>CM076671.1:4372106-4513263 GCA_038496675.1 Rachycentron canadum
GCTGAAGATTCAAACAGCTTCATACGCGGTGCTGCGCGAAAGTTTGTGAACCCTCCGGACGCGGTCGCCGTTTTTGGAAAAAAGACATTAAAGGAGCCGTCCAAATAATTGGCACACACACAAAAAGAGATATATTTTCATAATGGAATTGAACATGTTCATATGTGTGCGAGGCCTTGTATTAGTAGCAGCTCGTGGCTCCTCCTTTTGCAGCCGTTACTTGAACCTAACGTCTTGTGTAACCACCGACCAGTGTCTGGCATCTGCTTATGGGGATTTTTGCTCACTCCTCCTCAGAACTGGGCCGGTTGAGAGAGGGTGGAGGGACATCTGGTGCTTAGCAACCTATTTGGGTGTCGCCACAACATTTCAATTGGATTAAAGTCTGGACTTTGACGGGGCCAATCCTCTTTCTCCGAAGCCGTTCCTCTGTAGTTTTGCTGGAACGCTTGGGGTCATCGTCTTGTCGCATCATCCATTTTCTTCTTGGCTTCAAGTGCACGACCGATGGCGGGAAATTGTGGTCGAGAAGCTGTGGATGTGCTGGAGAATTTGCGGTTCCTCGGATGACGTGGAGTCGTCCGTGTCCAGAAAAGCAGGGCCGGGCCTTCACGTTTCCACCAGCACGCTTTCTTTTCTTCAAACGCGGCGTTGGCTTTGATAGTGATCAAATAGTTGTGAATAATTTGGCCTCATCTGTCCAGAGAGTGGACGTCCAGAAGGCCTGTGGTTTGTCGGAGTGCTCTGCGGCACAGTAGAAACGGGCAGTTTTGTTGTTTTTTGAGAGCAGAGGCTTCCCTCTAGCAACCCTCGCAGGAATGTCACGGCTATTCAACGTTTGCGTGATTGTAGACGCGTGCACATTTGTCCCAGAAGCTACCGGAGAGGTGTGCGACGGCCTTTACCCGATTTATAACGAGGCTGGTGCTTCAGGGTGATAGTGTTGATGGGCGTCCACTTCTGGGCACAGTTGCTGTTGTGTTGAAGGCCCTTCATTTGTGAATGATTAGCTTTGCAGTCCTCAGATGTGTGTTTTGCTCTGGATGTGTTGATTTGTATGGGACCACAGTGGTGTGGTTTGGTTCCTCTCTCTTTTAATGAGTGCAGGCCAAACCCTTTCCCAAGGATGTCATTTCATTGGCCTGCTTAAATGATGAAGCGGCAGTGTTTCACCTGAGGGTTGGCTTACTTTTGCACATAGACTAATTCCATGTTTCATGTAGTTTTTGGGCGACTTTAACACGTATATCTGACATTTCATAAGTAAAAAGTTGTGAGGGCGAAACGTCTAAACTGCTCAAGGGGTTTGCATACTTTCAAGCAGCACTGTGTGTCATCCACAGATAAGATTTCAAGAAACTATTGACCAAAGTCAAAAAGAAGCTGAAAATAGAGATATTTGTGTTCAAGTTACTTTCCGGAGCTGCGTAATTGTTTTGGCGATAATTAATATGGACGACATAGTTTGGAATAGAAAAACTTTTATTACCGATACGCCATTCAAATAAAACTCTGAACAATCCATTCACACAGTCTAAAAACAGACACATTGACCAACAGTGGCAGAAAAGTAAGGCAAGTTCTTTACAAAAAACTGTGATTCATAGATAAATGACAAATTAAAAAGGCACAAGGTATAGATATATGTATATGTTTATATAGAAAAAGACCATGCAGGCACATTGGGACGGAATGGGGTCGGTCTCAATGGAATTGGCCGGACCGGTTTTGTGTCGTTACTAAAATCACAAGGAATCTTTTGTGGCACCGTGGCCCCCAGCGTTAGAAAAGACAAAACGTTGGCTGAGGTAAACTGCATTTACGTTAAAGCGATCGGTCGAAACGCCTTCCCTCCCTATTGCTTTAAAGAGAAATCCCTTGAGATGATTCAATTAAAATTAAATTAAACCATCAGTCTTTGGTAACAGAAAACTAAGTGAAATAATTGGCCTGCAGAGGGAATTACAGTGTGTAAGACTGCACAGGTCCCTGGATCATTCAGAAAAGAAATTGGAATCTCACTATCTGACCACCAGGGGGGAGCAGAGTGCCACTAAAGTATACTTAATCCCATAAGATCAGAAAACGTCAATGACAGATGCGAATCAAATGGCAAAGCAAGAGAGTAAGAAGCCTTGCAAATTTGCTCGTCCAAAAACAGCCGTAGAGGAAGAAGATTGAAGCGAAGTCAGAGAATCCAGTGTGGGCACCGTATCACGAGGGTGATGTCCTCTTAGAAAGGCCAGCTTCTCAGAGCATGAAGGATTGGGTGTGTTTAAAATCCTGGGGCTGTGGGACACAGAAAAAAAGCATTGGGGTTTAATTGGACTTTTGTTTTTGTTTTTTTCCTCCCTCCCTGCACTTGTTTCAGAGCTGTGGCCCTCGATGACCACATCGTGACTTCAATCAAAAAACCAAGAGACATTCATTATGTAAGTATTGTTTAAGTCAGTGTTTTGGCCCCCGTAGGAAGGAAAGCAAGCAAACACTTACTTCTTGGGGTGGAGGGATATAGTTGACATTGGATCTGAAAGACAAAGGCACGGTAAGTGCATCGGACATCTCGCACTGCATAAATAATGCACATAATACGTGGCAAACCTCCCGGTGGGTAAAAAGGGCAGTAGGGACCAAGTCGGACATAGAAGGGCTTGGAATAGAAATATGCAAGAGCCACCCTAGCTGTTTTGACCCCACCATAAAATGTGAATATGAAGCTGCAGTTGGTTATGTTCTTTTATTTGTGTGTATGTTTGTGAGCGAGGTCAGTTGGATGCGAATCTGCCCATCGTCCGCACTCACGTGTCATCTGTTCTGTGCAGGGTTTGGCTGCTGATGTGGGCTGCGCCGTGACACTGGGAGATCCAAAAGGACCTGTTGGGGGGGGCATGGCTTTGAAGCAGTCGGCGAAGTGGTTGTAAAGTAACTCACTGCACACCATGCTTTTGTGTAATGTTATTGGTTTAAGTTATGTGTTCTCTTTGATGCAGTGGGATCACAACTCTGGAGCCAGGCAAACCCTGTTTGGTCATTCTTCAAGAGCACACCACAGTTGTGCAAAAAGTACTTACTTACTTACTTACTTACTTACTTACTTACTTACTTACTTACTTACTTACTTACTATGGGAGTTGAACCCCTGCTTCCCAGTCACAGGACAAACACCCTGCCAACTGAGCCAAAGCTATTCACACTCATACCTAATCGGAACTTTTACCCAACACTACAAACACACCACCATCCAGCATTTCCCACCACCCAAAACAGAAAAAGAGGGGGGCTCCGCCCCCCACAAAAACTGCAAAACTTACCAATTTGCACAAACTTGTAAAAAATAAACACTATTCACACCTACATCTATTAAAAATTCTTCTGCACTGCCACATCATCTTTGTGAGGAAACCAACACTGACAGCTCAACTCAGTGGAATAAACATCACATAACAGAGTTAGGCCAGTCAAGCATCAAAATTTCCAAAGACCCATTCCACTGCATATATAAATACTCCAAAACACACACAACAACAAACCCACCCTCAATCCCAAGCATGTACACTCTTTATTCACATCAATGTTAATGCAATAACATAGCTCTTACCTTCCTCTGTGTCCTGGTGACAGATGAGCCAGAACAGAAAAAGTCAGTCACTTTCTCACACAAAATAAAAACTACATTTCAAATCACTCAAACTTCTCATTTATAAAGAGTAAAATACTGACGGCTAAAGTAGCCACTGCGACGCAAAACAAATCCTCCACAGCTGCAGACAACCACAACCAAGCACACCACCACTGCTGCCACAATGGCTGTGATGTTGACGTCCTCTGAAACCACACAGCACAGTTAAAATTCATTGCCAATAACAAACTGCTTACATTTGATGAAGCTGCAGACAGTAAAAACAAACACACCTATTGTCATGTGCTTGCCTTCACACTTCTTGGGTGGTCCCACACCATTTGACGCCATGCAGCTATACTGACCGCTATCCTCCTTAGCTACAGCTTTAAACTCCTGGGAAAAAACACAACAAAGTTCACTTTTGTGCCAGACTTCAGGTGTCAAAGACCCAAACAATCATTTCTCAACCACTCACCAGTATTCCTGTGCTTGAGTTGATTGCATAAGTGGCATTGGGCAAACGACTCACACTGATGAGCTTCGCATCCTTGAACCACGAGTATCTAGCAGGCGGGATGCTCTGTTGGTCTCTACAACGCAACTGCACCGTTGAACCCGTTACTGCCGAACTTGGAATCTCACAAGATGGGGTGTGGGGGGGCACTGTAAGAAATATCTAAAGTTACAACAACTGAAACAAAATCCTCTGATATTCACTTTAGCTTGGAGGAGTCTCAGCCCTACCCAAAACTTTCAGCGTCACGTTAGTCTCACCCAGACTAACTGAGTCGAGGGGAGCACTGATCTCACAACGGTACTCGCCCGCATCCTCCTGGGTCACCCTCCTCAGCATGACCGTGGCCCCTTTGATGGTTGCCCGTCCTTCAAAAGGACCTGAAACACAAGAAACAAACAATGTTGCTGACCAGCAAGCAGAACCACAGTCTTACCCCCCCCCCCCTTCTGTCCCCTCAAAGCTCTATCAGCCTAAACCCAAATCTGGAGAAGTCATTAATCATCAACTTAGTCAAAACCACTGCTCCAGCAAACCAACCCAATAACACTATTAAATGCAGTTTGCTAAATATTCAGTCTCTCCTAATGAATGATTTCATTACCACATTCATCTATTAACCCTCACTGACACCTGGTTGTTAGTTAAAATGAATCTGCAGTTTATCAGTCTAATCTGCTTATTAACACTTGGCCTAATGTTCATTCATTCATTTGAAAGCAGAAAAAAAACTCCTCTCACAGGGTAAATAAACCAGCCTATACTAACCTATTGTACACAAACTGAGCACATTGCAGTTTTCCCTCTAAAACACATTCTCATTTACTTTAACAAATTACACTTTTCTTGGGAAAAGCTACCACTACAGTAAATATCTATCTAGATTTGCAGAGCTTGCCACCGCACCTAGGAGCATTATAATAGGCACATTGAATATCTTGGAGATAGGACACTTCATGCCATAGCCCCTCTGAAAAACAACATTATCAGGCAGCTGGAAAAGAAAACGCATTCCAGCCGATACGAGGAACACCGTCAAACTCGTAAGGATATTAATAAACTATCTAAAAAACAACTTCCTGAACACAATAATAACAAGCTTCTTCCCCTTAGTTAACGCCTCTAAGGTGGGCATCATTAAAGCCTTCTCTAGGCCCATCTCCAAGATCCTTGACAAGGTGTTTCTACAGTAATAAACTATTCAGAAAACACCATGACACTGGTAAAAGTCTCTAACAACCTCCTTATAACTTCTGCATCAGAGACTACGCAACAAAATCAGGATTAAAGCCTCTGCCCTAAAATGGTTTTAGGGCCAATTCTTTTCATTCTCCACATAATCCACAAACACTCCAAGTTCCATTGCTATGCAAATGATAACAACCGCCTCATACATCTGCGACACTGCCTAAAACACATCAAATCCTGGATTTCCTCAAACTTCCTGACACTAAACTCAGACAAAACAGAGGTCATTGTGTTTGCATCGCCCTCAACTCAAGTACAACTGCCTTTTTTCACTTGCACAGCATAGCCATGATTAGGAACATCCCCTCTCAGAGTGATGCCGGACTGCTCTTACTCTCCAAACAGTCTGGACTTAGTGAAAAACAACACTTCTCTCCATTGGCTCCCTTTAGGATATCAAGTAGACTTATAAAGCCCCACCCTATTTGAAAGACCTCATAGTCTCTTCTTATCCTCCCAGAATGCAGCTCTCTTAGGGACTCCCACTACCTTCACTGTGGAACCAACTCTCTCCATGGGTCAGAGATGCAGACACTCTCACTACATTTAAGACAAGGCCTAAAACCTTCCTCTACAACAGAGCTTTTAGTTAGGACCGGTTCAGATAGCTCTGAACCACTTAGACTGCTGGGAGGACACATCACGCTACACGGAGCTCTTTTCTTGTCCGTATACAACATCTATTGAGGGTCTAAGGGCAGAGGATGTTATGAGGCCATGCAAATAACATTGCCTTGCCCTCTATATTTTTCCTTTCTTATATATTCAAATACACTTTTCAAGGACGATATCTGCATAGTGCTGCTTATTGACCTCCAACAAGTCAACCTCTCAAAGGACTTGATGAATTACATGCATCCTCTTAGCCTCGACGTGTTCCAAAAAAACTGTCAGGGTGACTACAACTGCCTGCATAAAAGCTACTGCGCGATTCATCCTATGTTGGAGACGCACTGCTTTCTCACCTCGGAAGTGTCCGTCGTAGTACATGAAGGAAACATCTTTCCCCTTCTTCTTCCACTCTATGCGCGGATTCTGCTCTCTCTCTGTGTGGAACATGCAGGACAACTCCGCATCTACAATGAGTGGTGAGATATTTATGGCACAATACATCAAACAAACATTGCTTCTACCGCATTTATAACAAGACGCTTTATTCTGTCTAAGAAAAGCAGAACAAGGGAAAGAAAGGTGAATATAGCTGCTTCTTTCCATCTCACCTGAGAACTCCTGCACCTCCACCTTGTGCGTGCTGCTCGACACAGTGACGGGAACAGAGGGGGAACCTGGTGTGGGGGCAGGAGAGAGAAAAACAGGTTTGAGAAAGGGCAGATAAAACAAGGGGTGGGGAGACTAGACCGCTTTATAACGCAATATCACTCATCATCCATTAAGGGGCAAGGTGAAGTGCTCCACGTTACGAGCCGACTGCAAGAGCAGAATACTTAATGGTCGCTCTTTCTCTACCGTCTCGGCCAAATGCATCGGTGTGAGGTAAAGGCGGGATTACTACTTCCTTTGCTTTAATCCTGCAGGGTTAAGTCGCAGGTTAGGACAAGGTCACCCAGCATCTCGCTCAGATTAACCTGATGCATGAGGGGCATTGGCAAAACACAGACGGGAAGGGGAAACCGCCTTTCCTGTGTGCTGATTGTCCTGCTGTTAAATGTAGGCAAAATATGCACACGGCAAGAACATTAAACGCTCTCACTCAGATCTCCCTAAAGTCTGCTAAAAGCGTTACATTTTTGAAATGGCATAATAAATGTTGAATGGGCCACAGGGATTCTTACAAACAACTTTTAATTTGGCGTCACCTTCACGTCTTCTTAAAAGCAAAGAGCTGAATAAATGAACATCGAGTCATGTGCACCGCTCCTGTCAATGGTTCCAAAAAGTGCTAATTGAAATCTCATACTTCCAAACCACAAACAGTGGGCTTACTCATCTCTGCAGTTTCCTGTTAGTCAGTAACATCCTGCGTTGGCCCATTGTTTCTGCATTACTACGAGTTACAGAAGGGAAGGGCGACGTGCAAGAATGAAGGGCAGGCTGAGACAAAGGGCAGGAAGTGTGAAAAAGGACAGGAAGGCAGCCATGTTGGATGGCGACAGACCCAAAGGGCTCGCTCGCTCTTATTTCTGCAAAGGCAGCTATTTTTAATTTCACTTTGAAATAAACAAAAGCCTTTACAATAATAATAATGTCATCTGCCAAATGCTGCATTACGCAAGCTGCAGCTTTCTATTAAGTTGGCTCAATTTACGCCGCCTTCATCTGGTCAAACTTTGAGCTCAGTGAATTAAAGCTGCACGCTCGCTTTGTCGTGTGTCGACTTGCGGCGTTGTAACCGGATTATCTTCGTTGCCTTGGCTCGTGTACCTCGACACCCTCCGAGAAGCGTTCTCTCACCAAAGGATGAGGGAGATACAGTGAGATTAAAAAGACACAAGAATAAACGACAAAGGAGAGATGAGCGGCCCTCGGAATAGCATACAAATGAAATGGAGTGGAGGAGAGTGGGGGGTGGACGACAGACCCGCAGAAGCATGAATAAAAGAGAGAGTGGGATTGAAGGCGAGGGACATCCTCTCAGACAGTGGGACTGTGAATGGAAGAAGCTCTTGTCACACAATGTGAGGCCAGGCCTGCCGCCACCTTGAAGGGTGTCTATTTGAGAAACAGAAAAAGTAGCAAGGCTGACACGCACGCACACATCAGACAAATGAGCAAAGACTCTCTCTCTGTGTGCTGTACCGCTCGGAACGCCGTCAGCTTCAATGGCCTCCATTAACTGCAAAGGCATCGAGGCAGACGACAAACACATGGCCCGCTCGGATCCTTTCACAACTGCGTGGTGGGTAACGCTTTCTAGATAAAAAGACTGCTGTCCGAGAACTGCACAGAGGAAAATGCTGGAGTGGAACAGCGAATGTAAAGTAGGACATGCAAACTCAGGTTTGTGGCCCACTACTGATGGAAAGCTGGGCAGCCTCTGGTGCCATTTTCCAGCCTTGAGATGTAACTCAAATGTTAGATTTGCCAACAAAGACCTATTTCAGATAGCGCTACCCTCTAGCTAAGCTGACTCAGGTTGATTACGGGCCAGTGTTGGCTTTGAAGTCTATCTGGCTCACGTGTGGCTGCCAAATTTACACTCGCGTCTAGGCCCTATTTTAGCCCGGGCACTTCAAATTAGCCTGTAATTCAGGAGCAAGTTCGGCAAACAAGCGTGTCGGACTGGGGGCCCCGATCCGGTCAACGCAATTAAAGACAATTTTCTGTGTAGTGCGAATCACAAATGGCAATAACTCTCAAAACACTGTCTTTCATGTGCCAAACACTTGTGCTGCTGACAGACAAAAGCATCTACAAAAGACAGTGTGGGTCAACAGAGACAAGCACACGTTTTGACTGACATTAACATCAACCATCAAACACTGCGACAGCTTAAACTCACACAGGGGGAACCCACCCCCTTGCCTGAGCAAAAATAGAAAGATGGCACACAGCTTTACTCTCATTACGTGGTCCGTACAGAGTGTTACAGAGACCGGGGTGGGTGTTGCCAGGACTGTGCCGAGGTCAAAAGCATGGTGCAGTGATAATTAAGGCACTTATTCAAATTACCAGGAAACAAATTAAAGGGGAATTGAGATGGACCCATAGCAACTGTCCTTTCTGCCTGCGTGAATGTAGACAGTACACACGTTTCAATGCTGGGGGGTACAGATAAAAACATGGGGAGGACAGCGTGTGTGTGTTCTGCGTTTGAACAAAGCCTCTCTGTATGACTGCAACCCTGCAAGCAACAGCTGTCTCAGTCAGGGGCACAGTGTGTGTGTGAAACCTCTTGCCACAGAGACCCACCCAAACCCTTTCCTCCTGGACTTTTTTTTTTTTTAACAAAACAATCCAATGGACAGTAAAGCACATTTGAGAGAGCAGCATTGCTCTGTTCAACTGTTGATTTCTGTCAGGGTGTCTACAGCGAGGCCAGACGTACACAAAACACACCTCTGTGAACTCGTGACCCGGTGGCCTGACAGGTGGTGAAATGCGGACAACACACACAGTCAAATGTGCGTCACTCTCTCTCTCACTGTCCCATCGCATCAATCCCACACTGCTTCCGCTGCTCTCTCTTTTCCTGCACGTCTCACAATATTTCCACACAGGCTCGTCAGGGAAAGTTTAAAGGCACATTTTCTTGCGCTTGTATTCTCTTGTTCTGCTTACAGCCCTTCCACCTCCTGCTGTGAAAACACCTTATCGCACTGAAAAAAACAGTTTGACCTTTCTGGTAGTTCAACAACTGAATGCATAGATCATGCATGCATAGATCCACAACTTTTAGGCCAGGAATCACACTTGACAACAACACAAGTCTATAAAAAAACAAAACTGAAAAAAAAAAACCAAAACAAAACACTCCTTTACTGGACAGAGGCAAACGCTGGATAAATAATTTTAAAGTTCACAATAGAAATATCGTGAACTTTAAAATTATTCATTCCGACACTGAAAACATTTTTTTAATTCTCTCCACTTTCAAGTGAGGCACAAAAAACACGTTTAAAAAAATTGCTGTAAAAATAAAACCGATTATAATACACTGTCGTTTTCTTGGATTTTATCTGGTCAGGAGAGCAACACAGTCCACAAACAAACAGAGCAACTGTTGGTTCCTCTGAATGGATAGTTTGTATTTGCCACTTACATTGCACCAGTAAAATAACAATAGCAAGATACAGGGACGTCCCCTCCATTATTATCGTCCACAACTCTGGCTGAGACTTGTCTTCCCTGGACGGAGCGAGGAGGCAGATCCCGAGCCTCGGCTTTCTTATCGCACTTATTCGCAACTCTCCAATAATTCATCCAGCTTCCAGAGAATAAACTGCTTTCCAGGGCACAGCGACCGGACTGCCCCGGCAACGAGCGGAGCGGCGCGGCGCGGCACGGCACGGAGCAGCTGGCGGCCGGGCGGATGAACGGGACGCACAGCCGGGACTGATCTAAGCTGGGGACGCCGGCGTCCTGGCTGACGAGTCTGGCTGGAAACTGCGTCCCTCGGATACTATCAAAGACGCGAATGAATGGCCTCTCTCCTCCCGTTGAGCCGTTTCGGAGCTGACTGAGGTTGGAGAAGGAGGTGGAGGGAGGGCGGGGTGTGCCCACATTAGAGCGGAGCGCCGAGAGCGCAGCGCCGTGTCCAAGACGCGCACTGCACTGCCGAACGGCCACACAACGACAGTCAACTGGGTATGGCAACAAGGTGTGGCAGCCGCCATACCTCAGCCGGAGCGGGACCCGGGCTGACCCCTGAGCTCTTCCCAGTATTATCGGAGCCTTAAATCCACGTTTCTAATCGTTTCACAACCGTTTACAACAAGTTCAAACAAACCCCATTATTCCTCGAGCCTTGTGGGGCTACGACGCACTTGTTTCTTATGATATTCACAATAATGTAGAAGGATGATGGACAGTGAGTATGTTGGGGTTTTGTGTCAACTGCACAAACAAATTCAAATAGTAAGATTAAGCGTGTCAATCATTTAATTATCACCTTCGAAAACAAAACTGCTTGTAGGTCAGTGTACAGTAAATTGGACTTGTCTGATTTTAAAGAGCACACGGGCGTCAAAGGGTGTTTAGCCGAGGCTCAGGGAGGCTCCGCGCCCTGGGCCAAAAACAGAATATGTGTTCAGCGCCTGATCTTTGTCTTCGTCACAGAAAATGTAGGAGGCTAATGATAATTACTTACAAAGAAATGGATTTCCTCTCCCGGCGTGGGAGGAAGAGGCTCCTGCTATAAGTTATTCACTGATCAATTATCACAATTGTGCTATTAACAGACAATAACCTCAGAGAAGCAAAAGCCTGGTTGCATTTTGGAAGAGGTTTTTCGTGATTTGTAGATCTATCCGCTTGTGGATGCTTGGGTAATGGTTTCTACTTTTAATGCCACCATCTGATATTTCAACTGCATGGATTTATTTTCAGACACATTTGCAGAGGACGGATCTAACGTAGGCTTGCATTTCTTGACCAAAGGCCATCTTGTTCCCTTTCTTTTCTTTGTGGGCTGCAATCTGGTTTGAATTTTTATCATGTGAAGGATGACGTGTGACTTAGCCACGACCGTTAACGTGCAGAATCTTTTTTACATTTTGAGGTTGTAGTAAATACATCTGTGATTATTTACATCTTTCGGTAAGGACCTCAGCATCAAAGATGAGAGAAAACACACCCGCGACTATTTCATTAACCCAAGTCCTGCAGATCAATCAATTGTCAAATACTTTTACCGTGTGAAATAAAATGTGGGAAAACCCTGGAATGAATACACTGTCGGCCTCATGCCGCATAAGTTCTTCTGCATAAATTGAGAACAGAGACGCATTATAAATTCATTTCTAGGAATGCATTATTCCACAGTGTTTTAGTAGTTATTCAAATTTAATCATGTTTGAGCAGCAGCAGCAGCGTCGCAGGCGCAGCACTCGTTCCTAAACACTTTGCAAGTGCCACAGCAGCGGGAAATTCAGGGCAGTGACTCAAATGTCTCAATTGTTGCTGGAGGTGCGAGTGGCTTTAAGTCCGAGGCATATGTGCCTGGGTGTGTCTCACGCGTTGTCGGGGTGGGGGTGGTGTGATGCTTGACTGGGAGCAACAGCTGCACAGTCACTCGCTCTGCCCTGAGGGTTTGCTTAATTTTCAGTCATCTTCTCGTGGGTGTTTAAAGGCAGGCAAAAACTTCCATCATTGACAGGCAACATTACTGCGCTCCGCAGATGACCACAACTTCTTTTATACTACCTGTCTTTCGCGTCTCTTCATCGTCAATCACGCACAGAGGGCCGCAGGCTCAAATATCAAACGGAGATCTGCAACACACACATGGGAGAGGGGGGAGGAGTTAAAGTCTGTGGGAGCTGCTCAATTTTCTTTGTCGTTGGTGGTAATTAAACATTACCAGCTGTCTGCAACCACCTGCACAATGACACAAATGGTGAGTCATTTCTAACTATTGTTAATGCTTCCACATAAGCCGTCGTTCTAAAGCCCTTAGCGAGTGACAGATCATTTATTAGCAAAAATACAACAAGTCAACATTCTTCTTACAAACATCCGCTTTCCTTGACGAGAAGACTGACACCGCAAGTTGGGGCTGTTTGCTTCGCATAAACACTGGAAGCAAAGACAGACAGCTAGCCCGGCACACTCTGAAAAGAAATGTAGAAATGACAGTTATTGGCTGATAGCGACTGAGAGAAATCACTGTCGAGCTAAAGAAAAGCTGCTGGCTTTTTTTTCTTTTTTAACTTTGGACAGAGCCAGACGAGCCGTCTGTGCTCGTTTCCGCTCTTTATGTCCTCAGCTAATCGAGGTAGTGGCCTTATGTTTAAAGCACAGAAGCGAGTGGCGTTGCACTTCTCATCCAAGTCGCAGCAAGAAAGTAAATAAGCACCTTTCCAAAAGACTAAACTAATTTCCTAATGCTTTCTAGATAAGTGAAAAGTGATACCCTTGTTCAGTGTTTATCCTCTGTTGAAGACACAAGTGTGATATGGATCGTCTGAAAGCACCCTCTGCCTCCGGACGTCGAGATTAAGGAGGTGGTCTGAAACCTTTGACAGCAGCACGTTCTGCTGCTGCTTATGATCGACGATGGTGACTTTGATACAAACAAGTGCTTCATATCATGTAACAGACACCAAAGACTAGTCAAACCGCCTGGAATCACAGGAGAAAAATGTAAAGACAAAGCTCGAATCCTTACATTTGCTCACACTTCCCTATGAACACGCTCCGAGGATCGAGAGCCACCTGTTGGACGAGTGATGGACAAAACAGCTGTGCTGTTGCCCGACCTTCAGCCAACACACACACACATGGCTTTTTTTTTGGTGAGCAAACTGCTGACACAGACACAAACAGGCATTTCCATTTTCTCGCTCACTCCTACACACCCACAATCAGCTGAACAGTTATAAACCCAGTCAGCCCCCACAGGGAGCGTTACAATCTTTCGACACACGACGCAAGAATGACGCCTCTGTTTTGTACGACACCGGGGTCAAGGGTCTCGGTTAACTTTAATTTATGACAATTTTTTGAATAAAGATGTGTAAGTGTATGTAATTTCTTACATTTTTTTGACACATTTATTGAACAAATAATACAGTCGGATACATGTCAAAGTGTATAGTTGAGCGTGGAGGGTTACGCAGATGTTGCTACTGGCTGGTCGGAGGCAGAGTCGTGAGGAGAGGGTGGAATCGCTTCTTTGGGTCTCGGCACCTCCACCTGTGTGAAAAACGAAACAAAAACAAAAAAAAAAGCCAAATGTCACATCGTGCTAACTGCAACTCTAATCATTATTACGTCCTCTCAAACTTCTTTTCTGTCTTCGATAAACATTAGATAAAGTAGAAATGGCTTGTAATTTATTCTCCTAAAGGACACTGCCACAGCTTATCTATGTATAGGGGGTGTGGGGGCCCGATGCTCCCCATAGGGAAAATTTGGGAGAATCTGTTTGCAGTGTGGGCGGCCGAGTATGAGCGCCAGCTGGAGGCAGACGGGGGACATGCTTCCCTACTGCCTGCAGCCGGCTCAATAACATGCTCGCCCACGCCTCGCTGCTTTTATAAACCTGCTTCTGGTGAGTTCTGTACCGTGGCACTTACAGGCAAAGGACAAAATAACACAAACACCGCTTTAAAATTATAAAGCACAACTAATGTTATTTTGTGTGTGAAAAAAATGCTGCTTTCAAAAATATTGTTTGTTTTTATCAATTTACAAAATGCAAAGTGAGCAAACAAAAGAAATATCTAAACCAAAACAATATTTGGTGTTACTACCCTTTGTCTTCAACCCAGCATCTATTCTTATTAGGTGCACTTGCGCAAAGTCAGGGATTTTGTAGGATCATAGTCAGTCGTACGATCGAGCAAATTATCACTCATCACTTTCAGATGTAGGCTGAAACACGATCATTACATGAAAAAGAAAGAACCGTGCAGGAGGCTTAAAACTGGGTGAGGTTGTGGAAGACCGTTTCGTGTCACAGTTCATACACCATGGCAACACTGAGCACCGCAACAAGACACTAATACCTCATCGGCAAGGTTTCTCCCAGACAAAGATTTCAAAGCGGACTGGGGTTTCAACATGTGCTGCTCAAGCTCTTTTGAAGAACAATCGCAAAGAGACGGGCAACGTCGAGGATCGCAGACGCAGCCTTCAACCAAGGAGACGGCTGATGAAAAAGGCCTTCGCAAACAGAACGTGTCCAGCAGTGCCATCAGCTCAGCACTGGCAGAAACCAGTGGGACCCAGGTACACCCATCTACTGTCCGCAGAAGTCCGGCCAGAAGCGGTCTTCGTGGAAGAGTTGCAGCCAAAAAGCCAAACATCCGACATGGAAATAAAGCCAAGCGACTCAACTATGCAGGAAAACTTAGGAACTGGGGTGCAGAAAAAAAAATGGCAGCAGTTGCTCTGGACCGACGAGTCAAAATTGCAAAAGTTTGGCCGTAACAGAAGGCAGTTTGTCCGCAGGCAACAGTGAAGCACGGTGGAGGATTCCTTTCAAGTTTGGGGCTGCATTTCTGCAAATGGAGTTGAGATTTGGTCAGGATTAATGGTGACCTCAATGCTGAGAAATACAGGCAGATTTGCAGTATCATGCCATACCATCAGGGAGGCGTATGATTGGCCCCAAATTTATTCTGCAGCAGGACAATGACCCCAAACATAAAGCCAATGTCATTAAGAACTATCTTCAGCGCAAAGAACAAGAAGTCCTGGAAGTGATGGTATGGCCCCCACAGAGCCCTGATCTGATCATCCAGCCTGTCTGGGGTTACATGAAAGAGAGAGAGACAGGAGGATTTGAGGAAGCCTACATCCACATCTGTGGTTAGTTCTCCAAGATGTTCGGAAACAACCTACCAGCCGAGTTCCTTCAAAAACTGTGTGCCCTGGAACAATTGATACCGTTTTGAAAGCAAAAGGGTGGTCGCACCAAATATTGATTTCATTTAAATTTTTCTTCTGTTCATTCACTGCATTTTGTTAATTGATGAAAAAAAAAAAAACAAACTTAACTAAGAATGTATTCAAAAATTAAAGTTAACAGCATTTTTTTTTCCACACCTGCCTAAAACTTTTGCACAGTAGTGTGTGTGTACACATACATATTCCAATCTTAACTGCAGAAACAATATGAAACTCATCTTTGAAACAGATTATTCAACTCAAAAGATTCAGTATTTCTGTCACTCCATTAATACAAACGAGCTGTGCTGATTTCTAAATGAGTTCAAAAATGTTTTGCTTTTCTTATACTTATCCGAATGAGGAAACAATGTGAGCTGTTAACGATAACGGTTCACAGGCTACGTGCTTCAGTTTAACCTACTGGACAAACCATATTTCTGCATTTATCTTGTACATTAAGTGTTTAGTATTCACATTTTGGAAATGGTGACTTTCAAATCTACTTTCCAAATTAGGAAGTTCTAATAATCTTAACTGTTCGTTTGTTTACAACCCCGTGGTGTTTGTTGCCCCATTGCACTTTGTTGTAGAAATATGGTTACTTTCGTGAGCCCGGCTTAATCGTGAAAGCTACAAATGATTTAAACTATAAAAAAGCCCAAGTTACAATAAAGCTGAATAATCCTTCATAAGCTTTAATTTCCACTGGGTATATGGACTTAAGGCAAACTCACTCTTGGATGCGTTATCTCACTTGACCGTAGTAGTAGCAAAGAGTAACTAACAGACGGTCACGTGAGAACTTTTAATATACTATACTGTTATATACTGACTTTAATGATGCACACACTTAAAAGGGAGAAAAATAAATAAATAAAGTGTTGCTTTCTGGTACGAGGCCGTTGACAAAGATGTTCCCCCAATACATGTATAATAATAATAATAAAAATAATAAACTATACCCAGTGGGGTGTGATACCTGATTGAAGAGCAGCCTTTCCAAATGAAGTTTCTGTTGTAAATTACTCCAAGCCCAGGATGTACAGTACGAAAATGTAGCTTGTCCGAGTTCCTAAGTTCCCTGCGTTTTAATGGGGGGTGACGTAATGGAGCCAAAACTACAATGGCAAGACTCAAGTTTGAATTAACCAATTACACTTTCATGGGTAAAAAGGTTGACATGAAATACTGCACAGAGCCCAGGTCTCAAAGTGTTGTGAAGCTGTTGTTTCATAGCAGCTGTAGCTCCACGTATTGCAATTTTGTTTCCCAAATGTCGCAGAGGCAGGCAAACGCTGCTCGCTGCAAAACAAGCCGAGCCGGCGTCTTGTGCTTTTATAGAAAGATGGAGAGAGGGATACGGTATACAGAGGGCTTCAGTGGTCTCTGGCTGCCAGTATTTGAATTAGCCTTGGTTGGCCAACACATACTAAAAACTCTGCTGTATAAATGTCCTTCAGACAGGCTCCAAATCCTCTCCTGATTAGTGGTCACGATGTTCTGTAAACATGAGGGACAAAAAGGACAAGATGTCTGCCCTCTATTCACATCATATGCACACTAAGAGCAAACATTACTGTGTCAGGAGACGATATGGAAGAGTGTCCTCAGACCGTAAAACTGATGTCTGGCAGAAGCTCTGCATACTAATCTTGTGCTTGCAAACCCCCCGGAAAGAAACGTTCCAAATATTCTACACTTTTAATGTTGGTCCAGCTCTGACGTTCATGCTTTTGTCTTAAATAAAGTGCTGCTTCAATTCCCTCAATAACCTAGTCTCTGAAAATAAAATGTAGGCCACAGAGCACAGTATGTCATCAGTTGCCAAATCCAGTGCGTCTATTAATGAGTACATCTTTTTTTTTTTCATTACGCAATCGGGATGCGCAGAGAATGCCAAAAAGGCTGCAGCAAAATATATTTCGCCTAGATGGCTCCATCCAAAATTAACTCGTAGCCTAGTTTAATTTTGAAGAATTTACGCTTCTCCTTTAAAGCTCGAGTCAAACTCGGTTACTCTCAGACAGAGCAGATTCATCTTCGTGTCAGCCTGAGTGTCATGATGTACAACATCTAGAATGAGACGCCTTCAACCTGGGGAGATTTAAAAATACTTCTTCCTTAGATCTCAAGTTAGTGTGTGCGCGTCTTTGATGTCGAGCTCAGAAAACGGCAGTTTGTCCTTCGTGACGACGACGAAGCCTGGTTTTTCCTGAAGACTGCAGCTCGTGCTGCATCTCCTCTCTCTGTGTTTTTGCCAAAATGTAAATGCAAAGCAATAAAAATAGCCATCTTCAATTCTAAACTCGGGATACTTTGTAAAATCTGGAGAGATGGCTGCAGCCGGGGAGCAGGCTGGCAGAATATGGAACAGTTAGCAATTTGGACAAGTATCCAGCATCTAGACCAGACCAATGCCCCAAAACACTAACAGCCCTCCTTCTGTGAGCTGGCCTCAGCACTTCAGCTTTGATGTCACTGCTGTTCAATGAGATACAAAGGTATTTGTTGTTTTTACCAGTTTCTCTGCTCGCTGCCTCAGTTTCCTCCAGACTGTGTGATGAGCCTGCACAGAGAAAAGAGAAACTGACTTGCAGGCACATGTAGACAGTAATTTCATTGTATCATACACGATTGCAATTTTAAAGACAAGCATCCTTATGAAAAATAATAATCTAAGAGAAACCTTCAGACTGATAATCACTTTTTGTGAACAAAAACTTTTTCTCTTGGTGGTAATAAAACCTGTTCCTGGTTAAAGTGAAGGTGCATTTAAAGTGAGATTCACCTTTAAATTGGACTTTTCTTTCCTCGTAGCATTCTACCAAACCGGGTCCCTGACTCAACAAAACTCAACCAAAAGCCATACTGAACAATTTTTATGTAGGCCAGAATGAATATAGTTTCACTGGTAAGGCAACACTAATTGAGAATAGGAAATACAACTAACATGCTGCCCGGCATGTAGGCGTACAAAGAGTTGCGCTAAAAATAAATAAAAAATAAATCAAGAAAAAATAACAGTGTCCTCTGTTGAACATTCTGAGAAATCTGCTGTGTATTTAAGAGCCGTTAGGTCATCACACCAGCTCCCCTACCTGCAGCTGCAGCGGCAGGGAGAGGCCCTGTGCTCGACGGTGGAGGCCCACGGTTCCCTGTCCCAGGTTGTGTAGCGCCGTCACCTCATATTGGGAGCACAGGCCCGTCCTGGCCACCAGAGGGCCCCCGCTCAGCAGTATGTGGTCACCGCATCTGTGCATTAGGTAAGTGGATGTTGGAGACAGATGCACAAAATATTTCTTTAGACATACACAAACATGGCAAGAACCTGACACTACATCATGTTCTGATCCAAAATGCTTGTAGGTTATGTTACCTGTAGAGCATCACTGTGCCTTTGGGATTTTGTGCTGCCTTTTGTTCCACCTCCTCCTGTTTGTACCTGGGAGAGAGAGAGAGAGAGAGAGAGAGAGAGAGAGAAAAAGACAGACTGAGCCATGCTTTTGAGCGAGCAAAAAGATAAAAACAGCAGTGGAAAGAGCTATGTAGGAGATTCAGAGGTGAACAGCACCGAACGACCGGGAGTCAGTTTACCTGCTGTGCGAGAAGACCTCCAGCGCCACAGAGGGCACCACCTCCAGAGGCTCCCAGGCCAGGTCCTGGTGGATCAGCTGCTGAGCCCCTCGGGTCAGACAGCGCAGCGACTCCTGATGAGAAAAACAGTCATTTTGATTTCCGACCACAACTCTTGCGCTCAAATAGGATCGAGTATACCAGGAGATCCAGGTCTCTCGCAATCAAAGATGTGATCCCACAAAAGCTCTGAGTCATTCCTCCTCTGCAACTGCTCTTGACAGAAGCTTCACTTTGACACATCACCATCTGTCTGTTCTTCTCCCACGCAAACGCATCAAGTCAAGCTGACTGGAGCCTCTGTTGTTTGTGAAGGGCAAAACAACAAACTCTAAACAGACAAGTCTCAGGTCTGCAGCACAAAGAGTCTATTGTTCTCAGATGATGAGACTTTGGGGGGAATATCACTTAAAAATAAAACATTTTCACCAGCGGAACTCTAACTTGTGACCTGTAATAGTTCAGTTCAGTCCTCTTCTTACTGCACAAGTGTCAGGTTCGTGTAAAGTTTGCGTTTCAGGCAGTACAATTATTAAAACGTTCTTATATTTGAAAACAAAGCTCATGCGCCAGCTGATGGCTCACTTGGATTTTATCATTCGCAGGAAATTTTTTCTTTGGGAAAGAGAAAGGAACGAGCTCAGTAACGACTGCGGAGGCTTAACTGGGCTTTTGACTGACTGCACACACACACGCACCTCAGAGGGAGTCCATGAATCCAGCTGAGGGTCCAGTGCAACATCACAGCAGAAAGCTCCCGAAGTGACTGCGGGGAAACAAATTAGCAGATCACAACTGAACCCATGATCTCTCATCGAAATACAAAACTTACCGTTCAACTATGTAACTGAAACTAAAGAAATACTTGACTGGAATTATGTTTCACCGTTTACACAGCAATACAACAATCCTAGCTGTCTTTTAATTATATTCTATTTAGTTTGAGAATGAGGCTTTTCACTGTCCAAATAGGTCCTGGCGGTCACGAAAAAGGAGCTGTTCTACCTGGCACCTCTGGTGTGCTGAGCAGCTCCACAGTATAGTCATCCTTGAAGGCAGTCTCCAGCACTTGACCCAGCAAGGCAGCACAGGAACGCCAATAAGCCTGAGAGGACGAAAGGACGCGGTTATCTTCCAAACTGAGCCATGCACTCGTTTCGCGATGTCCGCTTATTGATTTTAACAGCACAGAACAATTAATAAAATCTAATTAAAATAATTTCATAGTAAAAATCTAATGAAAAATTAACTTCAACATAAAAAAATATTTCTTTATTTTTCTTGCTAATTAGATGATACTTTTGCTCTTCGGGCCTCTAAAACATGATCCGATACACCAAATTGGGAGAGGAAAGTCACTCTGATTGTCTAACTTTGTTATGTTTCCTGTTAAGCTAAGAAGCTTGATAACAAATGATCCACCGTATACTGATTCTCATAACATGTACATTCGGGGAAGTAAGGTATAGAAACACATACACCGCAGATGGTAGCTTTGACACCTTTCACTGAATTCTTCTACATTTATACTTAAATTTTATCCTTAAAACACTGATGCTCTTCCTATCAGGACACATGATGCATGCTTTTCACTTACAATATTATTCCCTAAAGAACAGTTCCTTCATAATTAGTTTACAGTTTCACTACAGTAACATGAACGCAATCTAATAAATATTAAAAAAACTAAAAAAAAAAAAAAAAAAAAAAAAAAAAATCTCAAAAAATGTTCTTATTTCTTTCAAGAAATTATTCCCTAACTTCTTTTATTGGAAAAACAAAAACAAATGGCTGATATTCCACAGGTGTCATGAGCACAAGTGGCAAACATTTAATTTATAAGACAAGTCAAAATGCAGGAGAATGTCATTTCTCTTTTTTTAATTATGTATTACAACTAAACAGGAGACACGTGTCCAAAGCAATCAGAAATTTTTTTAAAGTGCATCTTTTGTTATAAAAGTTACCTGATTGGCCAGTGTCGGGTCACTGTCTTTAAATGTGAGCAGTGCAAGCGAGCATGAGTGGGTGAGGGGCTTGTTGAGAGGCCATAGTTCCCCATCGACCAAGGCCAGGGCTGAGCTGGTCACGTGATACTCTGTCAAGTCTGAGCAAAACAGTGTGCAAAAACAAGAATTTATCGTGAAACGCATAATACGTGCAAATGGAGCCGAGTCATTTAGTTTCTCCCAGAGTGAACAGCGATTTCAAACGACCTGGTCTGATTTTTAAAAGTGGACACAGTAAAAGCTAAAGATTTAGGGACCGGTCGACCCTTCGCTCCCTGTAACTTACGTCTGGCACAGCTCAGAGGAGTGGACATCCCTTTGTTCATGATGAGCAGCGTACCATTCAGCCCAGGGCCCTGCAGGGACACCTCTAGCTTCTCGACGCGAGGGTACAGAGCTCTCTGCCTCGCCTGCTCTCTGGAGAAGACGGCGTTGCGCTGGCTGCGGATCTCGGCAGGTGGCGGACGCGCAGCCGCTGCTGTAGATGCATAACCTATAGAGGGGCAGTGGGTGGGGGACAAGGAGTCGTGACAACTTATGGGCACCAAACCAGCTCCTGGGTTGCATAGTGTCTTTTACATTTAGACCCATATCTAAAGTATCAAGATAATTACAAAAAATAACTACATTTAAAAATAAAAAAAATAAATAAAAAAAATAAAAAATCAAATAAATAAAGTTCACTTCCAAATGGCAGCTTATGTGTGTTTACCGCACATTTAAAAGCAATACTGTGAATAGCATCTTAGATAAATAAAGTGCACTTCACAGCCTTGTTTAGTTGACGTGAATATGTGTATATTGTCATTTACAATGACTAATGTCATTCTAGTAATCACAGTAAAATTTAATTTCTTTTTTTTTTTTTAATTGAATTTTAAATGAATCTTCATGCACGGTTAAACGATTCAATATTTAATACTAAAATCAATATTATTCAATACTGACAATGTCTGAAAGAAATAAATGCCGTGTCAACCTAAATGTGCCAATTTAGCTACATTTTCGATTAAAAACCCAAGTCTCTACATTAAAAGACATTTTTCAAATCTTATTTCCGAAAACAGCTTTTTTTCACGGCAGGAAACAACACAGGTGTCCTGAGTAACGTTAATTAGCGGGTCCCGTGGCGTCATGGATGCTGGGTCACCGAAATAACTTCATAAATAACTTCATTACAGACGTATATTTCCAGCTATGACAAGTCAAAATGCTATTAAAAAATAAATAAAAAAAAAAACAACAACAACGACGACAACACATTTT
Organism: Rachycentron canadum; assembly: GCA_038496675.1. Taxonomy (NCBI): domain Eukaryota; kingdom Metazoa; phylum Chordata; class Actinopteri; order Carangiformes; family Rachycentridae; genus Rachycentron; species Rachycentron canadum. The sequence goes on from CM076671.1 coordinate 4,394,413, forward strand.
TCAACACTGGCGCAACAAGAAGCTACAAGCTAACATTACAACGTCGCTAGCCCACATGCTAATGCTAAGTGACTAACGGTTACTCACGGCGCTGGAGCAGTTGACACACGGTCCTGGTCGCCATTTAGAGAAATATAACTACGGCCACATGAAATAAACAAGTGAAAATGAAGACAGGAGCACAAACGGATAGACGCCCGTTACAGTCTGCGGTGCCTGAAGGACGCCATGCCTCCTTCGCGTGCGATCATTATTTAGGTCCGGGTAGGAACCGTGAGAGGCTCCAAGGTTCCGTGTGAGTGATTAAACCGACCTGCGGTACCTGGTTGTGACAGCAGGTGTCGCCGTTGCTGGTCGATTCAATGAGGCTAATGTAAAGGATGCAATGATTACTGTAAACACGATCTGTGTTAACACCGTTTTTAATCGAGGCGGTTCCTCATCACATAATACATCTCAGTGCAACACTTATTTGATGCTGCCATTGCACTTGTACTCAGGTTTTGATATTTTCAGTGTTCCTCCACAATTTATTTCTAAATTCCTCACTAGCTTTCTTAAGCGTTGAAAGACTGTTGCTCTTGTACTGAATCCAAAGTTATTATCTTGGCTCTGAAGTCTCACATATCTTCAATTTCATCCTCTAATGGACCCTAATGGCACTCACAATTTGACAAATGCTCGTAGGATTTTTCAGGACCAGAATCAGCAGTTAAGTGTTGGCACTAATGGCAGAAGCAGGAGCAGCAGGACACCGGGGCAGGGAACGCAGCCGCAGGACCAAAACATCATAAATCATCTCGACGTAGGCTGTGATGGAGCCAGATTACTGCTAAAGAGCGAAGCTGAAAGGCTATTTTCACAATGAGTGAAAATCTCATGACCTTTGGAGGTTAAAGTAAAATGAGAGAGGTAACTACAGCACTTAGGAAGAACAGCTTTTACAAAATGCTCAAAGAAAAGAGAGGGATTTCTTTCCCACGATATTCGCTGAGTGATAAATGGTCGTTCAACAACAAATGAGCGTGACAAATTTGTGCATAAAGATTTATTTTTGTTGAAAATAAGTGTTTCTGACATTGAACCACTAACATGTCTGATGTGATTTAAAATAAATGAACTACACACTGACACTGATGTTCACTTCGTACAATGTAACAAGGCATTTGTATCATCTGTAAGGTGTAAAGACAATTGTCTGTAGATTTTAATGACTGATTGATTGACTGAACGGTTGATTGATTGATGCTGTCTCTTTGGGTGAGATTGATTGTACTCAATGTCAGTGTGACAGTACAACTTCATGCACACATCATCCACAATACGTCAACATTTGGGATCTTCTGAATGAATTTCCCCAAAGGTGCAGTTTCCTTTTTAGACATTCGTTCATCTGTTCATTCACTCGTAGTTAGGCAGGCCTGTAGTATAATTAACTTCCAGTATGACTCCTTAACAGTGGTGACATCCCTTCAGATACTTGGTGATTGGTCTTGCACTGTCAAATAGTCCCAAAAGTGCAAAAAGAAAAACACAAGCAGAAGAAAACAGGGCCAATAAAACTGCTGACCACACTGCCATCCCTGCTTTGACCTATGGCTGGTTTCCCAAAAGCATTGAGCACTATGATCTGCTTCGTCAGATGGTTTTGGCACCATGCTGCCTTTGGGAAACCCCTGAAAACTCAATCTCGTTAATCAGGAGGATAGTGATGGATGTGGGAGGTCGAGTGTTGTTTTTTTTTCTTTCAAGGGAAAGGCCGCCCTGTGTCAAAGGCGTGATGAATGTTGAAATTCAATTTCCCTTAACTGGCATTGTCTACTTCTGCTAAGTGATTTCCTACATTTCCACAAATGCGTCTTAACCAACTCAAAGGCCTGAACTGTTAGAGACAGAAAGCAGGTAGAAACAGTGAAAGCAAGAGTGGATGTTTGCTTTAAACCTCTCCTTCATCAACCTATCTGACATGAATTAATTTGCATCCTAATTTCTACTCTCCTCCTATCCATCAACGGACCCCCCCCCCCACCATGACTGGCTGCTACTGTATGCTGCAGGCAGGGCAGCAGGTCTCTCTCCGGTCCGGCAGAGGGCAGAAGTCCATCTGCCTGACGATCTCGGCGAAAAGCTCGTCCACCATGGTCTTGCTCTTGGCTGATGTTTCCATGAAAGGGCAGCCCCAGTCCTCAGCCAGCGCCTGGCCCTCGCTGGGGGACACTTCCCTCTCCTCCTCCAGGTCCACCTTATTCCCCACCAGCACCACTGGCACCTGCTGGTACCTGGAAGTAAGAGAGAGAATCACATCGGGGGAGTGTACACCTGAAAAGTGCGGCCTTCTCGCCTACTGTGAGCGTTTTGAAGAGGCTACAGGAATGTCCTGATACCTCAGGGAGAGAGCCACGGCGGAAAACTCAGCGAAAGCATGTGTGTGTGGCCTACATACTGTATCTGTTAGTTGCTGAAACAATAAGGGTTTTGAACAATGCACAATTGAGCAAGAGCAGAGGGATAAACACAACATTCAGTCCCAGCTTCCCAGGAGGCCTCCATCGCTCCCTGGGTGTCTAATATCAGTAGGCGTTCCCATTAGAAAACTGTCATCGCAAAAAAAAAAAAAACTGCCTCTTTTGAACGCTGTGTAGCTCCATTTATTCCTGGATACGTGCATCGGCATGGCACGTGAGCTGTACGTGTAATGGCTTCCAATTCTTGTTTAAAATCATTAGCTCTCCACTTTCCATCATTTCCATCGGGCACTAAGCATGTCTTAACGGATCAAAAGCTTTCTTCCCCGGCGTGTGGCTGACGATCCCAGTCCTCTTCCCTGTGAGCCATCAATACAAGGAAACCAGGCCGGGGAGAGTAATGGAACAGGTTATTGAATAATTGAATAAAGCTAATGCGCTGCTCTCACATGGGAGGACGTGAACGTTGGCCTCGTATCATGGAAACAACTATTTTGTGCTTAGATTTGGCTGTTGTGTGCTCCCACATTTAAAACTTGACTAAAGAACATATCAAAATACAGCTGCATCTGTTCACTTCAGAGTTTGGGTGGACAGCGATAATTCAACAAATAGATCCTTAGATGGTGGTGACACTCACATCGCATAAAAAGTATCTTGGTGAACTTTTGTCCTGCTATACGTTTCTCATTTCAGAGCTCAGTGGTATTGATTCACCAAGTCTTTCAGTCTCATTTGGTGTTTTCTTTCATGGTACCTGTGGAAAACAGTGTCAACAGGTAAATCTTAAGGCGTCTGTATGCAATATTTCTATATTAACAGTGGCTCAAATGACTAACTCTGCCTTTAGCTCAGTGTTCTGGCTGGAGATTTTGGCAGCAAAGTTGTTGAGGGTATTTTTTTCTCAGCAGTTGGTGGAGACCAAAAACCCAGCTGAAAGGAGAGCGAATATGGGACTGAGAGCTCAATTCTAATGAAATGCTAATGTTGCGTCAGTAGTAATACACAGGATTTTTGAATGAGACAATCACACATTGGTGTAACGTTTGGGTGGCCACGTTCTTTTGACCAAATAGTGGTTACGTCTCATAAACATGTTAGTACATGTTAGTGTATATCACAGTCTAGTAAATCCAGAGAATATATCTCATTTCAGTTGGATGCCCTTCATGTTTTTTTCTGATTAAATAACTACAGAATGTCAATTACAGAGGGTATATATTCTCACAACAGGTAATGGCACTGACCACCTAATAGCCTCTATCATCAGTCATTCCTAAGTGCATTCCGAGTCTGACTTATTGATCTGCTGGTGCTATTGAGAAATGGGCTCTTATCTACAAATTGGTGGCCTGCTGCCACACTGCTCAGCTGGGAGAAGAACTGAGGCGTAGAAAAGAGCTGGCAAACGCCTCACTGTGCTAAAGAGGGCCAGAGAGCTGAGGGAAATGGATACAGGCAGAAGGGAGGTGGAGAAATGAGTATAGGGAGCGCACTATAGGGGGAAGTCCTGGTGCGAAGGACGCAGAAGTACCTGCCGGACACGTTGAAGTGTCCTCGGGCGAGACGGTGAGACTGCAGAAGTTTCAAGGTTGCTGCTCAACTTGACCTCTGACCCCCCCGTCCCCTCAGAGGAATTCACTACAGAGAAAAACCTACCCAAAAAGTGCAAATGATGAAAAATGATGTCAATTCCTTCCCTAATTGGTCGACAAACGTGCTTTAATACTGTCAAGCTGGGGAAACGTGCTCACCAAGGCTCAAATGCCAAAGACTTCCTGGCAGCTTGACATTTTCCCCCTACAGCCACTTTGCCGCACAACACACACACACACACTCACACACATACATACATCGAGCAGCAGCTGACCTCAGCAGGACAAGCATCTCGCATGGTGTGTGTGTTTGGAAAGCTGGAGTCTGGAGGGTGTAAAGTGTGAACAAGGAGAGCACCATGCAGACAAATTCAATCTGACAGCCTTGCAGGATAAACTCTATATATAACTACAAAGACACAGGGAGAGCCAGCGTCTCTAGGGTGGGGTGGGAGTTTGTATAGAGATTGTCTGTTGCAGCATCAAACTACCGCTCCCTCCTCGCCAGATGAGGAGAAACTGAAACTGCTCGACACAGCATGAAGAAAAGTTGCCCCACAGGGATTTAAAGGCTGATATCAGTCTTCAATGTATCATTGAATAATGTGTCAGTCAAGTCAGTGTTTGGGGTTAAACAGATGAGCGTAAAACCTAACCTGTGTTATAACTCTTAACTATGTGCCAACCCCTGAACTTTTGAATAAGAACTAGAATGAACTACATCCACATAAAAATGCGGCTGTAGACGCTCTTCGTCTTATATGTAGCTTTGATTTTTGGTCATCTACCAAAATCAGCCAATCATAGACCGACCTGTCCTGAAGAGCCAGATATTTTTCTCTGCGATTGGTGGAGACCAAAAATAGAGCTAAAAGAGGAGCGAATGCTAATGCTGCTCCATATTTGCCAGATGTGTAAACCGAGCAACTATTATTAAACATGTTCACCATGTCAAGTTAACAGGTGATAATATGTCAACGTTTTTATCTTATTCCCCCATAGGCCAGAAACTGCAGTTTAAAGTACATCATGCTAAAAAAAAAAGCTATGTCTTGCAACGTTAGAGTCTTCGACATTACAGCCATAACCACGGTAATAAAGTGTGGTTACCAGCTGAACTCTCTGCCTGTCGTGTTTTTACTGCACACATTATATGAATATAAAGCAGGAGAATATTACAAACATTTCTAACTTGTTATTGGTCCAACGCCAGAGTTGGCAACTGTGCACTATGGGAATTATCAGCACATTTGGAATGTGTTTGGATTGCTTGGCTGAAACTGCCAGCTGTATGAAAATGCAGCTTTTTGTTCTCAAAATGCAGTGGGAGCGATGTCACATTGGATTTAGGGAGCAGACAACAGCAGGTGGCAGACAGCTTATGAAATTATACAGAGATATGGATATTAAAATCTGTGGTGACTTCTCAAGTATTGCTGTTAAAACTCTTTAGAAATGGTTCTGTGATACTGCAGATTGCTGAGCTCCATTTGTGAAAAGCCACAGGTCAAAAAAGCCACAGGTTGCTAATATACATTTGACTTTTACAACACACAAAAACTAGTTACTGTCTGTTGCCTATGCCTATGCAGGGTGTTATTCCAGCTGTTGGGAAAAAGGCAAACACACAAAAACTCCCACACACAGAGAAGCAGTGTTTATAACTCACAAAAAGATGCCCTCTACATTTTCCACTTATCCCCGGGGTACAACCGCCTTATTAAGGATCCCTGCTGTGCTAAATAGCTACGGTGACTTCACTTACCTTTTTTCACGAGCCCCACAGCACCGGCAAACACATACAAATTACAAAAGAACAGCCAGGCATCTCCACCATGAAGCCCTCCAACCCTGCAGCCGCCTCTTTGCTCTCTGCATCTGCTGTTAATTAGCAGTTGGAGCAGCTACACTGTGTGACACAGCTCAATGCATGTATCTGCTTGTAGGACCAGACAGAAAAATCACGGAACCTATAGCGCCTACGCTGTCTTAACTCCCAAAGGGTGTTACTGCTGCAGAACAAAGCCTCTATAACTAATGTTCCAGTGGGTCCTGGCTGCATAAAGAGGAAAACAAGGAAACAAAATAACAAACCACAAACATTCCTGTGATAAACAGACAAAGAAAGGGCCTGCACAGCAGATGGAAAAGGTCTTTGGAGTCTCTTTTTATGATGAAACTGGTGCAGCCCAGTTCCTCCTTTTCTTTACTTCAGATGCAAACACTGTATAGGGGGTATGGGAGTCAGGTCCTCATTAGTTTTATTCCTGCTGCTCTGAGCAGTTAAATTAAGGCAAGAATCCAAAGAAAGAAATAAAAAGGTGCACCGCTTTTTAAGTCGTGAGCAAACTTACATGGTGTTAATGGTCACAATGTCTGTTGTCAGGCTGTGGAGGTTTTCCTTGAGATTTAAAGATGACCCTCATTACTATCCTAACCTCTGATTCATCTCCTGTGAAGAGGATAAGAATTTTATCCGGGCCAAAATTTGCAAATCTGTGACTCTCGTGAGTCTCATTGGCCATTTAGGTTTTACTTCATAATTCAATCTGACGTTGTGTCGATGCAACACTCTTTCACAGTCAGGTCGTTTTGTTATCTTTGCGCTGACCAATCAGTGGTGAGCAATGTATCTGTCCTGTTAATGTCATTTTTGCATCACACAAGCTGTTCAGCTGTAAAACGAACAAAAGAGTGGTTTGTTATGATTGATATGATTTTCACTGGAATTATTTTTGTTTGTTTGAAATCTCTGTTTCGCAAAACAAAAAGCCAAAAAAAGTGCATTTCATATTTTTTAAAATATGATAATAATGCATTATTTACGCTCATGTTAGCAGTCATCTTTGCTGCCGCTTTGCTACGTTTCTTGGCACATATTATATTATGTTACATTTTTTATATTATATTATCACTGAGAACTAGCAGCAGGAGTGTGTGTCAGTTCAACACAAACAAGATGTTGCTCCACAGAGCTGAGTGTCCAGAAACTTCACAGGGTGACTAAATTCTGACAAAGTGACGATTAAAGAGTGATCTCTGTAAGTCAACACCTTTGATCCACACTTGTAGCCATTTGTGGGCTGTTGTTGCCTTTTTTCTGCCTGTGGAGGGGGGAAGGGAAACACCTCATTCTTATTCTTGCCCACAAAGCTCTCATTAGTTAAATTGTCTTTCCAGCCAAACACCAGACCTGCATGATCTGCTGAAAAAAATATGATATACAGTAGCACAAACTCATGTATACAGAAAATACAATCATTTCAGTTCTCAGCAGACCTCTGTCAACTTCCTGTTGTAACAAAATACATTTCAAAACTGATCTTGTCGCTCTTTAAATGTCCTCCTGGGACCTGGAATCTAAAAGTGATAATCATCTAAATGTGGGAAATCCCAGATACAGATCAAAGCAGAGTCATTTTTTTCCTAAGGGGAAACTGGAGGGGTTTTCAGATGATTAACAGCTAGGAAATGAAGACTTTTTTGGTCCTCGCACCGATGTATTTACAGATATTTGAGAATGTTGTACAGTGAATGTCACGAGTGTCTGAATGTGATAAATGTGTCTGGTGAGAACACTTATGTGAGCATAAGGGCAGTAAACATGTTAAGTCCAGTGGCTCTCCGTAGCTCACATTTTCAAAGCAAGCTGCTTTAACAACTCTCTCCTTCCTGATGGCAAACACTAAAAGCCTGGGGTCAGGAAGTTGCTTTGTACCTACACCAAAGTGGCCCCTGGGAAAGGTAGTTTTGGTCTCCCCAACCTATTCCCACTCAGCAGTGCGTGATGCTCACCTCCTGCTATTAGACACAGCATCAGTGCAGCGTGAAAACGCAGCTCGTATGCTTTGAACGTGCCCCGTCCTCCGGGGCCGAGAGAAATTTCAACGCTTGCATGCAAGTGAGGAGATTATTGGGCGACACCCAGATGTTATTTTCACTGATAGCAGAGATTGGCATGAGGTTTGTATTGGAAGGTACTGGCATCTATGGAAAGTAAAATACGTAAATAAGCGTAAAAGTGAAGTAAAAAGTAAGAATAGCCAAAGCACAAATGCACATAATGAAATGAAATAATGTGCTCGTCAAGTGTATCATACAGTCGCATGTCAGTTTTCCTGTTGAGTATTTCAGCCAGCCATCATTTTAACATTCACGTTGAGTTGCAGCGTATTTGCAGTCCAGGCACAGTGGAGTCAAACTCTCTGTCCAATTTTCTAGATGGAGACAAATAGAGGAAAATACTATGAACTGTACACAGTTCATAAATTCACAGTTGAAGTTGAAGGAATGATACCTCTATCTGGAGCTAGCAGGAGGTTAGCTCAGCTCAACATGGGAAGCCAAGGAGGCCGAGAAGAATTAGTCTGACAAATAACTCCTGTGAAACAGGGAAAATACCCAGAATTTGTTTTCTTTGGACAGAGCCAAACTAACAGGTTCCCCTTTTTTCCAGTCTTTATGATAACTTCAGCTAACTGGCTGTTACACAAACATAAGTGGTATCCGTCTTCTCTTCTAACTGTCGGCCAGAAAGAAATTAGCACATTTCCCAAAATGTGTATTTCAGCTGATATGTGGACTTGTGCGCAGCAGGAAGAGCCCGTCTCAGCGACGGAACGTGGCTCCAAGCCACCTGCTTCACACAGCAACGTATAGGATCTCACTTCTTTCCCATGCTTCCCCCCACGAACAGCCCTGCATAAGCATTCTGGTTTATACGACTACCTAATGGAGGCCTGATGTCTTCTTGGCTTACAACCCAACACAATCCTATTAAGTTCTGGAGAGTGGGCACATGCTATATCTTTTCGTGGTTCTTGTTGCCGTTGCTGCTGGATCAGCAAGAAGTTTGGGAGGAGGGAGGCTGATCTCCTGGAGACAGCTAATGGAGACCGGGACTTGATTGTGCCGGTTGTTTTATTGAAGATGGGCACCTCGTGAATGAGGGCCTGTCTGAGTGCGTTTAACCGACCAACTGAGCCTATTCTTGCTATCCTTAAATAAACTGACGGTGATGTGACGAGCGCGTGTGCTGTTTTTTCAAACAATGTGTGACAATTTGCTAAATGAACAGCACAAGCTAAAGGTTATGGAAATCAGCAACAACAGGGGAAGTGGAGAGAGGTGGAAGAGAAATGATGACGCATCAGTTTACATGCAGCCGACGAAAGAAGCTGAAGCGTCAATTCAAATGTCTCCTGTTGTTGAGGGTATAATTTATTTGTCTGTGAATTTTTCCTTAATGGACTTATCGGCTTACTCCATCTCTGAAAAACATCTGTATCCATCAATCTTGAGATATTAATATTGTTTTGGTCACTGTACATGTTTTGGAGCATTTTATTTGGCAGGTTTGTATACACACTAACAATCCCTACTTCAAACGCAGAGCAGTGTGAAATAAAAGTATGAATTATTTATAGATATACACTTGAGGAAAGTGGTGGTTGGTGCAGTGTAGGCAGCTGCTTTGGGTGGCGGCTGGCTAGAGGCGACAGAACACGGTTTTATCCATCATTATATTATTCATTTCAAAGGAGTTCCCTCGTGCATTCGTCCCGGCTGTGCCTCGTCAGCTGTGACGCGATCCTGCTTCCGCTCGACCTGTGACGTCTGAGCCACAGGAGCCTTCGCTTCACTCCAGGAGATGGGGCTGAAAAGCACTGCACCAAACTATACAGATTAAATTATGAATTATTATTACACAAGATGCAGTTAGGTAAATAAACGCGCCATGGCCTCGTTGCGTAATGTTCAAAAATGTACTTTTGCAGTGCTGTCCGACTGATTGAAAGCTGCAAATGGCACAAAAGAGGTGCCTGAAAGGAGCAGCGCAGCAAAAAGCTTCTGAATTAGAGGTGTGGGACAATTTTTACTTGCAAATAATGACCCAGTCTGACTTCAGAGCTGGTTCAACTTTCTACCCCAATTACTGCAGTTGTGTGCTCACAATTTTTCCAAAGTACTAAAACTGAATTATTTTCCGTGAGGGCAGACAGAATGTAGAAGAGTTGTGAACTCTGGTCTTCTTGTGAGAAAATACTCGACAGCGACAGAAAACATTCCTACGGCACAAAGATATTTTGTGGCCCCTCTGCGGTTTGGGGTCCGACAGGTAGCCTGTCCTGAATAACCACACATTTTGTCATCTCTTTAGTCATAGAAAAACAAATGGGCTCTATTCTTTATTTCTTAATACATCTTGACAGAGAGGAGTCAGCAAATGAGTGGAGAGGAAGAGGATGGTGACACGTAACAAGTCCCCAGCATGACTCAAACTGGGGACACTGATAACACAGTGTGATCGGTGGCATCTTAAACACTGGACTAAGATGAAGTAAAACTGAAGTTCAGCATCATAACTGGAGCGTCAATCACAGACATGAATGCATCAATACGAGGGATTTCTACAGCAAACATCCCTCAGCCTATTATGCTAGTCACGTGACTTCCACCCTGACATGGCACCAACATCAGATGACATCCATTCGAGTCCTTATCGTGTTAAGCTTCTGGTAACGAAAAGATTTTCAACTTGCAGCCTGTAGTCATGGCCTTGTAATCAGTGTCATTAAACAAATAAAGGGAGGCCTAAGACAAAATGTCACAGCCAGAAGGAGAGCTCACAGCTTTTCTTCCACTCTCCCTCACTCTCCCAGCCATGAGATGAGCTCAGTGGGTTTGTTGAGTAATGGACTGAGCTGATCAAAGCCATCCAGAGTTAGTCATGTGTGAGAGACAGAGAATATCAAACCCAGTCAGGGGCCAGAGGGTTGTTATATGACAGGTGAGCCACAGCTGGGCCCTTATGAGGAACATATGAGCTGGTTGCAGCTTCTCACAAAGCACTGGAGGGGAATGAGGAAGAGGAGGGAGATGACAGGATGTGAGTTTGAGATCATTCTTGTGTAAAAAAAAAAAAAAAAAAAGCTTAACGACTGGGGATCGTTGACTTTTCGAGGCCCCTGGGAGGTTCCCCCAGGAACCTCCCAGGGGCCATTAGGACGAGCGCGATCTCGCTGTTTTATATCACGATGAATTCATTCGGGGATGATATGATGTTATTGTGTTTTATAACTTACCTTCCCGCCATCACAGCCAACTCGTGGGGTCTATGTTACCAATAGGATGTAGCTGTTTCAGGGGCCTAAAACAGATTCGATCACCCCTTTTCTGCTGCATCCAAAGGTATTTAGACCGCAGCTGTGTCATATTCAGGAAAGCAGACAGTCTCTCACCTTTTGACCCTGATGATCTGGTCTCTCATGGGCTTGATGTCCTGAAAACTTTGCTGATTGACCAGGCTGTAGACCAGGATGAAGCCCTGGCCGTTCCTGATGTAAAGGTCCCTCATTGAGGCGAACTGCTCGGTGCCGGCTGTGTCGAGGATCTCCAGCACCGACGGAGAGGAGTCCACCTCGATCTCCTTCCGGTAGAAATCTTCAATGGTCGGGTCATATTTCTCTATAAATGTCCCGGTGACAAACTGGACCGTGAGCGCGGACTTCCCCACCCCGCCGCTGCCCAGCACCACCACCTTATACTCCCGCATAGCTCTCCTGCGGAGTTAGATCCGGCATGCAGAAAAGAAAGTCTACAGCGGCGGATAAAAGAAACGCATCCCCACGCACGGGAGCCGGGGCTCAGACTACAGGCATGACACAGTCACAGCCTCCGGGAAATGAGATGCTCTTGCAGCTATGGGCGGACAGATTGAGATGCTGCTGGAGCATTTAGCCCTGAGATGCACGGCCACAGCCTCTACTGAGACATTCCCACGCTATCTCGAAGGGACACCAATCCAGAGGCATCCATAATGCAATAAGGCGTCGCTGTGGTAAAAATAAGACTGGCTATTATTAGTAACGACGAGACGGCACATCTTCTTATGTGCCGACAAAACAGAAGGCTAGCACTACATTTCTCTGCACAGTGGGGTACAGTAGACTTAAAGGCAAAGAGCCTATTTATCCTCCAGCAGACAACAGTGCTGGGAATCCACGCCTCTGGACGCTGCAGCCACTGGATGTTACTATTTCCTGGAAAGTATGAGAGGTGATCAGTGCCACGGTGCAGGGAGGACAGGCGTGTAGGTGACAAAGGAAATCACCTCCACCGTGATGGAAATATCAGCAAGATTCCCCTGATTTGCACTGCGTGGCAAACTGATCCAGGATGCAACACTGCACATCTGAAACACACGGCCTCCAAGCCAAACAACAAAATGACCTGAACCTAGCACAGCCATGGGTGACATGGTTGACTTAGGCTCTTAGAAAGATTGAGCTGTGTTTGAGTCCCACCTCCTCCCTCTCCACAATAACGTCACACAATTTCCCCCTTTGAGCCACAATTTCTACGGCCACTCTGGGTCTTTGTCAGGTGAGTGTGTTGTGTTTGGGCATTTCCCTGAGACGGCCGATGATGTCGCTTCCCTTGGGAGGACAGTCTCCGCGGTTGCCGTGGAAACTGGGTTATGCACCCATTAGATGATGGGAGCTGCTCCAAACAAGTTCCCTTCGTCTGCGCATCAGCAAGGTCATTGGTCCTTGTGTGACAGGGTGCTCCCCTTTAGATTTGCATCCGGAGCTCTTGACCTTGTCTGGACGTGCCGTTTGAAATAAAAATGCTTTCTTTGTCAGGTGTCTCGTGTGCAATGCACTCGTTGTGTGTCTTTTACAGCATATGGGTTAATTCGATGAAAAATGCAGTTGCTAATGCTGTAAAAAGCAAATTAGTTGACTTTCACGTGGTGGCACGAATGACTCCTCATATGTTTTTTTGACTTCATAAAACGCCTCATTGCAGTAACAGGAAATGACATAGAAAATAAATAATGGAAAACATTTACTTCAGTCTTAATGTCATGTTTATCATCTGCGGCCAAAACTTAATTAGCTCAGACTTACATCAATGAAAGCAGAATTGAAATCATTTGCAACTGTTGAGCCTGAAACTGCCTGTATTCTGCTTTTTATATCGTTTAATGGCAGCTTCTAAAGTGGACTTCAGGGAGACACATCTGTGGCAAGTTAAAAAGCAAATGGGTCAGACACGAGTCTTCAAACACACATGATGCCCGTGATGCGAAATACGACACAAACAGGTCCCGTATGTGACATATGTAAAAGATCCAGGCAAAACAGTTCCTTTGATTTTCTTTATTTATTTCTTTCAAGAGATTTTACACTGTCTTGCTGGAACCAAAGAAAAGTTTGACTATAGAAACATAAAATAGCACAAAATATATGCAAAAAGAATACATTGAAAAATGATTACATTGAAACTATAAATTCCGATAAGGGGTCTTCCTGTCAATTTGTCTTTATGATTTTACTTTGTTGTTAGGGGACGCTGCAACGACGATGGCACAGGCAGTCACAATTCATAACCTGCGGCCTCCGGTGTAGTGCCCTCTGCTGGCTAAAGCTGTGAATCACAAGATCCAAACACTTCCGTTGAAAGTCAATGGGACAAAAAGATCTCACTACAGATTTGGGAGACCAGAAGTAAAGAAGTAAAGTAACTGTTCTCTCTGTTGCAGTACCCCCTTTTGGCCTTGTGATGCGCACATTAAAACCTTAAAAAATGATTTTAGATATAAAGATATATATTTGAAATGAAACTGAGGAGGGATTTGAGAGGAGAGACCCATTCAAGTCTCTTTCATAACTTTCATAAGAGCTCTTAAAAACATAAAACCCTAAGCACGATGGACTCAAGATAAGGCAAAGTGTTTGGATAAGCTGAGTCTGCTCAGTTGACCAACTGCTCAGAAAGTGCTTACATTTCTCTTTTTACCATCAGTCGATCATTGCAAACACATTTCAAAAAACATTACATTTCAAGAGGATTCCATACACAAGGGCATTGTGGGTCACCAAATGAGGACATTTTGTGTACAGACATTTTTTTTTCACTAGAAACATTCAGTACGTTATCATTTAGTAACAAAAGAAAATATTGTTTTCCCATGCAACATGTTGAATTAAAGTTATTTACCGGTAGTATCTGCTTTTGATTGATAAACAGATTTACTGTACTAGCAGGAAATGAAAAACAGATCACATCTTTAAAGAATATTAAAAGTGCAATCCTTAACTCTTGTGATACATACGCCTCGAATAAAATGTCTCAGTGTGGAACCTAAAGGTCCTTTGTCAGGGGAAGGGCTGTACATCCAAACTTATTAATTTATAGATTATTTAGTCCTTATATATATATCATATATAATCTATGTAACATTGATGACTTTAAATCTATTTAAGTGTTACAGTCACAGCACTATAGAGGCTGTTATTTGCTAATGAAAATATTAGGTCATTGTCATAATCTCAGTGAAGAATAAGAAATGTTCATATCGTCTTTACAATCTACCTTGTGTACAGTGTTCTAGCAAAAAGAAACAAAAATCAACTTAACAATGTCATTTACAAAAATACCGAACTTTAGTAATTGCAACATTTGGTTGCCACAGCAACAACTTAATATTGTTATGAAATACTATTATACTAGAGTGAAAAGTACATCTTTTTTGAAATTTTCTGCTCTTTTTTTGGTAAAATGTCATCTATACAATAAACATTTTTTTCCAACAACACAAGCAACTCTATAACTATGCTCATTACTGCAACACCGTGATCTTTTTATCAATGAGAAGGCAAGAAAGATCCAGTAGCTTTCTATCGGTGGGCTGACTTTTAAACCCCACCCCTCAGACGTGTGCAACTTCTCATTCGCTGACCTGACAGGTTAGACCTTGAAATGACCAACCGTGCAGAATGTAGCACAGCTCAATAAATTACATTCATTTCAAAATAGAATAGTTTACAACATTGTTTTTGACTAAAATTTGACCAAGAGTAACACAAGATAAATTACAACAAAATAGAACTTTCACCACCTTCCACAAATATTACATACAAATCATAATGCGTGTGAAGACAGTCAAAATGAATGAAACCAAAATGTGAAACCAGAGTGAAGCACTCTTGTTCCAAAGGTGGATTGTCAATGTTAATCAAGCACCATGAAATTACATCAGAATTTGGAAAAATGGAAAATAAGATTGAATATCATGGATTCAAACACACGGTTTGTAAACTGAAAAAACTAAAGGTTGGTTTTAAATAATAAAATAACCTTTTATGATCTCGACCGACAAACAAATGATTGTTCTGGGAGGTGGAGGTGGCGGTGGGCTTTAGGGGAATTCAAACATAACTTGATAGTAGACACAACACAAATTTTAAATAACTTTGAATACATTTCCAGAACTATGAATATAAACTCTCAAATTAAGAGACACTTTACATACATTACACAGTTAACAATACATTTTTTTCTCACTCACGTTCCTCATGTAAACTACTCAAACCATGGTAAGAAACAATGGTACACCATGAAAGTCACCAAACATTCTACAAAGCTATTTTTGATTTGTCGTTTCTTTAACTTCTTTTGTTTCGATAAAGTCACTTGTGATGTTAATGAACGGTTACTAGAAAACTGTTTCCAGTAACGATTCGCAAAATGTGATGTCTTTCCCGAAAAGTCCACGTAGCTTCTGACAGCCAGTGTGTTGTGTCTGTGACTTTTAGTGATACACTCTGGATGCATGTGTTGTTGATGAACATTTTTTAGGCACTTCTACAGTTTTCTAAAATGGAACAGGATTATCGGTGATAGTAGGGTTGGACAGGACAACCGACGGTCACAGATAGCCCTCCAGTCGAAGTTCAAGTTATCTTTTTGCTTGACGAGCGTCGTCAAATGCACCGTTTTTTGTTTAGTCTTAGCACTTAAATCCCTCACCCGTCCCTCAAAAAACTCTCCTACCAGGCCTGGTGTTGTCATCACCTGCTAGACCTCGCTTCAAGTCCCAGTCTGCCGGCAGACCATCAGTCTCCAGATACTAACACACATGCACACACACACACACACGAGGCTTGGTATGTCTGGAGTGAACCCTCAAGCTTTGTTAAGCCCTTGGCACAGACCTGAGCCTTCAGGCTTTGCGGTAATGGCCACCACTATCTTCTGTCAACACTGGGCACTGTCTTCCCCTGTCCTGACTGCATGCAAAAATCCGTGCACAATCTATCCCACCACTCCTCCTAAACAAAGCACCCAAACAAATAAAGGGTGCGTTCTGAGCAGCTTTCGCAATGGCAAAAGAAAAAAGAAAAGATTTTGTCTGGGTGTTAAAATGTGGCCCTGCACTCTGACAGGTTGATTCCATTGACCTCTTCCAAGCCGCAACTTTGGCAAGATGTTTCCGGAGATGAAAAGTTGGCATCGGGGAGGGGAGGATAAGCTTCATCATGGCATCTTAACAGCATCTGGGGCAGATGAGGGTCACGTAGGAACCCTCGCAGGGACAGTCACATTAGGAAAACATGAGCCTATCTGCCCCAAGGACATTCAACTTTGTAGAGAGAAAAAAAAGCAAAGACCGCGAGATGAAAACCCTCTTCAAAGCACCGAGTGCGTTGGTGTGGTTGTGCACGGGTTTTCTGTGACTCTTCCTGTTTTCCCATTTCCACATTAAGCACTATATGTCTCTTATAGTGCAAATCTATCAATCTTTTTTTTTTACTAACAAAAGGGATGAACATTGTGCAGAGGTTTTTAGAATAAATATGAAATAGAGGGGATCCACGGTACTTTGGGAGAACAGTTGTTAAAATGACCTCTATAGTGTGTCTGCTATGTATGTTGTACTATACATAAGAATATTTTTGACTTTTTCATATTAATAATTTTTTCTAGCAATACATACAGTATATATCTTTTTTTCTGTGTATGTTACACCGGCACTGCAGTTCTTACGGTTAAATTGAAGTGTTACACTCTTAGCATGCAGGTTGCTGGACCTCTATGGGAGAGGTAAGGTAGTATTTACACAGGGGCTGTTTTGGGTTTCCCAGTGCAGCTTCATGACACTCCGTTCCCTTCCTGACGCTTACTTCAGGATGATCTGGGAGAGAGAGAGAGAGAGACATAGGAAAAGGAGGGGGAGGAAACAAGGAGACAAAACATTCAGTTTACCTATCAGAGATAAACTTCATTCACGCACATGTATGATTGTTAGGTACTGTACTTCAAAACAGCATCACCACCAAATGTTTGACACTGAAATTTCAGCCGACCTCGATTAATTAAAACATAAGAGATTATACTTAACATAATTAGACAAAGCGGGTGCTTTTATTTTCTGGTGGGATTCTCCTTAAGTGGCATTAATCTTTTTTTCTGTCTACTTTAGACGTCAGTATGCTTCAAACAAAGTGCTGCTGGGATTAAACCAGAAATAGCCAAATGTATGAAATAATTTTTGTAACTTTATGAAACAAAAGCTCCGACCATTTTGCCCGCTTTACCTGTGGATTAGCAAAGTGTGTGGAGGCGTGAACGCAAACAGAATTCTTTCAAAAGATGTTTTCAGACCCACGTTTCCAGGACCAGTCGGTTCACTTGCTGCTTTTTGCTATGGATTTGGCCTCTTTGTGCACATATAAAAAAGCGATGCATCCCAGAAAGCCACGTGAGAATATTTACCCCACTTAATGGTTTTGTTTTTCGAGAGGAAGTGATAAAGTAAACACAGGAAGAAAGTCCTGAAGAAGATCCTGCCCAGATGCCAAGACAACAATTTGTTGGTCGTCCGTGACAGACATTGATTTTGCTGGGAACTATGGGAACTGTTTAGCTCAAACTCTCACAGAATGTGGATGAGGTAGGAAGAGGTAGAAAAAAACGCTCTAAAATCTGTTTACAACAGGACTGAGACCTCGAAAGAATTTCAGTGCAGACACTTTGGCCCATACCTGATTGCCGCACGCATATAAATTGTAGCAAGTGGGAAAATCTAGAGCCAGATTCAAGCAGACTAAACGACACAGGTTTGAAAATGTCCTTAAGATCTCTTGGGTCATATGTCACATAATTTTTTTGTGAGTCCAACTGAGCGCAATACAATGAACGGCTTGAAAGTAAAGCAAAAGAAAACAAGTATTTGGAGAGGGACTGGGGATGCAGTGTGATGCAGCCAGGAGAAGGATATGGCCACATGCTATTTGCCCCACTTCCAAATGAGGTTAGAAACACTTTTGCTTTTCGTCATCGCTGGTCAACACATTATATTTAGGCCTTAGGTGGGAGGAGTTTACCACGACAACCATGTCCCACAACGACTAAGAGAATTGTCTTAGTTGTTGTGGGACATGGCCACCTGCGCTTGTGATTTCATGCAGATCAGAGCAAAAGATCCAGTTATTTGCAAAAAAAAAAAACAATCCACCACACAAGAAAGAGAGGAGGAAAAGAGAAGGAGATAAGAGAGAGAGACTTGTCGATCGGGGAAAAACAGGTAGAAGAGCTGCTGGCTGCCACTGGCAGCAAGCCAACACAGAACAAAGACACACGGTGCTTGTTAACAGACAATAGATAGCCAGCGAAGGACAGAAGCCACTGGTCACATCACGCTTCACAGAAGGTCACCACAGGTGGAGAGTGTGTTGTTGCACAGGCGGAGAAGACAGCTCGCTCCATAGTGCAGTGTGGAAAGAAGAGAAAAATAAATAGAAATATTCTTGGGTGTTAGAGAGGAGTGGGATCAACCAGATAGGACGGTACACCCCAACCGTCTGGTACCACAGGTGGCTAAAACAAATGCCAAGAATTGTTTGCAGGTCCTATTTGTCTAGGATTTGATGCAGTGATACTAGCAGCATTTTCAAGTAGGAAGATAGCACTCGCCACCATTAGATGGCAGAAGATGATGCGGTTAATTGGATAATGAAATGCGATTAAGTGCATGTTACAGAATCATAGAGGAGGTTTGAACTTTTTTTCACAAACTAAAATGAGATTATTATTCTAATTGCATTGGATCTGAACGACCAACTCCGTTAATTTTAAAAACTGTGATAAGAATAATAACAGGTTTACCCCCACAGGGAGTAAGAGGTTGAACCCTGGCCCTGTGGCTGAGCAGCTGCTCAAAGTAACAAACACTGACTCCACAAGTCATCATCTCATCACTGCAGTAGCCGGACTGATCACATAAAGCCTGTGCACTGTGTCATGTAACACCGTATTCAGACGGTAGAGGTCGCTGCAGTGTTACAATCTCTAGCGAAGGCAGCGACGTTACCACACACCCCAGCACTGTGAGCACATGGTTAATATATGTCGGGACATGGAATGGTGTGATTGGTTCCTCCGTGTCATGTCACAATAACAGTTCAGGGGGTCACGAGTTGACCAGACTCTGAACCTAACCTGTCCCTTCATGCATGTCCACTACATATCTCGCTTCATCAAAGACGCTTACACCTTCTATTGATGGGTTTGGATGTTTTGGCTCTAATATCACAATGTCTAGTGAATCCTCCACTTCTGTCCTACTTGTTTTGGCCAAGCATATGGGCGTAAGAAGCCACGTCACAGTTATAGATATGATAATACCTGAGACGAACAAACTAGCACGAGTGGAATCGCAGCTCAGAAGTTTGGGACTGATAGATAGTGATAAGACAGTGACGTTAGCAGCCTGACATAAAATTAAATAAAATCGTAGCCTGGGTGTTTATTCTGAAAAAACAAAACAAAAAAAAAACACATGATAGTGATGACTTTACTCATCGAGGCATGCGGTTTATGCAGCGTACAGCTGGTCAATATAAGTGTTAACTGTATCTGAGCTGGAGGAATCCATATGCAGGGTGGCGGAGGGTGGAGAGAGAAAGAGAGGGAGGGGGGCAGATGGAGACAGACAGCGAAGGCTGACGTCAGTGTTTCTCTGGCTCCTTGTCCCACATGCATCTTTAAAGAGCAGCTCTGCTTCCTGCTGCTACTGCTGCTGCATGCCAATTACAGGAAGAGATGGTGACTCACAGGAAGTGCATACACTGATGGCCTATGAGGAGCAATAAAGCACAAGGTACTGGGGCCAGATCCCTGGTTAATGATGGAAAGGGGATGTCAGAGGGGTGATTCATTTTCTTCTTCATTTTAAAATGAACCTGTTATTTTTATTGTTTTATACTGAGTACCTCCGTTTTCTTTTTTTCATTCTTGATGGGATACAGGAAATGTTTCAAAGCTATTTTTAGAGACTTTAATTTTCTAAAATTGTTTTTTTTTAAAAAGAACTGATTGTATCACTTGAGTTGGTATTCATATGTTTTCTCTGGACATGGAGGCAGGAAGACCAAAGAGTAAAAGAAGAGCAGTGAGAAGAAACAGAGATGCGAAATGAGGATACGAGTCCCTATTACTTGCAAAAGTCAACTTATAACTATGGTGTGTTTAATTTAACACTGTATATTTATTTGCACTTTGAATAGAAAAAGAAAAAAAAACTATAACCCATTGGCCTACAAAGAGACTCAATATTAGTGTGCTGTGAAAGACCTTGTAAATTGCGTGACCTGTTTTGGACGCACTTGTTGAAAATGACATAATTGTTTTGCAGTTCTATTTCTACCTTCATCTGTATGTCCTTAAGGAACCTCTAAACAGGACTACCAGTAAACGATTGCCAGCTGTGTGAGTCCAGAGTGCCAGCATTGTGCTGAAATTTCCAGGTTTAAAATGGGGCACACATGCGTCACTCTGGCATTCAAACCTGGCCCAGCTTCCCTGGCTCCTGCTGACACACAGCAACAGGAGAGCCTCCGATCAGAGGCCATTTTTAGACAACTTCTGTGATCATTTTTCCTGTGTCTGTCTCTCCCTGACAAGCCTCGCCCATAACAGATTTTTCTCCCTTTTATCCAACAACTAGGAAAAGGTAAGAAGGTGAAACTGTGTGCAGTGGAAACAGGAAAAGATCCAACATGGTGGTTGTTTCGAATCAGCTGCAAGTGCTGGAGACATTGTCTGTATGTATTTGCTCGAATGTGTGTTTGCATAGCACACAAGCAGTACAGATGATGCCCCTACTGCAGATGGAGAGGCTTATTTGACAACAACAAGAAAAGTGGAAAATAAATGTAAACAGAACATGCAAAACAAAACTAGGAAGTAGTGCAACACAACACAACTACTACTTTGCAAATGTGGGAGCTCTGAAGAAGTGCTTGTTGGGAGTGCGCAAGGGGGCCGTTTTTCAAGAAATACGATACTCTGGACTGGCACCTGCTTCCTCAGGTAACCCCTCTGCCTTTTCTCTTGAAAACACCCACTCGTGAGCTTGTCCAGTGCAGCGGTGCACATGAATAGGGAGGGGCGGGGGTGGGTTATGGCTCAGCTGCAGGTTATTGCAGCTCACTATTAGAAAGCAGTACTTATTCAGAGCTCCAGGGACTGATGAAAGAAAGCTTTAAAAGGAGCAAACCTGATTGGCTGGTGCTGTTGCTGCGTAGGGGACACTTGTGGCAGGAGTTGTTGCTGCAGAGACAGTAGCAGGCGTAGCACTGTACATCATTGGGACTTTGTTTTGAGGGTGGGAAAGGGAAGGTGGGGGGAGGGGAATGGGGGAGAGGGAAGGAGGTAGTAGCAATGGACAGGTAGGTGGAGCATTATGGTAACCATGGCAAGTGTGTGTGTGTGTGTGTTTGTGTGTGTGTGTGTTTGTATGTGTGTGAGAGAGTGTGCGTGTGTATGTTTGTTGTTGTTGTTGATAGTGGTGGAGGTGATGGTGGCGGATGTTACAGAGAGCCAGCAAGCCATCGTTAGGGTTACACCGGCAGATGGCATGCAACCATTCACAATGCAAAGCAAGGAGGACAGAAAGAAAGAAAGAAAAAGAGAGCATGGGAGAAAAAAAAAAACAAGAGGAGAGAAGCTGATTACAATCACAAGTAAGGAAATTTATACGGAAAATCAGTTTGCTGTTTTTCCCAGAGAAGTTAAGGACCAATTACAACAAATCAATGACATTTTTGGCAACATGGATGGAAATTTTATTTTTTAGTCCATGTGGGCTGACATGATGAACAGCGGGGAGATGCCAAATACCCAGTCGGCTACTTCACTCTGAATGCCAAAACAGGCAAATCTGTTGGATTGTGGTTAACAGTATGTTGAAAATCATTTTTCTTAGTTGTTAAATCACCATACGTAAGTAAGATCTGCTGTTTAGTCGACTGGGACATTTTTGCAATTGTCACCCCCTCTTTGCAGAGACAAAAGCTCTGGTTACATATAATTTCTCTGGGAAAACTGATTTAAATTTCCTGATCAACACAGCACAGCAAACAGACAGTAGCTATCCTACAACAGATCAGTCTGCAGTATTTTATCTACACAAACATTTTAATCATAAACAGTCATTAGCAAGAAAGTCGGTCAGAAAAGTTCTGAAAGTCACAACACTTCCAGGTGATACAAAACTGACGTGTGTTTGTTATCATATCTCATCTTAAACATATAAACAGCTCAATGATAATTTCCCTGAGCACATTTTAAAGTTTCATCACGATCATATGAAGTGATGCAATGAAGCGATGACCTTTTGTCTCACCTGCAAGGGCTGTAGTTGCCCACTCATCCCACTCCAACCCCCCTACACTCCCACCTACATCAAATATTGTGTGTGAGTGAGCAAAGGGAAGGTCGAGACCTACCAAGACTGCTAGCAGGAGTCATGCACAAGACTGACCCTGTTGTGTTCATGCAGAGAAAGACAGAGAGAGAGAGGGAGACAGAGAGGGAGAGAGGAGGAAATAAATGGGTTAATTGAGAGGGAGAACAACAAGGTTACACAAGACAAAAAAAGACAGCTCAGATGCTACTGTTACAGCGGTGCTGTCAGCCAGTTATGAATGAGGTACACAGTAGCAGGCAGAGGAATTCCCTTCATCAGTTATTGTATTAGTGAGTTTATACCCAACTTCAATTAAATCAAACTTAGTTATACAGTAGGATATGAAAGGTCTAGCATGTTGTAATGCTGGTTCTTTGGTTACCGTTTGCAAACGTGAATGAAGGAAATGATAGTCACTAATTTGCTGACTCATTATGAACTCTATTAACTTAAAATTCTCATTCTCCACACGTGGTTTCTCCATTTTTTGTGGCCTTTTGCCTTCACAAGTCAAGGGTCTGAGGTCAGTAGAGTGTAGAGCGCACTGGGACGACTTTCTTATTCCACTGACTTGGCTTCGTGAGCCCGGTGCCTGAGATCCAGATATAGTTGCTACACATTTTCTACTAGTCCACAAGCAGCCTACTCAGTTTTAACACTTATTTGGATCCAGGAATTCTTAATATTTCCAAGTGTTTACTTTCTCATTTCTTAGGTCTTCTGTGGCCACAAAAATATTTGCAGCTAGTGCATTTATAGATACTATAAAAAACAAAAAATAATCAGTGAAATTTCTAGGAAATTTCTAGACTAAAAGAGAGAGAAGTCTAAGTAGCAGAGGAAAGGAAACTAGAGAGTTGACAGAGCCACACAGCAGCATCATGCAGGGTCAGTACAATGATGTGCACAGGCTTCAACCCAGATCTGAGTAAAATTGGGATGGGTGGGGTTTACTGCATCAGAACCATTCAGATAAATTGCTCAGCACAAATTTATTACAGTAAACTTCAAATGTGTTCAAATGTGACTGTGTAACATATTTGGCGGACATTGTGTTTTCCCCACATGATAGAGAAACCCCACCCATCTGAGATGTGGCAGATTAATGAGTAAAAAAAAAAAAAAAAAAACTTTGCAAACTGACCCAAAGCTACTTCCCACACACAGATACAGAGGGAGTGAGGGAGTGAGGGAGGAGGGGCTGTCGGACATCTCATACCATCGGGAAACAAAAAGATCAGGTAGAAAGCACGAGGGATTGGAGTCTCTTCCTCATGACTCATGAGCGTGGCTACAAGCTACCGTTTTAGTTGTAGTTAACTCATTTTACAGACGACCGGAAGGGGCTTGAGCTTCTGTTAGTTCCTGTGTGTGCAGTACACAGAGAGAGTGTTTTGTTTGGGGCCAAAGAACTGAAGAGGAATAAGGGAACAGAGCTGAATTAATTTGTGAAAATTTGAACAAAATTGCTTTTGTAAATGGGATTTTATTCCAATCTCAATGTCAGTGATGACAGATTAAATAAACACTGAATCAGATGCATTTGCACCAAAAAATAAGCAATTTTTCCCTGTAACGCAGTTACAGAGCCTTTGTGTTGGAAACAACTGGGCTTGTTTGTTTTTTTTCAAGGCTTGGGAGACTGACAGGTGTATCATATTCAGGGGGTTATATATCATATCTTTTATTGCTGTGATCAAAGCCTGAACTGCCCTTCCACCTGGCAGCAATTATGTGTTACCACACACCATCATAGTACAGCTCTTTGTGTATGTCACTCAAAGTAATCCCTTTCAAAAGAAAATCTAAACTTAATAGATGTAACTGATCACGAGAGTCACTTTTTTTAGAATAAGAAAATAAAAAGAGAGTTTGTCTTAAGGTTAGCTGAGCACGTTCAGCAAGTGTATCTGTGCCTCTGTGTGTGCTTGCATGGTCTGCATACCTATAAGTGCTTGTGTCTGCATCTGTGTGCCCGGTGTATTGATAGGGAGCTCTTACCTGTGGGAAAGAAAGCGGGCTGCTGGAGCTGTGCGTTGGCCAGCGCCTGCTGGTAGTGCAAAACACTGGGGTTGAACAGGGAGCTTGCTCCGTTGCTCTTCTCAAGTGCTGGTCTCTTTGGTAGGGGCTGGAGGACGCTGTGGGGAAACGCCTAGCCACCAAACACACACACACACACACACACACACACACACACACACACACACACAACAAAAGCACAGTAGATTGGAACTGGATACTTGAACAAATCAACACTGATATTTTCTAAATTTCTATGCACAGCACAACAAGGCACAATGGAAACTTGCTGTAACTATCACAAAGACAATGAGAAACTACACCATAGCAAGGCAATCATCAACAACACATTAAAGAAACAGTGTAATAACTGTATTTATTTTAACATTACTTTGTGATTGTTCATTTAATAAATGTACAGTATAATCTAGAATTGCCACTGGTGTTCATAAATTGTAAATATTTATATTTTAAAAGTGTTTTACAGGGTTTCACAAAAACAAAAGAGCCAACTTAAATTTTGTGAGTGGCTACAGTACAATTAAAGAAGCTACATGCAAAGCAAAAGGTGAAAGGTCAAAGTACCAGGTCTACAGTTGCCTCGAGGGGTCGCTTCATTGCTTTGGCAGTCGACTGAGTCTTTAATTAGCAGGCAGCGAGCACATGATGGCAGTGGGCCAATGGGATTCAAGCGTATTAACATACAGGTAACAGCAAGCAGAGGTGCGTCATGGGGGACAGCATTGCATTGTGGATAGGTGAGAAGGAAAAAAACAAAAACAAAAATAATCTGAATGCAAGTATACCACATACAAAACAATAGGCATGCACATAAACAAAAAACTGTTTTGTTTACTTTAAAGAAACATTGCTACTTTTTGAATTAGTACAAAAGCAAAAAAGCATCTAAATTAACCTTTGGTTAAAAAAAAGCAAGATTCTATGATGTACCTCCAAACTACGAGGAAAGCATTTAGTAGTAACGTCAACTACTTCAGAACAAGTCAATCAACTTTTTTAACATCTATGCAAGAACAAAATGCAGGAAGGTAAACAGAAATGATTCAGACTGTAAATGCTGGGCGGACACTTTATGTGAGATCTGAACAGAATCTCTCTTTCAAAGTATCATCAACACAATCACAGTGCACCTGGATTACTCTATTTGATGGTGTGAGGTGCTTTTCAGCCTAAGAAATGTCTAAAACACAACAACAAATTAGAATGCGAGTGAGCTCTGAGCCAAGCCCCTCAAATTATTCACCTCAGCCCTCACAACTGGCAGCAGGATCTGGACACATTTGTATGATCAGATTTGAAACTACAGATGAACACTATTACTAGTAGCAAGGGGATGTTGAGGTGCTGTCAAACTTGTGGCAATTACGAGTCCAGGCAATGGCTAACAAAAACTTGTTAAACAATCACATAATTTGAGCCAAATCCTTAAACTGCATCTGCATCTTGAGGGCATGTTGCCTATTAGTGTGATTGATGAACTCGGAGAGGGGGGTGGGGGATAATGTGAGGCGCAGTTATAGTTCAATCACAGAATGTGGAGCTCTGTTTATTCTTACATTCCTCCTAATTACAACATCTTAAAATCTTGTGTTGACGCCAAGCCAGGAAATAATAAAGAATTTGATTTCAAGGATTTGCTTTCGTTAATTTATTGAAAACGACCTTATATTTGATGTAACTGCAGAGAGGAAAAAAAGATGACAAGGATGTGATGAGCACAGCATTTTAAGGGGTCCATGCACAAGCCTCTTGCTTCATGTATGTGGATTTTCTAAAAGTATATATCAGTATACAGCCTATTAAAGCGTGACAATGCATTACCGATGCACTGCAGTATTAACAGACTTAAACATTGTGGTTAGTTAGAATGGAAGATGGTCTATTAAAGTGACATGAAAAGAAAGATGATTGCATTCGACTTGCAATGAGGAAGAAGATCACAGCATGGCAAGCAACACATAATGTGGCACAGTCAAACAACATAATCTCAATAACAGGATTTCCTTACTGTATCTGTTAATGTGCAACCTTATCTACAGTACACTTCAGCTTATTTGTTTTAGATTAAAAAAGTGAATGATGGATAATGATATTACCTATTTGCAGCAGTGCAGCAATATAGGTTTTATGGGTCTCTGCTTCAGCTTTAGGCTAAGAGCTAAAAGAAAATTGTATTAAAGGTGCTGACTAAACAACTCATTGTCCTAAGGTTAACCCACCTCACCTCTAGCACAGCTTGTAATTGCTGATGGAAAACTGGGAATTGGGTCATAAAGTTGACAAAGTGGGGCATATATGCAATACAGGAGGAATATGAAGCTTGGGAGGAAAACACACTAGCAATATAAACTAAATCACCTTTGATGATACATTATGTACCTGTTGTCAAGTTGTTGAGCTAACTGGTGTTGGTGTACAGCACTGATGTACAGGCATATCAAGTTATAGTGCCTCGGGGACTCGGTCTTTCTTTTATTTATGTATATTTTAATTTCCTATTTTTTCCTGCGTTAACACTACCATGTGAGCAAACAAAACTGCACTCATGGTCACCTTATCATCCACACTGTGGACTAATGGAGGAAGGACAGGGAGAGCAAGCAGCAATGGAGCCAGCCAATGACAGAGGTATGTGCAACGCGTTAAGCATGCCCATGCCATGGAGGAAACAAGTCAGTCAGCACACTGGCGCAGTATAAGGTGTGCGAGTGCAGCAGCCAAAGAACCATTCAAAGAGGAAGCCACTCAGAGCCTGAAAGAGGGTGGGGCACAGCCAAGACACACTGCCAAACCCTTCTCACTGTCTGTCTGTCTGTCTGCCTGCCTGTATTTCCATCTATCTGTCTACCTGCCTCTCTCTTCCTCAGCCTGTTGGGGGATTTTTCACCTAAAGGCAGATGAGGGTAAACCCCCACCCACTATGTTACATCCTCATCCATCCCTGATTCAATTTGCACTGATCTGCAGAGAGCCGCACTTATCATTGAGAGCGGGGGGGTGGGGGGTGGGATGGGGGGTGAGCCAGCACATTGTCTCTATATGAACCAAGGGCATTTGAAAATAAAAAGCATGCTGCAGTGAGATAATAACAGATTGTTCTTGCAGCATTATACTGATGCATTTAGGTCTCACTAAACCCTGTTTATTGTTTACAAAGGCCTCACTTTGGGATGACTTGTTGTTAGCGTACACTGGAGTCCACTAGAAAAAACCAGCAGTCGGGTATGTTTTTTTACAGTAATAAAGCAGTGCTCCACATTTTATGTTCGTGTGGGTGTTATCATCAACAGCATGTGTTTTGTGTAACCCAAAATTATATAAAGTGTCTTCAATGAGCCTGTGTGCTTATGTATGTTTTAACGGTACAGAATTGCTCAAATGTGATCACAAAAGAATAAAACAACTTACACTAATTACCAAAAACAGGAATTGTGTAACAATGAAATTGTTACATTGTGTGTTACTGTACATACAAAATTCTCTGATCTCCCGTTTAAACAATCTATGCTTTGCATAATGTCAGACAGCCCTACCTAGGGACAGCAGCTTTGTACCAGAACCCTTGTACTAATATGAATTTTATTTAGACTATGAATCATTCTGTGTACCTTGTGTTTATTTCCACAACTGTAAAACCTACAATGATAACGTGTTTATTTGACACCCTATAAAAGCCTCCCATGATGCAAAGATAAAATGCCAAGGTTCAAAATGTATTGTCTATAGGTGCTATAAAATGGCCTAATTGTCTGATCCAGAACTAACAAGCTCTTTCTCTTTAAGTTCTAAACTCTGAATAAACAGAAAACTTGTGAGATTTATTTGGTTACAACAAGGACAAGTATGTGTGTGTGTTTCCTGCCCTACCACTGCCTAGGCACAAAGTATAGTGGACTGGCTCTAGTGATGTGCTCACCATGGCTGCAGCTGTGGCAGCGGCTTGCGCAGCCACAGCTGTCTGGTTGGCCTGGTGTTGGGCGGCCTTAATCTTGGCCTGCAGGTGGGCCGGAGGGTGGAAGTACTTGCACTTCTCGCGGGAGCAGCGGCTCTTGATGTAGTCCATGCAGACGGTGACCGTGTTGTCGCTGGTGTCTATCATGGGGCTGTCGCTCGGATGAGCAAAGCGGCAGTCGGTCTCACCGCGAGCACAGTTGCCCCGCTGGAATTCGCGGCAAACCTGGGAGCAGGAGAGTCAGGTGGACAAACACAGACACAGACAAATAGATGGCCACACACACACCCACACACACAAATGTGGACACAGACACACAACAGATGTGTGCATGCAAAAAGAGAAAACAAAGAAATACACACAGAAACACAATGCTTGAACTTTCATCACATCAGGAAGCAAAACTAGGCAATCATTGTATTCACCATGAACAGCGACATATTCACTGCATGGTTTATGTTTTCAAAGTCACCATGTCTTGTATGCCACTCTTCACCTCTTCTTTATCATGCTATTTCACATATAAAGTATATTCAAAAAAATAAGGAACACATGTATCAAGGGGACATGATATTAAAAGAGGCAGAGAAGAAAAACGAAATAAAACATATTCACATCAACATCAGTTCAAACGCTTCACTTTGCTCTGCTGCCTTAATTTTAACCACTGTGTTCTTTTAAACACAATATATCAGTCGATTATAGATTCAGTATGAAAAAGCCTTAACACCATATAACAAATCTGCAATGTGTGTCAAACCAAAATGATGTTGAATCATTGAACCAGTCAGTGTTCAACTGTTCAGAAGCCGGAGCAGAATCACAGGGGAATATGATTTGACTTGCACTTTGGGACTGAGACACACAAAGCGTACACATACACACACAAACACACACACACACACACACACACACACACACACACACACACACACACACACACACACATACATACATATATACAAAACCATTGGTGCACAAACACACACTGGTGTGTGGGAGTGTGTACGTGTCTCGGAGGGATATTGTTTCATTAGAGCCAACTTCATTCAGTTGCTAAGTGATAGCAATCCCCGAGAAAAACACATACAGGCACACACCTACGCATCACCTCCAGGTCTGAGGGAGATTATTGTTTATCTTTATAAATATAGTTAAATTCCCCCTTATGCACTGTTTCACAATCACCAAGTTATTCCCATTCAGAGCAGTTAGCCAGGGGGCACATGGAGATGGCTGAAGTAATTGTCCCAATCTAACTGTGGATGGCTCTCCAAGTACTAGTTTGTGTTGGGCAAATCAAATTTAAATCAAATTTTTTGCATCATATTTCTGATACAAGCCTTAATTATTTCTGTAAGGGGTAACACAATCAGATGCTCAAGGATAATGCAGAAGGAATAAACTATCAGGTGAAGATTCTAACTTGTTTTCATCTTGCACTTTTATTCTTTCACTCCAAAATGAAAAAATCATAGCGCTGCACACCAAACACAAACAACTACTACTGCAGTTAAATGAT
Organism: Rachycentron canadum; assembly: GCA_038496675.1. Classification (NCBI taxonomy): domain Eukaryota; kingdom Metazoa; phylum Chordata; class Actinopteri; order Carangiformes; family Rachycentridae; genus Rachycentron; species Rachycentron canadum. The sequence goes on from CM076671.1 coordinate 4,424,525, forward strand.
TGACCGGGCTTTTTATGAAATTGTGGAACAATGACAGACATGTTTGTAAGACTTACTCATGAGGCTGCCTTGTTATAAATGATACTCATTAGCACCTTATATATTCTGCATCTCTTTCACACATATAATCACAGTAAAATTTTTGCCTAATTATACTCCACAACCTCAAAGAGAACATTAGCTACGATTTGCTGTCATGCTCATCTTGTCTGACAGAGAGGGAGGAATGGGCTTGGGTAGGTCACCTCTAGCTTGTCAGTACGTAGCAGTTTCTGGCTGGAGGAAGAGCCGGCGGTCACAGAGACAGGCGGGCTGCCGGGGACGATAACGGGGGTGCTGGGCAGGATGTCTGTGGGCACCAGGCCCATGCTGTGAGACATGGGAGTCAGGTAGGGTGTGTAGCTCAAACCTGCGCTGGACCCCAGGCCCTGGCTGACTGGAAACGTCTGCTGTAGATGGAGAGAAAAGACAGTTACCAACTATTTTACTAAAAAGTGAGGTGGAAGGGCCAAGATTTAAAATGATGGAAATGGGGAGGGACAGTGTGAAGTGGAGGGTGAAAGGCAGGAAGATGGTATAGAGATGGAAAAGAGGGAGAGAAGTTAGAGGAAGGAGACCAGAGACGCATGAACGCAGCTATGCGGAGTGGTAGGTGAGAGAGATGAGAGGGAGAATGTGACAGGTAGAGAGAGCTCAGGGAGCAGAGAGGAAAAGGTTTATGAGAAAAACTGGAGAGAGGGGGAAGTGAAGATAAAAACAAGAGAAAGTTTTTTTTAACCTCTATATATCCTGGGAAGATTTTGCTGAGTATGCATGTTCTTTTTCAGCTACGCCTAGTCTTACGTTGATGCAGTTAAACACGTTCACGCCTGGCAGCCGTGTGGTGCCACCACAGTCTACTGCTGACTGCCGAGCAATTCTCAGAGAGCAGTTAGGGAGTTTTGTGCTTTGCTCAAGGGCATCTCAGCAACGGCTGTGAGAACAAATATACTTAAATATCCTGAATATCTAATGGCTGATTGGAGAGAATGGATAATAGAAAAGTATCCATCAGAAACATTTGTAAATGTACTGGAATAGACTTCTCATGTTTTCTCAGTGAATCATGTCCTGTTTGTAAGTTAAAGGTGGAGCCAAGCTTGTGACGCTGAGGAAAACTATATCGGCATGAAGAGTAACCCATACTTTTTGCACCGACTTTTTAAGTAAATCTACACTCTGAAAATATTAAATATTCAGTAATAGAAAATGTTAAATTCGCTTAAAGAGATCTTGAGAGCATCTTGATGTGTAATTGTATTTTAACAGGAACACGGCCAAACTTTTTGCAGTGAAGCAGAACAACACTGTTATTTTTATAGTGAGTCACACTGCATTGCCAGTCAGTTCCCACAGCAGCAAAGCCAGCACTAACCACAGGTTGCATGGTGGTGCCGGGGATCATGAACTGCATCTGCTGAGCCAACATGGCGGCTGCAGTCTTCTGCTGGATCAGGTTATTTCGTCCGTTGATCTCAAGCTGGGTCTTCAGGTGAGCGGGTGGGTGGAGGTATTTGCAGTTCTCTCGTGTGCAACGGCCCTGAGCGAGGATAACAGAGGGGGGGGGGGGGGAGACACAAACAAACTCATTAACAGTCTTGTCTGAAAACTTGGAAGTCTCTGATCAACAGAATGAACTGAAACGCAGCTATCTTTCCATAATAAACCTGACAATGAACAGGTTGTGTCTGCCTGAGGATGTGGCAGATATGTGGGTATTCATTTTAACACAGACTCCAAAATATCAAGTGCTTGAAGGCAACATACATATTCATACTTAGAGAGTGTGAAACATTCAGGAATGCTTGTGAGTGTGGGGGTAGCAGGTAGCTCTTGGCTCTGAGTAAGATCATTGTTATGAAAGATCATTATCAGCTTCTGGACCTGCCTGCACCATGGACACACTGACAAGCCAGAATTCAGTGGCAACATGGAACTGATGTAGATAATGGTATACAAAGCCTTAGGCATAAGTTCTGATTCTAGCTATCTAACCGTCTTGACTAAATCTCTGTAACTCTCTGATGGATAGGTCAACCAAAATTCTCTGTGGATATGCAAATACAGGATTGCCAGGGTCAGACTTACTGAGACCCTGTTGGATGAAGGCAATTACACTGTCAACCCAAAGGCTAATGGCAAAAACAATAATCCAATATGGATCCTCACTGCAGAGCTTATTGTGTGGAGAGTGGGTGGAAGAGAGCAGAGAGGTTAGGAGGGAGTGACAAAGAGAAGACTAGAATAGAGTAGTGGGAAATGGGACTGGAGCTGTGGGGAAGATATAAAAAAAAAAAAAAAAAAGGTGAGGAGAGGAGCGGTGGAAAAGATGTGGGCAGAGTGGAGTGATAGGAGTTAGTACAGAAGGCTAAATGGGAGATAACCAAGAGGACAGAGGAAGAGGACATGACATGGCATGTCTTGGTGAATGTGAAAGTGGGCAGTGGGAGGTGAAGCTAAATTAGAATCAATCTAGCATGAGATTGCCCAAACAACCCTCAAATCCATGACACAGAAGAGCCACTACACAGTGGCCTGATTAGCAGTACTGTACAATGATTTATTTAATTTCCTTTTATAAGGAAATACGACAGCGCTGCCTAGTGTCCACAAAGTAATTGGCTATGACTGAGTGTAATTACTCAAATCCTGTGCTCAAACACTATTTCAAGTCATGACTCAAACAGACCAAATGACAACAAGTCATCAGACAGATCCATGTACAGTGTATGTCTCATATACTCTAGAAGTCTCGTGGGTGCAGTGACCTACATTATATTGGACAGGATATGCTACTGAATGCTGCAGTGATTCGAGAAACTCTGGCCATGAACCAGCAAAGCTAAGGTAGAACTGTAGGACATATGAATATGTCAATATTCTGATATCATTGTTATTTATCTAAGGATGATCTCAATTCAGAATCCACGATACTGATGGTTATGGTAAAAAATATTGTGATATTTCTATAAAATAATACATTATTGTTATTCTGATACTATTCTTGGTAAAGCACACAACTGGAACACATCCTATTGGTCATGATGCAAACGAACAAAAGCATTATGTGGATTATTTCTGTTAACACAAAGGCTTGAAAGCCCAGAGTGTCACTCACCATGCCACGGCGATTTGAAGTAGCTACTCGACCTATTCGACTCTATGTAACCATACTGAGAGTTGTGTTTTTCTGTTCAGTGGGCAAGTACATAGAGAAGAACTTTTAATCAAGCACAGCTCAAGACATAAGCCTGACTCCATGTGTAAAAAATCTAAACAGAAATAATAAACAGAAAATAATCTTTGTCTTATCAAAGAAGAAAGTAATAAAACCTAACAATCCTTTTCCTCTGACTGATATTAGAGACACACCACAGATCAAAATTACTGCTGTTGGTTACAATTAGCTTTCTTTTAAATGCTTTAAAGCTGCCACAAAGAATAAGTCTGTAGACGCTATAGGCTTCTTTGCAATTGTTGTTTTCGGATAACACACAAAAATATGAATTAGGCTGTTTTATGTGAGACGCATATGCTGGCAGCACAAGTATCAGATAGCAGGTTTGACGTTCACAGAGACCCTGGAGCAGCTCTGTAATGGTGAGAGTCATGAGTCAGACAGGACTGACCTCCACACCCTGCTGTTAACGCCGCAGCGAGCCACTCATACCCCCCCTGCTTCACAGTTCTCATGCACAAAATCACACCTGCCCACACATATGCATACTAAATTGCACAATCACAACAAGCATCGCCCACACACACTGGCACAAGCATGCTTGCACACAGATAAACACACTCTTATATACAAACACATTCATAGATCATTTATGACCTGTCCAGACCAGAGGAATAATGTTAGTACTGAACCCCACAACCAAAAACCTCAGAGGTATCAAAACCAACTGGAGTTGTATGCACTGACTGTGTGTGTGTGTGTGTGTGTGTGTGTGTGTGTGTGTGTGCGCGTGTGTGTATATATATATTTATATATATATACACACACATACACACACACACATATACATATGTGTGTGTGTGTTTGTCTTGTGTATCTGTGTCCACGAGAGGAGAGAGAATGCGTTGGCTGGTGTAAAAGTGTGTGTGCAGGCGAAACTGTGTGGGCGAGTGTGACTCTGTGTGTGAGAGAGAGCTGGTGCTGAAGCTGTGCTCTGGACGGCATCCCAAACTGAGTCTGCAGGGAAGCACAGCATCACCATCGTGCCCTATGGAGATCACAGACTCAGACGGACACAAATAAAGCTGCATGAAAGTGGACTTATGTGGACTTAAAGTGAAGCCATTTCCTCCCTTCCTGTGTCGTATTCAGTTAATCTATAGCCTTTGAGTGACATGCTTTTTGCAATTGCTAATCATTTAAAGTGCGTGTGAGAGTGTGAGAGCGTTTCATAACGCACAGGCACTGTTGTACTAAGTGCAGGCCTTGGACTCGTAAAACTTTCCCCTTTCATCCTGTCAAACTTTGTTTGAGACACTTTACTCGCTGTGTCACCACATTGTGCCTCGCCTCCGCATAAATTAGGTTTGATTTGTCTTCGGTCTCCGTTTGTGTCTAGTTCGGAGGTAGAGGCAGCACATAAATAAAATACCTACGTTCGAGCTGTCGTAGTGATGGAAATTCCATTGCTATTTAAAGACTAAAAAAATAAAAATAAAATAAAATAGAAATCAATGCAGTCTACTTACATTAACATCCTTGAAATGAACAGGACATACTTCAGTTATAATAAATATAATACGTACAATATGATTTCAATTCGACATGAAAACAGTCATGGATCCCCTGCAGTGCAAATCATACAGACCTGTAGGTGACAATAGGATTCTAGCTGAAGTTATGATATAGCAGTTACAATTGAAATGTCATAAACTCTATACAACATACTGATCGAGACTGATTGTGATTGGTGGCTCATTGTGCATGCACATCACTTAGAAACAAACTCTGCAAATCCAAGAGCCGTTAAATCTGAGTAAGTATCATATCAGACAGAGCTTTCTTGAAGATTACTTGTCATGGGAAACAAGAGTTGTGCAAGTTCTCTTTCTGGAGCGGGTTTTGTGTAATTCAATGTCTTTAACGTGTAAATGCTCTGCGCACCACTACCTCTCAGCAAGAAAAACCAGACAAACCCCATTGTGACTAACACATTGAAAATATGGCCTCACTGTGGGTCTCACTTCAAGTATAAACAGGCACTACCTCTACTGCCAATTACACCCAATGTCAACATTAACAATATTACTCATCAGGATTTAAAGACAAATAACTGTGACTAAAGGGAAGCAAGTTTCAGACTTACTTGCTCAGAATATATCCATAGGTTGAACTGAAGGTTAAAATGTACAGTTCTGCACCTTCTACCAGCCAAATTTACAAAATTTCAAATTTGAATCATCCCTCAGACGGTGTTTCTCAGAAATCAGCTCTGAAAAGAAAGAGTGAAGCAGATGCAGCAGAGACTGTAAAGTCACAGCACACAAAACAGGTTTAACACTAAATTCTTAAATTCAGGCACCAATCTGATGCTCATTTCAGAGCTTCGCTCTAGCCAAGAGCTGTTTTTGGTATTTTTTTTTTTTTTTTTTTTTGAATAAACTTATTAAGTAGAGAAATGAAGCTGAGGAGAAAAAGGGAAAGAATAGAGCATGGAGACCAGAGAGAATAGAGAACCACTCAGAGGCAGGTCAACTGCTGCAGCTCAAAGAGGTGGCCACGAAGAGGGAAGCAGAGAGACAACAAATTACAGCAATGTATATTTTTGTTCTGTTTATATATTTTTATAATGTTCTTTATCATGTTTAGACAATCCCTTAAGTAGGAGGTGAACGACAACATGCAAGCTAAAGTAAGAAAAAGACAAAATAGGGAAAATGCATTTCAGGCCCGCCTCGAATTTTACACTCTGACAGGTGTATTTTTAGATTCATTGCCAGTGCTGGTGTGAACAGGGTCTAACTTCAAACATGTCCAAGTGTCATATTCTGTACACAGTATCTTTTCCTGACTTACAGTACTGTATGTCTCAGTATCCAATAGAGAGGAAGATACAGATTTGCAATACATATGGCATATAAATGGCTGATATACTTTTGGAGTGTTAAAACGTCACACAAAGAGGAGATCATGTCATTTAGAAGAATTTCATCTTAAATCAGATTGGACTATGAGGTCAGGTAGTCCAACACTATATTCTTAGATAGGCCCGTCATGGCAAAGAGATTCCAGGCATTCACAGCTGTCATTCAGGAACAATGTTGATTAAAAACCTCTGCTCCCGCATGCACAAATAATGATGCATTCATTAAAATCAGGGAAGTGTTAATTTATTGGTACCGTGCACAGCAGTTAAAAAGCTTTCACCCACGTCATGTCTCTCTGATTAGGGGTGAAAATCTAACATCTGCTTCATCACAGGTTTAATAAAACATTGTAAGGCCAACTGCAAGAACTCTGTAGTGATGGCTATACATAGCAATTACAGTACCTTTAGAGTGTATTGTTAATACTAATGATCATCAGTGAAGGGTCCAGACTGCAGCTAGAGATGCTTTCCTGTCACACTTGTGGATTCAAAGCACATAATATGAGGTAAGCTTTGTGGGGAGGCAGCACAGCATCACATAAAAAAGATGAGTGTTTATGGTTCATGGTTTACACAGTGGGGTGGTCCAAAGGCGTGACAATGATGGTGCTAAAAAGCAGCATGCATGGCTGATGACACTTCTGTGCCATCATCTGGTTTCAGACCTCTATCTTTTTGAGACAGTGGCAGACGCACGCAAACACACAAACACCCACACAGAGAGACACACACACGCAGAGTGAGCGCACTGTGCCTTCTGTCTAAGCCACCCACTCGGAGCAGAGCATAAATCCATTCATTGCGGGCATTGCCTCCGAGCACCCGTCTATGAAAAGGATCTTTGAAAGCACCAAGGCACCTCTGTGATTCATGCACCAGTCGCCAGTGTGTAGCCATAGCTACACAGTGAAATTATACCTTTCAGTAGGGTTGCTCACATGGCAACCTCTTATTGTAGCCTGCACTGTTGCTCTTGTGTGTATGAAATGATATGATCCATGCTTTGGAATACACTAATAACTGCTTTGATTCAGATTGGATAATTATCTCCTTGTGTCGCACTGAAAAAAACAGTGAAGGACAGATCAAAGTAAAATGATCGGTTGTTTTCACTTGACACAGATCCCCTGTCCAAGAGTTTATAAAATGAAACACTTCTGCTGGCATGATCTTCAAATCCCTACAGCCATTGCCAACAAGATACCACTTATTGTTTTCCAAGTTTCTATATAGTAGTAACATCAATAAAAATGTGTTCTGCATAAGGGTTGATCCAAAGGGGAAGGGGATAAAAGCAGCTAATTTCATAAACAGATTAGGATTACATTCACTTCATCCACTGAGACAATTGTTTTGAGTTCTTGTAATAGGGCCCCAACCAGAAATCTATCATCTTAAAAAATCCTCTTCATTTTTTTAATCTTTGAAACAGTCATCTTTGTTTACATTTTTCCTTTTCCTAAATTGAGTGCTCATTGATACTGTCTGATGTTTATGACAAATGAATATTCTTCTGTTACTTTTGGCAAATGTGGACTAGACACTAAATGGCAGTTAGTCAATTCATATTAGCTGCTAAACAGAGAAAACAACAACAATTTTCAAAATCAATGAATTGTTTCAGCAATCTGTTGAATATCAGCATTTGGGGCTGTAGATCAGATTAAGCTAACAGCTGACTTGGGCACTGAGAAATTGTGATGTGATTTTGTCACTATTTTCTAAAATTTGTGCACTAAATAATGACTATAATAATTGAAAAAATAATCCACCGATTCATCTATAATGAAACCTATAATCCTTCTTGTCAACAAGAGAAAGGAAAATTCATTTTTTGTGGTATGGCCACTGATCACACTCAAAATCAGACACAGGCACACAATGTTCAGTTGACCAAACTTTAGCAAAAGGAGAGCAAAAAACAAGGCAAACATTTACCATAGTAAACACACAGGCATGAGAACACAAAAAACCCAGTTCACCCAAACAGAGTGACAGGTTGCAGAAGAGGGTACAACGTTTCTCCTGCCCAAACATAACAGAACTATCGGACAGCAACACTGCAGCTATGGCCCTAAGATACACACGAGGCAGGGTTAAACAGGCAGAAAAACACTTCAAAACATCCTTTTCGACCATATACATTTTGACCCACTTTTTTGTAATTTTGTTCTCTAATAATGTTTTCAGTGTGGGCTTTGGAAGTCTTTCCACTGTCAACAGACGTCACTGTAAGAATGAATGAACACTCATAATGGTAACCAGACACAGACGGACAAGGAGTATCTGACTATCTTGTGAGTCAGATGTACACTGTGAGTGCCTGATTCAGTGCTAATGTTTAATTTATTTACTTCTATTGCCCCACAACAGCTGTGATATATTCCTTAAAGCAATAAAAAGCAGCCTGAATGTAAAATCAAAAGCATTTTTCCTATGACAGTTGCTACTGCAATTGCAGCAAGACAGTCTCTGCATTAAGACAACAGCAGTTAATAAACTACAACCCTCCTGGAACTGGCCCTCAGTTTTAGTCTTAGCCCCACCCTCAATAAAATGAAATAAATTCACAGTGAACACTGGCCCAAATGGTCCATGTATAACTGGCATAAGTATCCCCTGCCTGGGATTTACCCTGCCAGCTTCATCAGTGGCAGAAACCCTTTTCCCGACCCCCCACCTCCTTCATCAGCCTGGCTGAATGGTCAGAGTGATGACCGTTGTGTGTCTGTGGGTGGCACAGACACAGAGGGCCAGTCTTCCACCCCCTCAGCAGAATAGCGCTTCAGTTGTGGGCCCCTCCGTTCACCACTGTAACATTTGCATTTTGCCCTCAATGGGCGCTCTATCCTCCGGTCTGCTAGAGACAGAGAGTGGCTGCCTATAGGCTGCGGTCGACAGAGGAGCTGTAAATGTCCTCGTAAAGCCGACTGGAAATGCGCCTTTATATTACACTCTTGTGGTTCCAATCACCCTTAATCGGGAAGCTAGCGCCTCAGTGCTTATCCAAGATGGATACACTCGAAATGAGCAAATGCTTTTCATTCCCACATCAACACCTCAACCCAAGAAACAATATCAATGAATTACTGAGTGCCAAATCTGGGGAATCTGGGATGTGTGTGTGTGTCTGTGTATGTGTGTGTGTGTGTGTATGCCTTTCTCCATTAAGCCCCCTTTTCTTCAGCAAAACAGAGGAGGTGTGTAGGCTTTCCATATCTAAACCCCCCATAATGTCTTCCAAGCACTCGCACAGTGACGTGATCAATGCCAGTGTGGCTAGCAGTATTGGCAATCAAGAAAAAAACAATCAGGAAGGAAGATCATGGAAACGACAGCTTAAGCACTGCAGAAACAGCACTACAAAATGCAGCAACTACTTTTGAGGGCTGATTGCACCATTAAGGCTTTGGAGCCAGTGGAAGCTTTAAGGTAAAAAAACTGGGATTGTAACTACAAGTGGTACTGGTCCAAATCTTCTGGCAAATCTAATTCATTCCAGTGAAAAACACAACATACTGTATATTCCAACTTAACATGGGTTTTGTTTGTTGTGCTTAATTTGACAAAAACATTGACAAAGCATTTGGTTTTTGCACACGACAGAAAAACTGTAGAAACAAAGTCTTCGTCTCCCCATTTATCCGATTGCTCTTCTCAGCGCGAGAGGAGGAGAGCCACTGTGAGAAACTGACACTAATTTTTCTGACACGAAGCCTGTGATATGTGTAATCCCCTTAGAGCATAGCCAAAGAACCTGTTGTAGCCCCACTGACCGTTGAAGGAGGGGGGTGGACAGGCGCTCACTCATTCTCCTTGTCTTTCAATGTTCCTTCATATCCCTTTCGATCTCCCTCACTGCCTTCTGCTCTGCCATTAATGCTGTGTCATTTGCATTGTTGAGAAATATGCATGGCTCATGCTCATCCTTTAGCTGGGTGTTCTGTTTACAGATATTCATTTGTTTATAGATATAAATATACAAATAAGAGAATTTATTGGCCTGCATCACCTACTGGCACTGATCCTGCAATCATCAGTTCCAGGAAGTAATGTCTCACCTCCACATTTCAATGGGATGAAACATAAAAATTGCCTTTTCTTTTTATACCCCTTTGCCTTGTTTGATCTAAACATTTTAGTTTTAACCCTAAATTTACTGCACATTTCCAAAGAAAGTCACTGTTGAAAAGAATGGGCTTTCTTGTTCTTTCTCTCCTTTCTCAGTTTACTTTGAAACAATCTCTTTTCCAGGGGCACTAACAGCTGGTTATGGTTCAGCCTATAACAGGTCACAAGGAAACCACTTTGGTGAAAGCCCCCAGCTATGAGACGCCAACAGCACAGACACTCCAGTGCTCAGAAGATGTAAAAAAAAAAAAAGCAGACCCAATGATCCCAGCACCCGGTAGCATAGTGAGGCGATGGATGCACATGGACAGGGCCTCCCTTCATCATCAAACACAGAGAATGCTCCCTCTTAAGGATCCTGTTTTGTTTTTTGGGCTCTAATGGATCCGTTTGGACTAATGGGTCTGTTTGAAGCTATGAGGCTCCAGGACACCAGGAAACACTGAAAATCCATTATGAAATGATAGCCAAAGCCTTTTTGCTTACATGTGGGCTGGTAATGGAGAATAGGAATCAATGGCGGACACTGGGCGGTACAAGTAATTTAAATGTAGGAGTGTGGAGGTACGTTAGCTCCCATTTCCTGTTCAGGTCTGATTATACTGTGATCAGGTGTATTTGGCCTGGCTATTAGACAACAGTACAATTATCAATAATGTGAGTGAATACAAAACAAGAAAATACCTTGAGTACAAAGGACCGAGACCAGGTAATTTGGAAACAATAGTCTGCTTTCCTTTTTCACGTTTAGCCCACGCACATACACACAGGCGCACACGCACACATAAGACTGTGTTGCCTCAGCAGTAATTAAGTGCCTTTGTTTCACCAGCTGTAATCCCACAGATGGAGGAGTAGTACTGCTGCTGAGATTACCCAAGGAGAGAGCGAGGAGGAGAGCTAGAAAGAGATACACACAGACAAGGGTAGAGTGGGATAAAGGTGAGATAAAAAAATTTTTTTTTCTTGTTTGTGTACCTGGTATGCTTGGATCTCAGAAACTCCACAGGCCCCAAAAGCAAACACTCCCACCACCATGTAAGGTGTGTAATAAAGTGCTGATCAAGTGTCCACGTGTACATGTCATGAGCAATGAACGTATCCATTTATCTTGTTTTAACGGACATAATTTTAAGATTTCAAAAACAAAGTCCACCTCAATCAGTAACAGGGAAAGCCAGTCTTCATTAAGCTCTGGAAGTGATTTTCTGTACTAGTGCACCTAAACTGTCTGCAGGGTACAGACAATATTCTTTTGAGAGCTATGAAATATACTTCATGCAAGTTATGGACAACTTTTTGTTCATTTGTCACAGCAGTTGACAGATTTATACAAAGGAGCTTTCATGCAGTGATGCAGTGGGGGGGGGGGCACAATTTAAGTGTACCAGCCTTGAATTATGGTTATCAACACTCAGGTGTCAACTGTGATAACTTCCCACACTGGATGTGCCTGTTTCATTGCTGTGAATGTTTTTTGGAGAGGTGATGGTCAAAGTGCCACTCCTGTGGGGCACCTGCAGAGTCCAGGTCCCCGCTGATAATCCTGAAGCCCTGCTTCAGTTAATCTGATCATCTGTGACCTGCTGAGACATGAAACCCACCCTCCAGAGCTCCTCTAATCTGCTCACACACACACACACGCACACACGTGCACATAAACACATCAAGGGACACAGCAATGCAGCTGACAGGTATATACATATACATTAATGTCACATGTATATAGCTCATTTGAAGTGAAGCAACTATCTCACTTTCCCACACTTCTACAAATACACACCCTGAAGAAAGGCTCAGCTATGACAATGCCACATCTCAGTCTGTTGATTGGTGAGTCATAGCTAAAAGACTGAGGCATTAGCCTGCTTTCGACAAGCTGTCATTCCCCTTTGCTGAAAGGACACATCTTGTCAGCTTTAGATTGATATGACAGCAGTCCTATAGCCAACTTCAAGTAGCCACAACAGTGATTTCATAGAAATAAGGTTCCATGATGTTGACGCCCTAGTTTGAAAGGAACTGTGCTACAGCCCCAAGAGGAAAAAGCAGAAAGCTGGTGGGCCTTATTTTAATTTCCTAATTTTACATTTGTAAACAGACACCTCAGTTTCAATCACTCTGTAGCGATCAAAGCCACCACTACTCTGCAGTGCTACAAAAATAACACAAATCCACTGCAAATGCTAATGAGAGAAGTTAAGCAAACAATGCGAGAAAATAAAAAAAGAATAGTCTACATCTTCTTTCCCCCGCTGACACTATCGACCGCATGTCAGAGCGTGTTGAGGAGTTGTGTAAATCCATAAAACAGATAAAGGAGGATAATGAGATGGAAGGGAGAGAGCAGATCTATTCATCAAAGCCTCTTTCTAACACACTCAGCAGATGGGGGGGGGGCGTTGTATGGCTGCTTACTCTCCAGTTTGGAGATTAAAGCTTTGGTTGCTGACAAAAAAAGTTGAGAGGTACAGGTTTATAATTCAAACGACAGGGAATCTAGAGAGCTCAGTTACTCAAGTAAGAATTTACAAGCACAATAGTGTTCTGGTTAGAAATGTTATCTTGTGTCTTTGATCATATTCAATACATTATAATTCCTCTCAATTTAAAGTCAAAGAGCTGTGTGATGTACTTACACGTCACAGCATGCTGTATAAATCGATATATGACATGCTGATAATCAGGATAATGCAAAGACCAGGTAGTCACTGGCAACCACAGATATGTAATATCTACATTTTTTTAAACAGGCCCGTGTAATTTCATTTTGCTATATGCAAGCAAAGGGGAATAAGGTGCACCATTGCCTGGATCGACTTGTTGTTTGTTGGTTGTGATGATGAGGCCTCTGAGGATGCTCTCTCCTGTGGGCTGAAGAGACTCTAAGCCCACATGGAGATGATGAAAACAGTCCTCATAAGGTTGAGAACACTGAGGTAGAGAGGGCTGAATGAGTGCTCATACTTGGTTAAAGTAATAAGTGCCCTTTGGTCAAAGAGATGAGATCAATAAACCAAGGTACAGTGACTCAAACAGCCTTTGAGCAGCAGGGTGCGTTTTATCTTCAAATTGTCTGATGCAGGTAAACATATTGATCACACTCTTCACCCATGTTATCATCCTGTACTTTTTCCTGTTTTCTCGAAGGCAAGCCGGGGCTCTGAGGAGTGAATGAGTCAAAAAGAGTGAGAAGCAAACTGAATCCCAGTTAGAGCTATCATATGCAAACAGAACAAGATTAGAAAGAGATTTTTACAGGCAACATCTGTTTACTTATCGACCATGAAATGCCTTTTTTTGGTAAAACAGCTATCTGTAGTTTCAGTGCCTGAGCCACACAATCATTAAACCTGGTGCTCGTCCCTTTCATAGATGTTTTAATGGTTTGCAACAGCAAATGTGGTGCCAATTTATGTCCCCCACTGGTACCACTTCTCTTTCCCTATCATCCCCCTCTTCCTCATCTCCTCCTCATTCCTTCACCCACCATGGGTTCACCCCACTCTGTGATGGTGCACGTTGTCAATTAGTGTCCCCACCTGTCGCCGTAGGTCACTGGTGCAGGCATCTGCTGGGTGTGAAATTGGGCATCTCACTTTCGTCCATGAACTTTGCATGTCCCTCCCTCTAAACCCCTGTAGGCCCAAACACACACATGTACACACACAGAGGCACAGATATGCTGCCATGACCTAAAGTTGACCTTAATGGTATGGCCACCCTGGGTGTGACACAAATAACACCTCTAGCTTGGACCTGGTACTACAGAACTAGCCATACAAGAATAGTACACATTTCCATGCATGATTTGGGGTATCAAAAGATACTCAAAAGCTTCGACAACTTGAATTCTTATTCTCAGTGGCGACATTGTGATGTTCCTAGATCACAGAAATAAACTTAGTGGGTACAATGTTGTTATTTCTGATGGCCACAACTATGCCAGCAAGACCTAAGTATTCTTAACAATAGACATCAAGTATTACTGTTGCTGTGGGAATTTATACTGAGCTTAGCTAAACAAAAGAGGCCTCAATAGAGCATCATTTAAGAAACAGCGGCAAGTCTGAATTAGCAAAGCGTGCTTTGGTATGACAACACTGACAACAATACCCAGCTTTCTCTTTAACAAGACAGCTGTAAGCCTTTCATTCACTCATACAAGAGCCATTTACACTGACTCCAAGACTTTCATCCAGACAAGCTCTATCAAATTACTCCAATTTGGAGCAGCTACACTCTAGCCTATTAAGCCTGATATTTTTGAGGAAAGTTAGACTGGAACAAATTCTCTACTATAACCTCATGGCACTGACTGCAACAGCAATATTGTTTTAGATCAGATCACTGATACGGTCCTTATCCATAATCTAATGAGGTAAATAACTGCCTCTTCATTATGTGTGCTGTGCTGCAGAAACTGCAGCAAACTGCAAACTGGGAGTGCCACATGAAATTATGGCAGATTCCGCTTTTACAGCTCAGTCCGTCACTGCCACTTGTCAAGCCTGAATAGGAGTTGAAACAATTACAGAAGAAAGAGTTCACAGTGTGCACGGCATTAACACTTCAACATGTTTTTTTTAGAAGACAAACTCATGTCAATCACTGTCAGTGCAGTTTCTACTCATTACTTTATGAACAATGAATATTTTGATACTGACATACCAATGTATAGTTTAGATATTTTCCACAATGACACATCTTCACATGGGATGTCATGCTCAGCTTCGTTCACAACAGCCTGTTTGACACAGACCAATAGTCATTTATACAAAAAAGGTGGAGGGAACCCCTTCTGGTGTAGCGCCCCTAAAGATTGCATTTCTGTTGCCTCATTAGATGAAGCCAATTAAGAAGATCTCTGTCTCATTATAAAGCCTGGCCCCTGGGAGACAGCTGGGCCTGTCTGTCTAACCGTTTGTAGCTCCCTAGGTGTGTGTGTGTGTGTGTGTGTGTGTGTGTGTGTGTGTGTGTGTGTGCGCACGCGCGCGTATGAGCTGGCGGGTGGTTGGATGGGAATTGTGGAGCATCTTGAGCTCTGTGTCTTTGTAAGTTTGTCCATTGTATAATCAGAGGAGAATAAAAGAAGCCCGGGGGAGCGGTCAACACATTTCCTGAGCAACTATTCATTTCTATGTTTAATATGGGCCACAGAAAAAACCATATGCAACACAGTGAACATAGTGTGGCAAGCACTAGGCATCTTTGTGCCTTTGGGGAAAAACACAAGGATGAAGCTATTGATTTTCCAAAAATATTGTACATTTTTAAATGGAAGGAATTCAGCTAAACAGAGCGTAGAAATGAATCACACTCAGTAACGATTAGATCAGAACTACCTGAGTCGGTCTCTGATGACTGATGAAACTAAGTATCAATAATTAATGAGACCAATACTAAAGGTCAAGCACACAGCATGCCTCCTGCCTGACTCGCCATAGATCTGCCTTCAGCTTGACTGCAGAGGTGCTCACGGCAGCAATGACTACTGCAGCAGTAAGGCAGTTTGAGTCCAGCTGGCTTTGAAATCACCAAATGTGAGGATGGCATTGATTCTGTAGCACTGATTTAAGTTGTTTTTTGCAGAAAGAGAGAGAAAAAAATGCAGAGAATCTTATACTTTATCAGCACTGTGGGCAGCAGAGCGCGATGGAGGAAAAAAAAAAGGATGACTCAGAGGTAGTGGGTGGATTGAGACCAGGTGAGACACTGGTACAGCAGATGGGCAGATTTTCAGTGCTCAGTCTCTCCATCATGTTGCAGGCAGCTCATTGGGTGACAAACACCTACTATCCAATCTGATATTAAGCAACATTGGTGCCATGCATTTTCTGTTTTAAAGAGAAGATATAATGGAGCATTACATGATAAAACAAAGGCAGCATATTAGCTGGGATGTAGAGAGTAGGCAGATCATCTGTGGGGTGTGTAAGGCCTGCTAATGGACCGCTGCAGTGTCTCTGACCAGTGTATTGAAATGAAACTGAATAAAAGTGCACAAGTTTTTGCAACTTTATGCCTGATATTTTGGTTAAATGAAGCTAATATATTTTGCTTGTTCTCTTTCTGAAGACTGCCCACCATCATTCCCATTCCTAGAAGAAAACAGCTGCTACCAAAACAGACTCTTAATACTGTAAACCAGCCACAGCAATCGCAGCTCCCAAGTGAATTTCCAACCGAGATTTTGCGTTCCCAAAAAATCAGTTAAATAGGGAACGATATATACAACTGACTATGTGGAGTTAAAAAAAGGCGTATTACAGTAAGAACCGTGTTTTATCTCTTTTCCTGTTATATCTGAGTATTCTAAGAATAGTGTCTACAGTTAAATTCAACCAGTTCTGCAGCTAGACCCAGAGGGGGACAGTGGAATGTGGGTATCACAGCAGATGTGGGTCAGAGCAGTGGCCCAATTAAAATGCTAACCCTTCTGCATCGACTTCTCTGATCAACAGCAGCACAGTGCAGTACTGTTAGTCTACATCGATAACTTTTGTAGTTATCTGTCACAAGTTCAATCAATTTATACAAAACCACAAAACTAACATGTAAATGTCAAATCAGACATATATAGAGAAACAATATTGTCATGGACGGTGAAGGTTTAGATTATACTATGAACCTCAACTTACTACATGCTTCAAGTGCATCTACCACAAATCACGGTGATACTGAGCTATTAATGAAGGTGCTTAAAATGCCTTCATTTCCACATAATAAATGTTTTTGTGGTTTTTCTTATTGGTATGAAAAAACTCCTGTGATTACACTGACTAACTAGGCCTGGGTCATGAGACTTCCACCTCCTTCCCTCTTATCTGTCCTTATCCTTGGAACCTTTTTCATATCAGTTAGACTAAGGCTGTGGGCTGTAGGGAGTGAAATCACATGGATCAAATTAAATTTGGCACAGTTTGCACAGGGAAGACAGAGCGTGTGTGTGCATGCATCTGTGTACGAGTAGGGCTGTTTAACGAATGGTAGCAGTGGGGGTCTCCTCAGGGCTCATCAAAGCATGCTACATCCACTGCAGCCCCACGTTAAGCTCAAGTCAGTGCCTCATTGTGTCTGTGTGAATGACCCTGGGGGAACACCAACTCCCAGTGCGCTGCATACATTCCCCTCCACGTTTGCTCTGCCCAGGGTGTGGCCCAGTTCGAGAGGATTACGCTGAGGAATGCAGCCGAGCCCATCTTTTAAAACAAGAGAGGAAAGGGGGGCTGAGGCCGTGGGCATCAAGTTTATGTTCACTGAGGCTTCCTAAAGATCCAAAAAAAAAAAAAAAAAGCAAATGCAATAAGCCCAGAGGGAGGAAGTTGCAGTTATATCAGTTATATATCTGAACTTCAAAAAAGCTGCCTTTGGTATCTGTTAGCATTTCAGTTTCACTGTCTGGTGTCTGTCTGGACTGGTTTCTATAGAATAATAGATTAACTCAAGGTCACAGACATGTTTGTGCTGACTCAATCTTTAACAATTAGTATAAAAGTGCTGCTCTGACTCCCTGTTTGGCTTGACCTGTCATCTACAGACAAGAGAAGACTTTTGCTCCTACTTTTATTACTTTTCTCCTTTGGCTAAATCACTGGTTCTCCACTCGTTCATTATTCCCATAGTCATTCAAATATTACCAGATTCCCTTCTTTCCATTTTCCCAGTTTTAGCCATCCCACAACCCCAAAAAACATGTGTGCAGAGTCCGGATTAAGATGTTCTTACAAAGTGAGGAAAAACAGGGCACCTCACCCCCAGGGGAACTTTACAGAGTCTGTGTTACAAATGAGAAAACACTCCACACACCTGAAAGTACCTTCTATTGTTTCCCCTGCTTCACCACTTTCTTTCAGACTGCCGCAACTTGACGAAATGTGATGCCAGGATGCACCAGACAATGCACCACCTCTCAGAATATTGAAGCTCAGTCAGGCGTGGAGGTCACCTGGTAAATTCTGACCCCATGATCAACCATCTGATCTGCTCTGTAAAGGTTTGACAGATTGTGTTTTCCAAAAAAAAGATACATTGACACATATGTATATGTGTCCAAAAAATATTCTGCTGTGTCAAAAAAGTAGTGATTGAAATGACAATCTCTCTAAGAGTTGCTTATTTGTCATATTTTCTGCTTTATATACAATTTCTATGTGTGTTGTGTCATATTTGTGCAATGACAAGCAGTCAACATGAACTAAGACAAATGCTCTGGACATGAGCATTCTTTTACCGCAGAGGGAAGAAATATAACCCAGCCAGCAATAAAGAGAAAAAACTGGAGAAGCAGAGAAATTAACAAAAGGCTACTGTCAGAGGCATGGCCAATGTGACATCATCACATGACTGGTGTGATTGCATTTACCCCATTACTGTCGCTCATTTCCTACAGCCTCCTCCTCCCTCATCCCCACCGACACTATGTCATGGTTTCCATGGTCACGGTGAAACAAGAATCAAAGAGCTTAAAGGAAATGGCACACCACAATCTGTGATGCTGCTGGAGACTCAGTGCTGTCTGTATTGATTGTCTGTCATTTTCAGCATTGAATGACATATGATTAACTGATGGTAAAATATCTCTCATTCAAAAATCATTCAAATCATCTACCTGCATGGAGGTCACCTAATGTTGCCACACTGCTTAAACAACTGCAATCTATAGCCTGAAAAGACATTTAAATGTCATTTTGTGCCACCAAACCTGTCTGCCAACGTTGGCTTTGCATGTAATTTTCCTAAATCGAAAGATAAAGCAGAGACTAACCTCAAATGTATGAGAAAGTCACAAAATAGCAGAGCTGAGCAATACCTGGCTCCACAGCCACGAAGGAAATTTAACTTGTCTGATTGAAAAAACTGTTGACACATCTGAACAATTCCCACAGCTACCCCTGTTGCTGAGGTCACAACTGTCAAATTTTGATGTCACTTCTCAATGGAAATGGATGATACCTGGTAAGCTATTTCACGACTACCTACCAAATGTGACTACAGCTTTAGCTGGACTGATATGAAGCAGCTTGTCCTATTTTGAGAAATGACAAATGTAGCATAGAGAGGCTGTTTCTAAAGCCTTCAGTGTGGAGCAGGGGGACAAAAATAATCCCCTAGACATTACACTATAGACATGCTGAGAGCAGCGCAGCAGAGTCAGGATGCTGCTGGCTTTATGATTGAGAAAGCATGAGCAAACCGAAGAGGAATGATTGCTCATTGGCACTTGTCCCATGCAAAGCACTAAGAGAAAATGCAAAACCAGGTATTTCAGTTGCCGTTGTCTTCCCAGAATGTTCGTCTGTTCCGTGACTGGCTGGTTCCCTACCATACCAATCTCTACCCTTATCACAAATCACAGGGGGCTGGTTGTTCTCCAGGTCTCATCAGTGAGGATGGATGCACACAGAGGAGCAATAACTGAATTATGCTTTCAAATGTAATTTATACCCACAAAATATGAGGTGCTTATCTCTTCTCTACCTCTTACCATGAGCAATGACAGCAGCCTTTCTAAGTAGTCCTACTGCATTGTCTTTAAAATTAATAATACTTTTTAAAAGCTTTGTTGCAGAAGATGATTGCCAAGTGATTGCCAGTCGGAGACACCTGTAATTTACATAATCTCATTCTAAAAGATTTTCTTTTTAAATGTGCAGCCCAAAGACTCAGTAAATCATAGGCCAAAAACCTAACTCACAAGTGAGCATGTGGTTCAGCTTGGCCACAGCATGCCTCCTAAATAAACCTAGGTGTGAAGACAGGAAGCATAATCTTTTATTTTGGCAGTGGACTGCGAAATTTGATTTTGCTGTATGAGAGTTCAACAACGAGCCACCGTCATCACAGTGCTGTTTTTACCAACTCAGTCAAAACAGTCAAATTCTCCACGGAATCAGCATGTTTGTTTGATAGGACAGAGTTACACCACTACTCCTCTCTTGAGCCATACCTTTCACATGTTTATGAAAAGAACCCTTCTGATCACTAACCAAGTCACGCCTTGCAGCACACAACCCTGGCATGATAACCCTATCAGATGAGAAGACCCAGGAAGACGATACTGGCGTAATTGGGTGGAAATCAGCCTGCCGTGGATTGAAACACATTTCCTAATGCATAATAAAGCACCCATTCTCTTAGCTGTCACGAGGAAAGTCTTTGTGAGAGAGGAGGCGAGTTGGAGTTTAAAGTACAGAGAATCCTGTATTCTCGTTCTGTCACTGGGTCGTATGCTGAAAAGAGGGGGCGGGTGGAAGGAGAGATAAAGTGACTGCAATTACAGATAGATCTGTCTATACATTTAACTATTTGGCTGATGTATTGGCCCATAATGACGGCAACAAAAATTCCTAGATAAACAATATTATGAGAAAGTAGACAGTAGACAGTAGACATAACAAATATTCCTGTGTTCATAGGATGCTGTTGTGTGGTACATAAAATAACAGAAAAAGAAAAAAAAAAAAAAAAAACAGCCGTGAGCAACGTGTAACGAAGAGGGCTTTTGCACACTCTGGAAAGCTTGCCATGTCTCTCAGGAAGGATAGGGTCAGAATTCAGTGATGTCCCCAGCAAACAGCACTTTTCTTTTTAAGGTAAAACAAAGCGTACCTAATCAGAAATAAAGAATAGCCCTTCACATGGTGCAACTCAAGTCTGTCTTTTGGCACTGACCTCATACATGACCTTGAAAACTGTGAAATTCACTCTCCACACACTGCATTGCTGTACAAACGAAATGCAGTTACAGGGTAAACTTAAAAAAAGACAAACTCCTCACAGATACAGTGTTCTGCTCTAGTTTCTTTGGCTATTTATCACTGTCACAGCTGTTGTTTTGTTTTTTCCACTCAGCTTGAAAATAATAGGTTGCTCTTGGATTCAGTCATCTTATTTGCAGCATGTGGGGGCTTGTGTGAAGCGCCCTTGTTATAATTGGGGAGACTATCAATGTGTGTGGTGTTGAGCTGATTTAAGATATTTTACCACAATGAAAAAACGCAAATGAGGAGGCAAACTGTGCATTATTAAGTGTATCAAACATATCAATATAACAGTGACATAACACCCGATAAGAGGAGTCAAAAAATAAACTACAGGCCTTTATTAAAGAAATAAAGGTCTCAGATGAACCCAGTGTAGTCAATAATAACAATTCTATCAATTTAAAATTGAGACTCTTGTTTTTAGTTGACAAAAAAAGCACATTGCAACATAATGTGCAGAAGTGATGCCTATAGCTCCTCTTGGATCTGTAACACTACAAAACAAGCTTTGGCTACTGATGTTGTTTGTTGGTCGGGTGTGACAGCTGACATGTACCCAGGAATAGAAGCCCTGGAACGACTTAAGGCGATCAGATGCTCCCCCATAAGTACAGATGATGGACAAGGCATGGTAATATTAGAAGAACTTGCTGCATGAAAAACCAAACACACATACACACACACACACACACACACACACACACACATACATACACCTGTGGTGACAGTGAACATGACAGTAGACCTCTATGGCCTTTCGTTTCATAGGTCAGACTGGTCTGCTTACTGCAGCACAGCATGGAGACCTGACACACATGCTAATTCGAGCAGACAACCTACACCCACCAACCATTAGGAACCATGCTGTAACATTTTATGTCAGATGCTATGCCGGTACTGCAGGGATCTAATTCAAGTATGATTTGCTTTACATTTTTTGACCGTGCCATTATGTAGAGAGAAATAAACTAACAAATGTTACTGGTGTACCAGGTAATCGTGACAAGAAATCATCAATCACCAATTTGTATCTCATACTAAGTAGAGGACAGAGTAAAAATCAGGACATCACAATAGACGAGAACCATTATATACAGTATGTAAGTCCTTACCTTTAACGAGTCAAAACAGGCGATCACCCTCCCATTCTCCACCTGGCAGCTTTTGGGTGGGTGGGCAAATTTGCATTCCTCATCACTGCGTGAACAAGTGCCTCTCTGAAACTGCCGGCACACTTCCAGGGTCAGCCATTTTGTGTCCCGTATCGAGGCAATGTTTAGAGCCATGTCAGGAGCGCTGGCTGTGGAGCTGGGGTGGAGTGGAGCCACTTGGTTTAGAGAGGAATATATCCTCTGAGGGGGTGTTTCAGTGTTCCAATAAAAAAACAAAACCCACAACAACTAAATCTAATGGAACATGTAGCTATAAATGATCTGCCTCAGGTCAATGGATGAGGTTTGTCCTTGTGGACAAGAAAGTGGAGGTAATGGACTGGCAACGTCTCTGTGACTGGAGCATGGGACTGCACTGCTGTTGCAGAGTATGTCAGTCAAACAGCTAATTGTTCATCAATCAGCAAGTCTCAGGTGCAGACCTCTGACAAGGCAGAGGGGGCATGCTCGGAGACAAGCTCTACTGGTTGTACCAATGTCCCTAAAATGTCCTTTGTATGAATGATGATATCTGGTCAAGGGCAGCTGTTGGGAAGCAAACGAGGTGCTATTTTGAGGTGCAATGGCACAGTTTAGAACAACACAAAGTTTGTGGCTTTGTATTATTCAGAAGTCTTCAGTGCCTACTCTCGCTGAGCTTTGGCACCTTGGCCAGCAGTGCAGTAAGTCCACCTCTTCACTTAGTTACTCCACACTGAGCACAGGTAAGGACAACCCAAAGGGTTAGCGGTGTTTGCAGCTGAGCTATATCCTGTCACAACTGCAGAGGGAGAAATCTGAAGCTCTGCAGAAACGCCCAGGGATCATCAAGTAGAGGTGTTGTCTCACAAGGCACTTTCTGTCAGTAATCTGAAACAGAAAGAGATAGAAAAAGAGACAAGAAACAAACAGATTGAGATTATTTTCAGGGTGAGAAAATGGCTTGCTAAATATCAGCAGGCATTAACAATGTTTGTGTATGCATGTCAGTCTGAATTTGGGTGCAAACTGCCCCAGAGGGTACAGGGCTGATGAACCAGAGAAAAGGCAGTTGTGAGGTTATTTAGAAGCCACTTGAGTTTAAGTCCCCCAGTCACTGCTGTGTGCTATTGTACAGGGTGACTACAAGCCCGCTGGCTCTCCGACATATTGCATACAAAGCAGTGAATGGCAAAAGCTTCTGTGCTATGAGACAGTGGACAAGAGCATCGACTCAGAGCAGAGATAGAAAAATGCCCCAGGGTGCAACCCGCCCAGTAGAGCCATGCACGGAGGGATGGTGCAGCCAATAGAAAACCGCGCAGCGCAGCACTATTCTGGGCAGCTGTCCAGCAGCCAGAGAGGGACCGAGACAGATGCATATGCCAGTGCCAGACACGATTATGACGCTGCCCAGTGTCCTGCAATATTCACTGGTCTCCCACCGTTCAAATTAGATACCGGCTCATTGACGGCGGCCTGGCAATTTACATTCATGAGGGGAATGCGTGTATATCCATCTTGCTATGTCCTGTAAAGGCACTGGTCTCTGTCTGGTTGTTGTCTAGGGACAGAGGGGGAACAATTGGTGGGGCAACAATCTGAGGAAGTGACCTTTAGTATGAGCGTAAGAAGTCCATTACTAAGCTACTGCGCAGGGAACACTTTTCTTGGCACATTTGGAAATATTTTTCTGCTAACTGAGGGAGGGAAAAGGGGGCTGATGACACCAGACTGAAGAAAGAGATGGAGAAGGTTTGTGAAAACCTACAGCTCGAGCTAAAATATTCCCCTTTGCTGATTTAAACATATCAACCTATATATGCAAAAAAAACATCAAGACAATGTTAAATACCATGAGAACAATGTCTTGAACAACCTCACAAGACAAATGACAAACTTCATTTGCGTTAATGAAGTTGAGATTTACTCAAATTATTATGCAGCTTTTAAGGGATAAAAATATTCATTTACAAATTCTCAGCACAGGCTGAAACCCAGATCTTATCATATTTGGGTTCAAGTGTTCAAGTGTTTTTGTCCAGCAGACCTAAACATCATCCTTGCACTTGGTCAGTTGGTTGAACTTGGACTCATTAATTGGTGACTTCTGAATTCTGTCTGTGGTTTTGTTTGAAGGCTGAACCATCAAAAGGAGAAAATCAAAAGCAGTATAAGTATAAGACCATGTAATCAAAAGGATAAATGGCCAGAACCTTCAAGACTGTATCTGCTTTTTTTGTTGTTGACATGTAAACTTTCCTTAGACACCAAGTGAAAGAAAGATGTTTCCCCTTGGAATCACCCACCAACCTTATATACTGTTCCAAGCCTGTGAATCCAGATCATTGTCTATCTAATCATATTGTCCCACTTTAGTGCTGATCATGTGAAATGAGATGAGAAGCTTCCTGGCCTGATCGTACTGACGCCCAGGCTCCACTCTCCAAAGCAGGATTTAATTTCACACCATCTCCCCAGGGAGAGAGCCAATCGCTGCAGAAGAGACAGTCAGGTAAGAATCATGTCAGATCTGACCTTTAACAATTAATCCCTTCTTATTTTTAGAAGCCATAAGAAGTCTGTGATCAAGCTAACCTACTTTGTCATAATGTGTGAAGGGACAGTGGCGCCATTTCTCTGTGAACTGACTTGGTCACAAATGGAGCAGGTTCTGCTCGTTGGACACCATAGACATCAGAGGTTTACAGCACTAAAGCTTTTATAATATCAAGTAGATCCACAGTGTGAATCAGGTTTGTTGGGGTCAACTGAAAAGCTCACAAGGGACTCAACAGGCAACATTCAAACAATGTTTGTCATGAAAGATATTCAAAACAAATGATGGGGACTAGAGATCAAATGGACCCTGATGTGGGTGATGGTATGATAAAAATCATGCAGGAACATGACAGACACGTCTGTTCCCATCCTGTATATGCTCCTGTATGTTTGTGCAATATGGTCAGGGAATTAAACTGCTGGTGCTGTGATGCACAAAAACAGCCTTGAAACTAGGCCAAAATGAATTCTTTAATTAACTGGTTAGACAAAAGTAAATTCATCAGTTACAATTTTGTCAATTTTACATCTTGTCAATTAACAATATGAAATTAGTAACGTGTTCAAAGGGGAAAGAAAAACACTGACAGAGAGAAATGGCTCTGCCAGAGCATATGTATCTCATGCTAGCCTCTAGAAACACACCACAGCTCCTGCTGGAAAGCAAACTGTGATCCTGGGGGGAAAACAGTTACCTCTGTCATATAACAACATCCCATCCTAAGAGCAGAGAGAAACTCAGACCCACAGTGGAAGAAAATTGCTTTGCAATAATGACTGGTTTGGAAACCTCTCACTGAGGCTAGAGGCAGGGCATGTCGTTTTGGTTTCATCTGGTTTAGCGTATCCTTGGACACTTATCTTAGCTTCTCCTACATGCAAACTGGCATAGTTTAAATGAAGTTTAGCAGTCGCACAATGCTACTGGCTAGAAGGAGTAGAAAGAGAGACTGTATGAAGGGACCATATAGCTCTCTCTGTTTTTATTTTGGAGATTAGCCCTGCTGTACACCCTCAGGGCTCTTTTGTGGTTTTCAGTCCTGCCAGGGAAAGATGTGAAAATCAGACTTCTTCAGAAATAGAAAGGACGAGTCCAAAAATCCAGCTCTGACAGCCCAGGAATATACTGTGTCTCGAGGTATTGTAATGAAATTGGCACCCTGGGTGTGTGGATATTAATATCTCCATTTGTTTGGCGACCTCCTGATAGTGGCATCCTTGATGTTTTCAGCAATTCAGTGTCACATGTTGAATAAAACCTGAAAAGCCAAAACCTGCACATCAGTCTAGATCCTGTTTATCTTTTAATTCCTGAGTTCTTGTAAGAATGCTGTGACCCCTCTGTGTCTTCAGTACAAACAGTGGGCAAGGAGGGTGACCTGATAAAGCAGTGCAAGAGATGTGAAGAAAAGCACCACAGCACTAGACTTTATGGATTACTGATGCTTACTAAGGCCAGCTGGCAGGGGCATTATCTTGGTCAGTCTGCTTAATTGAATGAGAGTCAGCAGGACCGGGGCGTCTCGAGTGAAAGTCATTGGCTTGACCTCTGAATACCACGTATGTAACCCATTAGTCTGGTATCTGTGTGCTCTGGCTGTGCGGTGCAGTTATCTTAGCTGCTTGTATTTGTTCAGCAGAGACGATAAGCTACCTGGTTTCCATTGGTTGTAAGCCCTGTGACAACGTTTACTGTGGCATCAGCCAGGTGTTGTCAGCAAAATAAAGTGCGAATACAAATGACTATGACAGACAAGAGCATGAGCTGGGTACCTGAGTGACTGCATTTCCATTTATTACCATTTTATGCTGGCAAGCCACAGTTGTATGGTCATTTGCATGGTCAAGAGGAACAAGTGGCCAATGTTTTTCAAGGCTGTGGAGAGAGGGACTCATTGTAGAGGGGGAATAGGAAAATGTTCAGTTTCCAGTGAGTAATGGAAAATGAGAGCAGGTTTTATCAAAATGTCCTCCATCCCTAATGAACCTAACCTCGCTTTCAGTGTGACATCACCAGCTTGTTCACTTGCAAAATGTTCCTTTGCATCTTCCAGAGAGGATCAGAGCAGGGCCCTGCAGCCTAATTCGTATTTAATACTATGGACACTATGATGCTTATGAAATTGTCTTTGGCATAAGCTACAGCTCCTTGAGTTCAATATTATCAAGTACCATTAGCGATAAGGACAGGTGAGTGAGCTCAGCAGAGTCTATACCAGGACTAAGCTACTATTCAGAGGCAATGCAAGAAGCATTTCACAGAGTCAGCAGAAAGGTGTGCCCCATATCATAATAGCCTTAACTAAACCACAGTGACCCAAATGGCCCTGCTCATGATATGGGACTGGGATTTCCTCTCCTGATAAGTTGTCCACTTCATGACACAGAACAGATAATATACCATTTCCATAATTTCCATTTAAGTTTTTATAAGCTCTTAATTAAAAACATCATTTATTGATATCAATCCCTGCACTCAGTATACAGACTTGTTTTCCTGTGTAAGTATTCTTGTCAGTTCCCTGCTTAGCCACAGGACTCAGGCGAGCCATCAGCTAATTACAGTACAGTTGGCAGCAAGAGGTGAATAGTGCTGTTCAGAATAACATGATGATTAGCAGGATACCCAGGCTTGCTAAATGTAAAAGACTAACGTGACAACTGAAGAAGCACTATAGGTACAGTGTAGCTTGTGTGGTAAGTCCCACTGACACTTTATATTGTATATCCTAAAATAAAGGAAAATACCAGATTAGATTAAAGCGCTTATACATTGAAATGTTAGGCATAACTCAATCAAATGCACAAATGAAAAGAAATCTCAAGCCACCAAATTACAGCACTTGAAAACATAAGAGCTGAATGATTCAGCAAACTCACCCTCATGTCACAGAGCAATCAGACTCCCTCTTTCATGCAGAAGATGTCTGAAAAACCTACTAACCACTAAATCCTTTTAATACCATCTCGAGGTACAATTTGCATGAGAGTCAATTTCGGAGAAGGGAATATCTGGCTCACAGGGTCTTGCAGACGTATCCTATTTTTTTCTCAACAGGAAGGGCTGAACTGATGTTTCATTTTAGAAAACACCCACTTCCCCTTGAACTATGGCCAGACGTATGACACCACCCTGGCCTTTTCCATCCAGGCAATGATGTCCACTGCTTGAGCACACGAGGACAGGCGCCGAGCACGAACCTAAATCAAGATAGACAGTGGAAAGCTAGAGACACGCCAACTAACTCAAAAGGTTAATTATGATGTGGTCCTTATTAGTACTGTAAAGTTCCTGCTTATTAAGGCCATTGGCTATTTGTGTCCACATACGTAAAGAATGTCGAAACATCAGACCCTGTTCTGTACAAACAACCTTTGCCTGTAGTAAGCCCTTGTTGTTTGGAAAATTTGCACACTGAGAGTTGCAAGGAAAAACTTTGTGGAAAACAAACAAAGCAAACGGTGTCAGGACAGATGACACATAATGCAAGTTTTTCTCTAAAGAGCGAAAAATATGCTGCCCATGTGGCAAAAGAAGAGCTCCTGAGGAAAGAGCGATTCAACTGCTGTGATAATGCCTCTCCCCAAGAAGCTGAAAGAGAAAGTCCATCACAGTGCTGGAAACGGAAACTGCAATAAGGATAGTTACTGCGTGGCGGCAAGCTCCCATCGCTCCATTGCATTTATCCCACTCTATCTATATTTTCTTTCCTCCTTTCAGCTGTACGTGCTTTCTCTCGTACAGATAAAATATTCCCTCTCCTCCCTCCCCACCCAGACTGGTATGCAGCACACTGCAGCAAAACTCCAGAAAAAACAGAAAAAGCCAGCCAATATGACGGTTTTTTTCCCACCTCATTTCTCTGGGTCCCGTAGCTCAGCTGTGTGCCTCTGTCTGTCTGATGTCCCGCACATAGGAGGCACCCGGTGCTTCTGTGACACTGAGCTACAATACAGCTCTCCCTTCAGCCTCAACGACTGGAGTTAATGACCATGTGAAGTGTTGTCATTCCTCACAAGCTGCCGAGTGCTGCAGCCAGAGGTCCATGCCTAGACAGGGATTTTCTCTCGATGTCTCTCTCTCTCTCTCTCTCTCTCAGCCACGGAGCAAGCAAGCGAGCAAGCAGGCAGGAAGCAGAAGAGTGTCTACTCCAACTATCTGGCTGAAACACTTCCAGCCACCCCCCCCCCCACATCCCTAAAGCCAGCCCCTTCCTGCCCACCAGCTTGTGGCAAGGCCCTGCCCCCTAACAGCTCCAACCAATAGAGAGATTGCTTCTCTGAATCATTGCTCTCTATTGGAACAGAGCAGCCTAACTGAAGGGGCGAAAACTGCACTTACAACCCATGAATGCTGAGCTTAAAAGGTATTTCCCCAATTTCATGCCCTGTTAAACTAGCTATCGTATTATTAATTCTTTTTCCATTCTTTCCCTGGTGAACTTCACTTTATTTCAGTTCAAATCAGCACCACATGAACTGTTTGTAATAGTAAACAATCTCAAGCATACAAAGTCTAGACACATTTGTCATACGACAATACCAGAAAGCAATAATCAAAGAGTTGCTGCAGTCGCATAATGAAATCAGCCCTGTCCTTGTCTACGTTCTATCACCACATTTAAAACCATCCCCCCAGGAAACAGGAGCTCTGCACCTCCTCCCCCTCCCGACTCACCTCTACTTCCACAGCATCCGTCCTCTAAACTCATCTACCCCACCACCCAGACACCCCTCCCCTCCTCCTCCCCTCTTGCCTACAGTATCTCTTGTCTTCTCCTCCCTTGACCTCTCCTCATCCCTTACCTGTATGTTTTCCCCATTTCTGTCAGCTATCTTTCAAGCTCTATTTCAATCTAATTCCTTAGTTTACTGGACTGGAAAATTACACAGTAGTGAACATTTCTGTTATTATTGCATCAGAATGTGCCTGGGAAAAAAAGGCTGGTTGTGACTGCGATTCGGGAGTCTTGGTCTGTCTCCTACCCCACCCATCCTCTCCCCTCCACACAGCTGATGACATGCTGGTTGGCATCATATGAGCCGTGAAACCGGAGCGTCACAGAACTGATGACTCAGAGATCCAGCTTCATGACTTTTCGATCCAGATTCAATAGAACAGCTGTACCGTCTGTCTCTCTGTGCCTCTGTCTCTGCCTGTGTCTGTCTCTCTTTCTCTCTCTGCCTCTGTCTCATACAAAGGCTGTGAATGACGCGGCAGCCTGGGTGTTTCGTTGACATCTGTGAAGCTAAACATGAATTACAGTTCCATGATAAACAAACCTATTTACTGTCTGATTATGCTTTGGTAGCTATATATAATCTGATGCTCCACAGCCAATAGATTTTTCTTTGGGGAGATGGGGGTTTGGCAGGGGGATTAATCTCACTAGCATGAAAAATTGTCTACCTCAGCAAATGATACTGAATACTGACGTCATCTTTGGCATCAGGACACCTGTGGGGAAATAACATAGACAAGCACTCTGCCATTAGATGAAGCATGAACAGGAAGGCAGGGGATATAAGCCTTTGTCAACAGTGTCAATTTACACCTTCCGTGAAAGCAGTCTCACTACCAATACATGTACACAGAGGCAAGATATTGAAGGAGGAGGCGTGTTTATAGCCAGCAACAACAAAATACTAATGCAAGATGAAATTTGACTGGTATGATCATAAAAAAAACAACTCAATAGCTTATCATTTATCCAAAACAGCAGCAGTTGTACATCTCAGCATGCTCCATCACTGCTGATGGATGCAACTTATCAATCTCTCATTTGGCTACTACTGACTTCTCAATAACCACATTACTGAATAACTGTCAATAACTGTATAACAAGCCCTGCTTGTAGCTAATTTCCACCGGCAGACTTCAGATAGCCTACCTCCTAAATAGATTTGTCCGACAGGAAAACAAACAAAAGCCTGGCAGACAAACAAGCCAAGCAACTTCCTTTCCACATGGTATCCCCTCCCCACTTATTATCCCTGTCCTGTATGACCCCAAACGGCTTGGCTCACTGACACACAACCAGATTTCAGATTCCGGGGCCCAAAGCAGCTTCATTTTCAAACACAAAAGGAGAATTTAGACACCATGCTAATTACAGCAAATGAAGATTGATGGGTTAAAACTATTTGAACATGCTTCCCAGCAGAGAATATTGTTTTTATTCTGTATTATCACTATTACTAGTGGATAGTTTAACAAGATAGAGAGAGAGAGAGAGAAAGAGAGTGAGTGAGTGAGTGAGTGAGTGAGTGAGTGAGTGAGTGAGAGAGAGAGAGAGGGAAAAAAAATAGGGCTCAGAAATAGGGCACCGAAGACAGATCAATGAAAAGGCAGCTGTCTTTTTCTATTATTAGCCATAATCAAATATCAAGTGACAGAGAGTTGTGCTTCCTTCATCTTTTCAGTCATTCTGTTAAGGCTGTGACACACACAGTCCACAAGTGCTGAATGGATGCGTAGGCAAGTGGTGGTCAACCAGTATGTTTTGGAGCATTTGGGGATGTGTTAAAAAATAAAGATAAAAAAAGGACCAAGACCATACAGGGAATACTAGATAATCACCATACAATCTCAAACTAGTTTAGGATCAAACATTCGATTTGATGCTACTGATGCTAACCATGACCGTGTATAAACATTTAGGATATGTCTCATACTTCTGATTGTATAAAGCCTGTTTCCTGACATTCATAGTTTCCTGTGAATTGCTGTGCTGTGGATTGCAGTGTGTACCACTGCTGTAATCGCCTTAATGAACACAATATATTCCATACAAATGGCAAGCCAAGGTCCACTTTACAGTATTATACTGATAGCTCATCTAAACTTAATGCCCCCAGTCTGCCTCACTGCGCTTCCAATGGTGCAATTCTGTTCGGAGATGTCAATTTGCATTTACAGAAGGACAAATTACTTTAGATGACCTAGCTGCTATCCTGATCAAAACCTCTTAACCCTACCCAGGTGTAAAGGCTAATGGTCAGGCAACCTGCAGTAGATAAAACGTGCCTCAGTTGACATCTCATAAGAGGTTCTTTATTTTTTCTTGTACCCAGCAATTAAATCTAATATCCCATTAATCAAGGTGCAATGACTTTTATTGTGCTTTTATATTTGCAATTGCAAGTAATAACATGCCACATTTAATCCGTTTTATACTGGAATATACATGCACTTTATGACAATGACGCCAACGCCAGTGGTTAATACCTGTGACAGTCAATCATATGTGGATTTAATAATGAATTGGTTACTATCACAACCTAGCCTCGACAGATTTTATTAGGTCATTAGCTGCTTCACTAATAGCAAAACAGCACGTCCCAGAAAGCATTACACTTAACCATACAGGTGACACACAGGGGACCACCGCGACGTAAAGCATATTGATTTCATCCTGGATTTTATGGAGCAGCTTTCACTTGTTTTCATTAGCTATCTCGGCACTGATTATGAGCTAGCATAGCAAACCAGCCTTTAACGAACAATGTTACAACAACACTGGGAATGTTTTAGGCACTTCTACTGTCCAAGAAGACGCTACATATTCAACATAACACCGTTACAAGTGTGTAAAAACGCCAGAGCCAAATGGTGATAGCTGCTAAGCTAACTACCTGCAGCTTACCTGATGACGAACCTGTCACATCCAGCTGCACTTCAGCCGCCGCCACCGCTTCTCCGAGAGCGCTATTTCGGTTAGAAGGAGACCCACGGTTCGGAACAGGACGGTAGTAAATGGACTTCGACTCAGACTGCTCACTGTTTCTTTTCAGGAGCCAACTTTTCCGCTTTCGACGTGTATTTCAGTGAAAAGCTGAAGTACCCTACCACTCGCTACACGCTAGCTCGCTAACTACTTTTAAGGCTAGGGTAGGAAGCAACAAGCGATTTTGACAGTTGGAGGAAATGTTGAATGAGCTTCGCTAGGGGGTTTGTTCTAAGGTATAAATATTATTAACGCATTAATAAACATTTTTTTAAGCTTTTATATATTGCAACTATAACATATGTAGTATACAGTTAAAATATCTTTGAACACGTCGTTCAGATAAATCAAAGAAATCTAGTTCTATTCGATAAACAACAACAATTTCCCACCTACAGTAGATATGGTACAGTCCAGAGGAACCAAGGGAAAGGGGTGCTTGTTACCTAGGAAACAACAGTGAATCTCCCTCGGGAAAAGATGTGGCCACTGATTTATGAACCAGTGCCCGTGTGTCTGTCAAAGTAGCCTGTCGTCGACAAGATGAAGACATTAAGGACATTTGACAGAATATATTGCTTTGTACTGTGAGATACTGCAGGTCTGTGTCACCAAGTTCTAGCACTTTTCTGTAACTAACGCGCAGTAAGCGCATCTAATTCACGATTTCCTAGATAAACATTATAAATGCATCCATTTTTATTATTGTAATCGTATTCATGCAAAAATGGTGATGCATTTATGGATTTATTTGGATAAGATCATTTTTCCTAATATATATGTTGATTCCTTTTGTGACACAATCTAAACAATACATTACACAAACAGATGTGTTTCAGTTTTTATACCCATCATAAGGCAGATATATTATATGGCGACGGATTGGTTTGTTGTTGCTGTTCCAAATCGGTCAATACAAATGTAACAGCAAAAATGACTATAATTAGATAGCTAGTCATACACTCTAAAACAGTACATCATCACCACTTGATGCTTTGCAGAGGAGCATGCACATCTCCAGCACTTTGCAGCCTAGTTGCATACAGCTGGCTGTGTTTAGCAGTCTGTGACACACAGAGATCCGTTGTCAGCAAGGAGTGCAACGAGTCAACAAGGAGCAAGTCACAAATATCCCCGGAATGAGCAGAGAGGCACAAATTTAGCCCCACTGACTGCTGCCCACGCCATGTGCTGCCTATTGAGCACATGAACAATGAACATAGCCATTATAGACTGCTCTGTCAGAGCCAAGGCCTGCTTCAGTGGAATGCTACTGCAAATTAAGGCATCACAGTCAGTGAGGACACAGGCCTTTGACAGTGTAAGGGATGAAGACACTATTAGTCAGCAATGGGATTGGTGAAAATTATATTTCATCAATTGCGACAGTTTAAACATTTATGAGCCACTTCACTGTTTATCGTATAGAATTTCAAAAATAGTGAAGTAACTTGATCAGATCAGTGAAGGTAACTCTTCCTATTTTTACCTGAAATACTGACATTCAAATCTGCATTTACTCTTTTCGGTATCATTTAATTGAAAAATGTTATAGCCAATGGTCATTTTTTTTATCTTTTCATATTGAATATATTGGAAAAAGCAAAATACAACACAGACAAGGCAGCAGCACCATGGATAAAATGGTATTTTCAAGACGTAAGTGATTATGAAAAACTGCTCACATAGGTCAAGCTCATCCCCCCAAGGCCTAACGTATTGATCCCAATGCAGAGGAGGCATTTGTAAAAACGCTGCTGCCGGCATACTTCTAAAAGTCCCTGAACGCCCACACACTTGCAAACAAACACAGAAGTACATACTGGGCTCACACAAATATATACAGCACAGGCTGTAAAAAATGATCAATTTAATAAGACATTTTCCTTATTTGACTTGTATGGAATGAAGTTTGAGGCTGATACGCAGAGGGAAGTGCAAGGTTGAGACATGCATGTTATTTTTCTTCCCTGTGTGTGTGTGCCATTGGCTTAGTATGACGTTAGTATGAATGAATAGCATACTTATTTTGGACTTCATCCCTAAAAAGTTTATTTAGAAACAGGTGGCAGAATCTTAAAGGACAGGCAGATCCTCTCTTCTTCTGCATACTTGATTTGCATATGAAACAACTTCACCTGTGTCTTCTCAATTTTAAAACTCAATACCACGCATATAGCTGGTGAAGATGGATATGAGACACTCATGAGACACAAATCCAAGCATGGTTTAAATTTCTAAAATACACATGAGCAAAGAGAAACGAACCAAAGCAGATGTCAGCGTGTGTTGTGCTCATTAATGGGTTTTGACTCTACATTTGTTGCAGTAGCAGTCTGCAGAGTGGACCTCAGGATCAGCTGAGGGGGCGTCAGGCAGAAAAACAACCGCAATATATACAGAACACAACTGTTAGTTTCTCTCTAACACAGAATGAAGAGATCACAGCAGGAAAACAGTTTGCCCCGCAGACAGAAGACAGCAAACAGACACACAAATGGGCAAAAACATAACACACACACACACACACAGGGCCAAAGCTTTGACTCTGAGGTTCTTTTCCATACACCCACACACACCTACACACAGTGGGCAAAGCTCTCACGTCAAGGGCAGTATTGATCTTGGAAATCTCTGTACACTAAATGAGAACACACCTGATTATGAAAGCTTTTAACCCAAATGCTTAATGCAGCACAGGTTTAATGGAAAGAGCTTACGGCTGACACAAAGCTCAGTGGAGAGGGAGGGCGCGAGTGTGTGTGTGTGTGTGTGTGTGTGTGTGTGTGTGTGTGTGTGTGACCACTTTCACTGTTTCATTCAATTTGATTGATTGTAGGAAGATCACCTGGGCATTTTACTCCCACTATGACTTTGATGAGCATTTTACTAATCACAATCCCAAAGTAATGCTGGATTGTAGAAGGTGCCACTGTCATTAAATAAACTGATCCCCAAATGCATGCACACTGCAGTGGATGAGCTTACTCAAAATGCTGAGAGGATCCATTTTTAGGCAGACTCATTTGTCCACTGAGAACAAGTAGTTATATATCATCATAAATCATCTGCTGCATCTATTTGTTAATCATGCTTCATCCATTCCACCAGGATGTGTTTCAGCAAAAAGACACAAAAAAAAACACACAATATAATCCATACGAATCATATGTGAGTCAATTGGTGCAATTGTGAAAATGAGGATAGAAGTAGTCAAACCCATCCATCCATCATCTATTGTCCGTCCAGGTCACGGGGGGCTGGAGCCAATCCCAGCTGACATTGGGTACACCCTGGACAGGTCACCAATCTATCACAAGGCCAACACAGAGAGACAAGCAACCACTGACATTCACACTTACACCTGCAGGCAATTAAGAGTCACCAATGAACCTAAACATGCATGTCTTTGGACTGTGGGAGGAAGGAGGGGTACCCAGAAGGATTCCACACAGGCACAGGGAGAACATACAAAATGTGGGCACCATGCCTGGGAATTGAACTCATAACCTTCTCACTGAGAAGCAACAGTGTAAACCACTACACCACCCTAGCACCAATAATAGCAATGACACCAATAATACTTAGTTCCTTATTTAAAAAAAAAAAAACAACAAAAAAACCTGTATTGCCTTTAATGATTATAGTCCTTAGATAAAAGCATCAGTGTTATCAGCATGAAAGATGTGGTTGAAGCCAGTGGAAGAAGAAGCAAGTAAGTGAACTTTGAGTTTAAGGAGTAGTTTGAGAGATTAGAAAATATGATTATCACTGTGGTTAGTCACAATTTTGTAGAGTGAGTAGAACTGAGGAGTCACTATCCCAGCAGACAATGGGTGAGAAATAGGTCATGTTCAGGTATGTTTCAACCTGAAACACACCTGCCCAGTTGATCTGTGCAGGCTCACAGTCAAACCTTCTGGCAATTTAGTAAACAATTCACCTAACCTGCATGTCTTTGAACTGTGGGGAGAGACCCATGCAGGCATAGTCACAATTAGCAAAAAATTAACCACTGTGCCACCCAACCCTGGCCCATAGATCCATAAACTTTACAGATGATAGATGCTCTGCATGTGTAAGCTCATGACCCGCATATAGTGTGTAGACTACAGGAAAACATACATTAGTCAGTGTCGCAGTAAAAAGAAATTATTGTTAAAAAGTTAAAAGCATTTTACTTTTCAAATAGGTAACAGTGACTTCAAATGACTTCAATCATTATTTTGCCCAACAGCATTAAGATTTGCATTCATTTTTACAACATTTGTCTTATGTTGTAGAGGTTCCACAGACTCAATGTTCAATTATAAATGGTGGTATTTCTGAAAAGAGGACATATTGGCAATAATTGTGAGAGATGAGATGAAAATCTTGGTAATGTCAGGAGAAATGGCATATTACCATGACAACACAGCTATTGTCTTAAGTGCTTGAGTCGAAGGCAACTGGACTGAAATGCTTCTTCGGTTCTAAAAGCTGAATAGCTCGAGGTTAAATACCTGGGACTCCACATCAGCTTTTAGAAGTGAAGAAGGCTTTGGGATGAGAAGTGAAACATCTTCCAGAACCTAAAAGAAGTCCAGTTTGCCTTCGACTCAAGCACTCAAGACTACCATGACCTGGATGACTGAGAACCGACACAGACACACAGCTATTGTCTTGTCAAGGTTGCCCTGAGTGGAGTTCACTGGAAACAAGACAAGACCCTGGCTATTGTTCTCCATCAGGTATGATTGAAATAAATCCTCTATTTTCTACAAGCCATTATTTACCACTAAAATCGAACGGACTTGTTCCCTGAAATTACACGGCCAAAAATCAATGCAGCATTCCCCCTCTACAGTCCAAAGTGCTTCCAAATACAGTAAAGGAATTTATATTATTCATGAGCTCCAGGTTCACACAAGGCCAGCAGCTCACCCCAGACTCCTTAATGGCTGAACCACCCTTCATCATGGCCAAACCCGTCCTGTGATCCCAAGTTGGCAGTCACTTAGCCCAAAGGATTGAGACTCCTTTGAAATATTCAATAATGCATTAAGGATCAGAGAGAAGTCGGCTAATTATGTTCACACACACTCTCTCTCTCTTTCTCTTTTACACACACACAAACACTCATAAACACAGAGTGAATTTGGAGGTAGTAATTAAGTATTTTGCATTCCGACAAGCTGTAATGAAGTCAAGATTTTTGTGAATGAAAAATGAGTATTTGGATGCAGCCTGTGATGACATGTTATTCATGTCAAGGCTTGTGGTTGTAACATGAAGAAAAAGAATATGTGTTTTCATGCTTGTGTGTATGTGTTTCCCTCAGAGTAAGAGACAATAATAACCCACCTCAAGGCGACCCATCAGCTTGAAATATTGATGCCTCTGCTGCAAGTCTGCTGGCTGCCACAGCAGGTTACAAGGACACTTCCAGTGCCTCATAGAAGAGCAGGCAACCCCCTCCATTACCAAAGTGACGCTGACCTCCCAGACTGTATAACAAAACATGGATGCCCCCACTCTATCCAAGTCTGCCTGAGCTCTTTAAGTGTATAGTGGTAAATTACGAGTTAATCGAAAGATTTTTCACATTTCAACCAATTTCTTTTCAGACAAGTAGTACATTCAAGTGGTGTTCAACAAACTGGGAATATTGCATAGGTGGGATGCCTTCAACTGACATGAAATGCAGGTCTTTTGGGTTCACAGTATCAGACTTCAGGCCAATAAGGTATCGAAGGCCACCACAGTTGACGTTTGATGACTAGTCCAGTCACAGTATTCTGGTCTTGCTCCAAATATAGCAATTAAAGGATGTGGGTCAGAAGCTGTAGTGAAGACTTTGCTCATGGATTTGAATATTGCTACCAGGACATGTCCACAACATGTGTTCAAAGTAGCTGTTTAGAGCAGGGAACAAGTTTAACTTTGATAAGACTGACATGGTAAACAATCTGCAAGCTGCATAAACCCATGTCTATCGCACAAAGAGGAGTGTACTTTTGCTAAAACTGCATCCCACATATCACTTGTGCCAAGATCTTGATCCCAGAAGGTTCTAGGACTGGCCACAGGCTGAGGATTCACATTGGCTAGTATATCATAGATCCCTGTGATGGCGCCTTTGAGACTAGTATCTGTGGCTAAAAGAGTATTTATTTCTGTCGCCGGGGGTATCTCAGTACCAAATGCCTAATCTGTAGACGGTGACGATAGAAATGAGAGTGGGGAGGTTAAATTTTTTTGCTAGTTGATGTGAAAACCCCACCTGGGTATAAATATTGAATGCCATGTATGAAAAGACAAATAGAACTTGGCTGGAGTAAAGAGATTTGACCTTATGATTGCCTCAAATCTTTTTTTTGAGCAAAAATTGAGACCATATTCTGATATATCTTTGTGTGTGTGTGTGTGTGTGTGTGTGTGTGATTCTGTTGTTGCATGATATACCTTTTACCAGAATTATATGTGGGAGAGAAAAGGGAGCTCATGTGATTCTCTTGTCCCCCATTCATATAAGTGCTCAAATGAGATGCATTGGTTGTGCATGACAGTCTTCTGGATGTTACCAGCTGAGTAGCAATAATAGTACAAAAGTTGGATATAACCATGCCTCCCAGAGTTTTGGGTCTTTGTAGGAAGGCCAAATCTGTGCATTAAATAGCTAATTATTTACCAGAATCACTGTAAATCAATGAATGCAACGTCCATCCATCTTATCGTCACATGTGCGAGCTTGCATGCAGTGATCAACGACTTGTCTGGCTTTGCTTTAATTGTGTGATGTGACCTGAAAATGGACAGCTGGTAAATACTGGAATACACAAAACTAGTTAACAATCACATGCTCAAATGTTTTAAATTCTCTTAATGGCATGAAAAATACAACTGAGATCTTGAGTGTTAGTCAGAGTGAGTCAGCATTTTAAAAGAAGATCATGGAGAAAGAACTTATCAATGACCTCATATTGTGCCACTTTTTGGTGAAAGTGAGCGCTTAGAAAGCAGCTTCTAACAAAATGATAACATGATGCACATTACATTGATACAAGCCTCAGAATTAACAACAATCCAGTGATGAGAGCTGAGTTGATGCTCACACTCATGCCACTATTACGCATCCACTCGCTCTGTTTTCATCCAGCTCAGTGGATCAAAACTAGCATTCAAGCATTCATTCTGTGGCTAAATGGATCATACAAGCCATGTTTTCTCTGTAATTATCGATTTCTAAGTGGCCTTGCAAGCATCATCAGTCAGAGCCTCCTTCAAGTACACCAATTATTATATTACTGTAACCATGGTGATTTATTTGCTGTGTGATTTGCAGTGGAAATGTATTTAGGGATGAGAGTGGGCGGAGGATCAGCAAGTGTGTGTTTGTGTGAGTGTGTTTGTGCATTAGTGGTGTGGGTTACTCAATTAATTACCTTGCCAACACGCCCATGCACACACACATGTACTGTTTACCCTGACTTCTGAAATATAGTCAGGCCCAGTCCCGACTACAGCTGAAGTGTATTCACTCAGAGCTCTGACTGAATTATTCTGATGAATTCTTTGAAATGTTCTACATCACTGGTGCAAAACCTGTCATTCCCTGCAGTTGATAAACTCCAAAAATGGGTGGATTGCTCCATCTAGTGGCCACAGTTCATAGAGTGTACAGCACATGACTATATTATTCAATCAACGAAGATTTAAAATATGAGGATGTACATACATGCAAGTGAAATGTCACAAATTGTCCACACAACACTCTTATGACTTGGTGAAAGCAGGTAAACACCTCTGTGCACCTGTCCCTCCAGCAGAGAATCAATTGTACTTTTACTGATGTTGCATTTTGCAAACAAAATGGCATCATGCTCATAGAGAAGCTGCTTCATGACCTTTAAATTCATTCCAGGAACGTACCTGACAAATGTAAATGTCACTTTAGGAGATCATTGGGCTCGAGGCTCTGTTCTATTTTGGAAATGACAACCTGACCATTCCAACAAATGACACTTTCTCCTGTCCATAGTGTATACTTGTTTTTTTACTTAAACAGTGTCTAACAGGCTCCGCTGGAATCACTACAAACCTGTATATGATTCTATATAAGATGAATATCAGCAGACATTGGTTCACGGGACAGTGACTGTTTCTTTGTCAGGATTGTGAAGCGTTGAGGGATATTTACTGTAAATTATACAATAAATATTGACTTTATATTGAATAATTATGTACAGACGTTCCAATACACATCCGACCACCTTTATCATGCTTTCTGGCTTTGCACACAGGACATATAGAGGTCTTTTCTAGTCTTCTGAGTACTCATATAGCACTTTAGTAATATGGAACCGCAAACTTTCATTTCAGGTTCTAACATTGCGCCCAAGGAGATTTCAACAGCACCAGGTGGGGATCGAACCACTGACCCGCTTATTAGCAGACGACCCACTCTACCACCTGAACTACGGTGACACATTTAACAACGAATGATCGAACTGGAGCAGCAGAGGCTGAGACATCTGGAACTTCAGTCTCTGGAAAATACACGACACATTAAAACCACAATGTTCAATCTGAGTCCACTGCACCTCATCCATCCTTCATCAGCCCTCCTACCACGGACTGCCACAGGAGTGCAGCATAACAAAGGGAATAGCTTCCGTGCACAGTGGCAGCAGAAAGAAGCCTGAGACAAAAACAAAATAAAGCACTTGATCGTGGCCAAAAGACAACAATAACAGATCTACAGTTTTATCTGGATACTAAATTTCAAGAGAGCAACAGAGAAGATTTGGCAAAACAATTTCAGCTCTATTCTTTATCATGTCTGGACCAATTGATTCTTAAAAATGTGTGTTTTATATGAGCTTTGCAAAAAAAAAAAAAAAAAAAAAAAAAAAAAGATGCAATAGAACAAATGATTAAAGAACACCACCCTTTTCTGTTAACATCCGCCACTCAGACATTCAGAAAAGCTGGATGTCTCCCCACTGGCATCAGCAGGTCATTTTGAGAGCACACACCTCCTCATGTCATTCAATATCTGTTCTTGATAGAGGAAGCCTGATACCTGATAATGTGAACGTCCCTTTCCTTCTGCTGCTGGCTGCAGGTGGCAGTGTTGCTCTGTGAGAAAGCTCAACAACATGCCGTACATCCTTCCTTTGGTGGGTCTTTTTGGCTCCTTTTGTTCTTTTGATGAATGGAAAGACCTGTATAATAGAGACTTTATGCACACATCATCAAATGTAGTTATTCTTTACAAATTGTTTGTGCCCTGTGTAGACTACAGATCATACCAATAAGATGTTGGAAATGAGGAATCTAGCAGGATGTATACAGTATATTTGTCATTGTGCATGATTCCTAAGTCCTTTATCCACACTCCTATCGTGTTTGATGATAAGACAAAGTAAATCTGAGGCTCATGAATGAAAATGTTATATCTGGGTTCATGAAATTGGGTTACAGATAAAATAAGCGGCCCTTCCCACAGCAGCTACAGGTGTCAAAACAGGCATGTAGGAAGGCAGAGTAATGGCACATATATCTGGCAAAAAGGTTTAAAGCCTGACAATGTGGAAAATCCTGTTTTCTTTCTCCCCAACGTGGTAATTTTTGCAACATTGTGGATTTACCAACTGCTGAAAGATATAGGCCCAGCGCAGAAGATAAGCAGGAAAGAGGGATCATGTATGGATGGTGTGGCGGGACACACACACACATCTCACGCACACAGAGGGAAATGACTCTCTGGGGATTGAAAACCAGGAGGATGGATTGGAGAGAAAAACAGGATTCTGTCTCTGTATGAGGCAAAGGCAAACCAAA
This sequence comes from Rachycentron canadum, assembly GCA_038496675.1. Taxonomy (NCBI): domain Eukaryota; kingdom Metazoa; phylum Chordata; class Actinopteri; order Carangiformes; family Rachycentridae; genus Rachycentron; species Rachycentron canadum. Next base: position 4,466,812 of record CM076671.1, read on the forward strand.
ATAGAGGTGCTGACAGCTTCCTCCATCCAGACCCGGTGGGAGCGCTTATCCAGTTTTGCGTTATGAGATAAGAGGGGGATTTATTTATTCAGGTTGATAGCTCTGGCAAACTTTGAATGATAAAGGAGTGTGTTTGGATGCTGTGTGTTCATCCACTCTTTTGGTGCCAATCAGGATTAAAGGTCGTGGTCTGTAGGACAAAATATGTGTATATTAGAATCCATAAACAAGAGATGTGAGTTTCTTCATTTTTTTATTCTACCTTTGTCTGTGGCCTTGTTCCCCTTTCGTGCACCTGAGAGCTGTGATCAAACATTGTTCAACACATTCCCATTAAAGCACATGAAAAACACCCTAAGACAAAAAAAAGTCCAGATCAAACATGAAGGCCAGAATATTTTCATCCATTGTCTACTGAAAAAAACCCACATCTAAAGCAGGAATAAACGGAAGGGGGGCCTTTTGTTGTGGTTATCCTCCTGGTAGTTGAAAGGAAGGTGTTGGGTTCACTATGAGATGGATCTGATGTTATTTCAGTCAGAAAAGACATCTGTTTTGCACTAAGTCACATCCGTGTTAACTTCCCTGGTGCAGATGCTTCCCAGCGTGGTGATTTATTTGTCTCGTGCGGTGGGTGTTTGGGTCTGAGGTTCTGTACGGTGCTGTTGGCACAGCTGATGAGGAGCCATGGGAGCGCAGGCCTCCAAGAAACACTTTCTTTTCATTTTGGGAGCTGTTGCATTTGGCTCATGTGACATATCTTCACACAAGTTAGAAGAACGCTGTTATGGAACAAGTTGACTTGTGAGAAATAAAACCGCAGCTTTAAGAAAAGGTTTCGGGGAATGAATCCTCCCAGAGCTCTCTCTATTTTGCAATCTTTAGCTGTGGAAGGTCATCCAGCAGTAGGAGGCTGAGATTATGAGATGCAGGCTGCAGTTTTATTATGAATAATATTTTTTATGCATTAAATCCAATGTTTATAACCAAGATTATTATAACAAATCAGTGTATTTCAAAGCTTTTTCAAGCAAAGTGGTCCAGATCTTTCTACAGCATTATCCTCACACCAAACAGCACCTTCTATTACTCACAGTAGTCACTCATAGTTGTCACATATAGCAGTTTTACACATACAATCAGTTGAGTGGTGGTGAGGAGTGACACTGAGCTGAGCAGAGTCTTTGGTGGAGCTTTGACAAGTATGAGAGAATAACCTCGATGACATCGGGGGGATTTTGACTTTGGAGACTACAAACTCATCACAGACTTTGTTACAAAGTGTGGCCATGGGATTTGAGAGACATGTGCCAGAAAGAGAGGGTCTGATACAAACTACTATTGGTTGTTTGACTGGACTCAAACCCTCAGCAGGTAGAAAGGGACCCTAAAACTGGACCTTCATGCTCATGCTCTCAGTTGCAGTATGACAAATTCTGGCTTTAGGAGCCCTATAACCAAAGGCTAAAATATTCTTGTGTTTGCTACATAGATTTTCACCTTTTTTTTAAAAAAAAAGGGTCAATTCCCGACCTTGGAAAAGTACGTTCAAAATATAATCTTCATTGAATGTCCACTTATGAGGTTTATCTGAAGCAAACTGAAAGCTGAAAGTTGTGTTGAAATGTTCAAACCATCATATAAAACTGAATGATGTTTCTAAACAATGTTAGAAATATATTGAATTAACAGTCAGTTCTAAATGTGACCACAGAGCAATATAACAATATATTTATGTATCTTTCATCATCTGTCATGATTCAGTAAAACTCAAATTTCTCAATCAAGTTTTAAAAAAAAGAGGTTGGTAACCAAACAAAGGACGCTCTGTCAGCTCCATAGGTGGCCCCCGAGACCCTTAGAACTTAGATGAAAAACAAATCTCACAATAGCATCAACTGGAAAACAGTGGAGATCAGACGGAGTGCGACAGCCCCCATCAGGGATGTTTGGAGATGCAGTATAGGGGGGTGAAGGTGTGGCTCTGCAGGTCAAACTGCTGCTTTCCTCTCTCCTCCTCTGGGAGGGACCCCAGAGTCTGTTACAACAGGAAGAGACTGAAGGTCACAGACCTATTGTCTTCCTGCCTGTGTGACAGACGCCTGTCTGTCTTACTTTAATATGTCTGGCTAATACACACTGCAACGGGCAAACACACAATGGAAATTCTCCAAGATGGTAATGACAGACAGACCAGATGTGTGCGCCTCATGCAGAATACAGTGACGTGTCATATTGCTGCAATGCCCAAACAGAACTGATTACGTTTTTTGTAACCTTCAGTGCAAAGAAAAGACTGTGGGAAAGATGTGGGAGAGTGTGTGAAACCACAAACACATCTTTTGGATTTGTATGTTGAGTGTGGTGAGACTGGAAGTATTACCATATTTCTATTGCAATCACGTGGCCGTGGATATGACCACCACAGGGACCATGAACTACCGGCACCTCCACAAGCTTGGATAAAGATTCACAGTGATAATGTTTGTTGCAGCACTGTTGAATTGGATTCCATTACATCATCCAGGCATTTCTGTTTCTCCGGTCAGGCTATGTTCAGGCCAGCTTTAGCAGCCTGCTCCTTATTTTCAACAAGATCGCTGCAGGTTCCCCTGGAAAAACTTACTCAGGTTTTGCCATCACCTAATGAAACATCCAGCATTGTGTTCACTGATAAAATACATCCAAGCACACATGGATAATTTTCCACTAGAATGTGTTTGCAAAGTTGTAAAACCATGTCTGGCTGTATTATAAACCACAATGCAGTGTTCTGACATCTAATAAGCCTTCAAACTAATGGTGTTTTACTCAAATTGGTGCTGAACTATGTGAAATATGTGTTAAAAGATGATTATAAAACATTGAAACAGAGATGGATGTACCAACAGTTACACAGGCAGGAACTTATTTGTAAGGCAGCAAGGGTTGGTGATGCACAATCAAACAAGCAGACAGTTCTATAGCAGTACAGCCATCGTCACTCCTCTGTCTATTATCTTCCCCCCATACAGCCCTCAGCAGTACAACTTCATAGGCTGTGAAAGATGCACGTGGCCTCCTTGATAAGATAAACTGCAGAAAATAAAGACACAGCAAAGCGTAGCCTCTTTTAGGTTCTCCAGCCAAACAATTCAAACGTCTATTTTAGCAGATAAGGTCGCACAGACAGACTGCCCCACCCCTGAAACCTCAGAGACACACACTTGTCCCTTTGTGCCACGATAAAGGAGACCAGTGGATGCATGTAATCAGCATATTATTGATAGTCTTAATGAGAAAAGCTCTGAGTCACTGAAGCCATTAGCCAGGATAAAAGAGGCTTAATTGTTTTGTGTGCGCGATTGGGTGCACGTGTGTGTGCTTTATGGCGTGCACATGTGCCCGGGCTAAGACCAGGCTAATTAAATCCATTTCCTTCGTTAGCAACTTTTTTTCTCTGTTAATTAAGAGGGTTAATTATGGGCTTGGACAGGGGTCGCGTGCATGCTTGTGTGCGCGTGCATTTGCCAGACCAGACCCAGATGTATTATTGCAATCTGTATCAGAGGCATATATTAACACAATGAGCATTCATGGCTTAAATTAAACAGCCTTTGATATTTATTTAAATTTAAAGAAGTGAGTATTTTAGGACAGATGGTATCTCGAGTAAATGATAGAGCTGTCTGCCTTGGATTTCAAAGGTTCACAGTAATAACACAGCACCATCTCTTTGATAAAGGTCCCATATGTCAGTCTTTGTTAAAAAAAAAAAAAAAAAAAGAGAAAGAAAAGAAAAAGAAAAAAAAAAGCTCATAAATCCACTCTCCTGCTGAAAATAACTGCAGTTTCCTTGTCTCAAGGAGGAATCCACATGTTGTGGTTTCTTGTCAAAAGCATCAACCAACAGGTCTGGTGTTAATACCAACTTCTGTCATCACCAGCAGTGTGTGGTACGAGTGGACGTCTGCAGCATACCAATGGTGTGGAACAATATTCCCCAGCACGCTCCATCTACAGCAATGATATCGTTAAGGCTGCCAGACATGAGAGGACTCTCCCTGCCTGCCACTGGACACACACCATTACTTTTGATGGTCCATGTGTCTGTGCGTGTGCATGAAAGTAGAAGTGTGTTGGCTGGTGCCCTCAGGGTCACACATCCTGTCGGAGAAAATGGCTGATTCAGGACGCGGCCATTTTGCTTGTCAACTTGGGTCCCTGCCACCATAACCGTTAGACATCTGTGTGCGGGTGACCATCTCTGCTATGATGATGATGATCTTCTGTGGGCATAACAAGACATTAACAGCTTTTACACGCTGTTGACTCCTTGTAAAGCTGCAGGAAAGTTTTGTGTTTAACATGAAAAACACACTTGTCTTAGCAGCCTGCATCTTAAAGTGTCTGAAGGTGTCCAAGTCCACTTCTTATATCCCCTTGGTGTCTTTTACTGTGATGGAATCACACATCAGACATTATTACATAGTCACTGCCTTTAGTGATTCAACCCTTTGCCTCTTGGACGAGGACTTGCAATATGTGAAACGGCCTGATGTAGCTTCAAGCTGCAGCAGTCAATGTTTTTCAAACAATAGGTCAAATATAATATATGTGTATCATTAAATGGGTTCCTAGCTGTGAATAAACCAGAGTATTATCACATCTGCAGGATGTGTTAGTATCTTTTACTTTGGTAATTTTACAGCCTGTAACTTTAATATTGTGGTTCAGTCCCACTGTTCTTATCAGCCTCAGTTCCAGCTGCAGCAAATAGCTCTTTTCATCTCAGAAAGCTCTGCTAAACCAACTGTATATTACCTGCCCAGCACCAAATAGCTGAAAGACAAAATTAGCAACTAGCTGGGGAATGGACAGATTCAGCACAGCCACAAACACAACTAATGAATGCTGAAGGTGCTCTGTGCTTGGTGGATGTGTAAGTTGGCAACAAACCTCTGCTATATTAACTTTATGGTGATAATGTGACAATGTTAAGTCATATTATATTATATTGCTTTAAACTGTCCGAGGTGTTTAGCTGTGCATGGAACACAAATAGCAAATTGTGCTTCCTCATAATGTAGGAGTAGCATCTGGTGATCAATGTTTTCTTCTCTCTGTTGTCCTCTATTCTTTTTCCTGCATCTGAAATCCACAATAAGTCCTGGTTTCCACATCCTCAATGACTCATTTTAGGGAGAGGCCTGTGGCTGTGTGTCTATCACTGTGCCTCTGAGTGTACATGTTTGTCCCTGTCATGTGTCCTGCTGGTGCATCATTAGGTATGGCTTTTTATTAGCCCCTGGTGTGTTGGAGATGGGAGGGGGTCAGCATCACTCCGGCAGTAAACCAGCGCAGCCGTCAGCCCTGCACACGGGAACAAACACCCCATTAAACCAAGGCCTTCACATATTACTGTAATAAAAGCTCCTGCTCTTGCCTTTATGGGCTTTTTAATTATGTCTATCCGTCTTCCTGGGCTTGTGAGCAACAGTTCATGATGAGCCCCATTTCACGAATACTCTGCCACTGGTAGAAAGCTGGAGGGGGTGAATTAAAGGGAAGAGCTGAAAATGGCCTGAAGCTAAAATATGACTATTGTTACTGGGATGGTACTTTATGTTTTACCTCGCAGCGTGCAGCCATTGGCACTGCTTTTCATTTCATTTTTAAGGGGTTTCTTTGTTTTACATGTATATTGGGATGGAGATGGTAAAATCTTATGCAGCTCAAGTGAATTACACGGCCGCTCCACTGTAATGGTGTGTATTAAATTATCTCCCTGAGATCAGGGCAATGGCCGGACTAGCTGCAGGCTCCCAAAGAATTACCCATACAAATCATCCATGCATTAATTCAACATAAAAAAGGTAATTTTAAGGTCATTTCAGACTTGGTACATATTTGTGTGCAGTACTTGTATCTACACACCAAAAAAAAAAAAAAAAAAAAAAAAAAAAAGTGCCTGCCCCCCCTCCCAATTTTAAGTGTTCCAGACACACCCCTGTATGTTTTGCAAACCATATTTAGTCAGCCATTTCTTCTATGATGCCTCAAAATACAATCTAAGACCCTGCCGGGTATTTAAGCATGTTGATTGATGGAGCAATATACAGTACCTCATTGTGTACATAACCTGCATTTTATGGTCAGGTCATTTTCTGCAAGGCTGGACACTGCAGCTTAACCCCTTTTAACCCTAGCAGGCAAACCCTTGGTGTACACTGCAGAGGCACCTGAACAACTGACTGTACAAATACAACCAAATGCAGCCCAAGCCTGCGAGGAGAGAGGAAATACTGTTGGTTTAACTCTGAAAACAATCCATAGAGGTTAAGGGAAAACATGTCTGCAGAGTTTATACTTGTTTCTTGGGGGTTTTAAACGGTTGATTTCAGTCTTTAGCTGTGTACAAGAGAAAGAAGAATGAGGCCTGGTTCTAAATGTTTTATTGTTTGAAATCATGTACAGACAGCATGTCCTGTGGGCTTGTGTAGTCTGCTGCAAGTGACAGCACCCATAAAACCTAGCAACACCACAGCCAGTGCAGCACCCACGCCACACAGCAGGGCTATTGATGGATAAGAAGCTGAAGGGGAGCAGAAGACAAACAGTATCCGTTTCATTAATTACAGCATTAGTAATCGAGAGACAGTGAATGCATTTTCCAGTTATGCTGTTACATGTGTGAAAACCACCAGTCTACTTCTTACCTGCTTGTATCACTTGATGTGACTGGAGCAGAGAGGCTGCCTCTGGAGGAAGCTCCGACGCCTCAGTCAGCTGCTCCAGCAGGATGTTCTCAAGCAGCAGGATGGGGCCCAGAAAAGCCATCCCCTCCCACTGCAGATCTGGAGGAAGAAGGAAGTAGGGAAAAAAAAGGATTTAAAAAAAAAATCTACTTAGTGAATTTAGTCAGCTGAGTCAACCATTCACGACACGACTGGTTGGTTGGACAATTAATAGGATTAGCTCAAAAATCAATCCTCCCAAGATGCATAAACAGTGTATGCCAAATGAAAGCAAGTAAGCTTGTCTAAACATGGGCAGAACCTCTGCTCATCTATTAGTGTGGGGTGATTTAATTGACTCTGGGATGCTAGAAAACCACTAGAGCCCTTTTGTAATGTAAGAGGTGAGGTTTAGGACCTTTCAGGTCAGTCTGGCTTAATCACAGTGTATTTTTTGTGATATTCTTTTAATAATATTTGTACCAAAACATGCTAAATGTAAAAACCTTTTTAAAAAGCCCCCGTGGGTTAGTATCAAATGTTCAGGATTCATGTTGTGTGTAATGTGGTGTTGCTTCTGTAAACTGTACCAGCATCTGCTGCGAGGCTTCTTTTCCATCTCTGCTCGCTGCAGCTGGTTTCACAGCAGCTACAGACCTTATTGTCTCCACCTGATGCCACCCATCTGCCCAGAGCCAAAAATGTTCTGTTAGAGAGAGGCTGGGCAAAGCTTTTCATAGCATTAACGTCATGGTAATGCAGGAAAAATATAAAGCTGAATATATCATTGAAACATAAAAGACAATCTGCATAAGAAAGTCATCTGTTTGTGGGAACTAACCTGTTAGCCTCAGTCAGGAATGAACAGGCTTTGTGTTGTGAGTCGATGGGAGCAGAGACTGTTGTTGCTTTCAGATGACATGTGATGTAGAGCTATGAAGAAACAGTATTTAACAGGCAATTGAAAACACTGAAGGAAGCAGCCATTTGCTTTTGGGAGTAGAATTTCATTTTTGGCCATGACTCATCCAAAGCACTAATGTACAGACACACAAAAGGTTTTCTGAGTTGCTCATGTTGCTTAATACTACCTAAGAGGGTGAGAATTTCCTCGGTTGGAAAGTATTTGAGGCTTCTGAGGATAGTATGGACTTCAAACAACACTTAAAAATGTGTACATTATGTGCCAACTTAGCACGTAAGAGACTAACAGAACCACCAGAAAAAAAAGGTTAAGGAAACACCTTGACTGCTGTGAAACACACCAGATGGCTTAAAGAAAAAGAAACTCTGACTCAAAAGTCAAATGTCTGACTACATGATACATGAGCAGTAGTTTGTAGGTGGTAGCTGTATAAAAACACATCTCACACTCGCTGTACTTACAGAATTCCTGTGATCTTGGTGGAACCTGAAGGCTTTCAGCAGGAAATGAAGTTTATCCTCCTGGCTCCTCTGCATGAAGTAAGACTTGGCTCCTGTCAGCTTAGCATCAGTTAAACACCTTATATGGCAAAACACAGGCAGAGCATTCATATTCATGAACACAGAACTGGCCACTCATTCCAACTCCACACAACAATGAATGCTCAATATGCACATAACTCTTGAGTATTTTCAGTTGTTGATATTTAGTGCTTGTTCATGGCTTGTTTTAAGTAGACTGAAGAGCTAATGCACAGCTTCTCACCCATGGTTGCTGATTAAGGGGTATCTGGGTTGGGAACTGGGGTCAGGGTTCACTGTCGCCACACAGCTGTCCACATAGACCCTCAGTGGAACGTGGTGACCCTGAAGGACCGCCGCCTCAATGTGCATCACGTCACTCAGGAAGTAAACACTGGAAGGCCTCTGTGACTGCCAGTCCTCTAATCAAATACAGACAGAGGGAAAAAAAAATAAGTGGAAAAGTAATGCTGGGGCCATCAATCGGATTAGATGATGCCCATGGGGGGGGGAGAGCAGGTCAGTGCAACAGCAGCAGAGAAGGACATAGATACAGAAACAATAAGAGAAAAGGACTTTAAAAGAAGGCAATAAATGGATTACATCCTCATTAACCTGGGTAAGAAACACAGATGAGGGCCTGTGCCTGCAAAATCTCATTTAAAACTTGTGTCATTTCCTTCATAACTTCATACAGCCCATGCAAGTAATCACAGGAGCAACTTTTCAGATGAGCAATTTGGCGCAGTCACTATCTCGTAGTGTGGAGCTTGGAATTAATTAGAAAACATAATCAGCTGCTTATTGATCACTTTATTGTGCAAGTGACCCTGCTGGGTCAGCTGCAGCCTGCAAGGCATGTAATTTCAGCTCATCACCATGCATCAAAAGTTTCACTTCTGTTTATCAAGTCGCTGTTTAGCATCTCTAACAGTCACGACAAAGTCTGCGAGGCCTCGAGTGATTGCAATTACGCCCTTCGCTGGGGAAATTAGTCGAACCGCCTGCCACAAATCAAAGTTTGTGAGTTTCTTTTTCCAGAACATCAGCTCTAAGTTTGTTTTTTTTTACATGTCCCCCACCTGTCATGAGACGTAGGGAGAAGTGCAGCTGCTGCTCTGCTAGCATGTCGGAGGCGAACTGCTTCCAGGTAGGCCTCATGGCGTTGCTGCTCACGTAATGCCTCCTGTGAGGACAATTACAGGAAGGACGAGCATTTCACTGGAGAGAGGACTCATCGAGGAAGAAGAATATGCACCTCACTCACAAGCAGAGGCAGGAGTAGAGAAAAGAAAACATAAGAGGGGTAAACATCAACAGGGTCTCTGCAGGGTTGCAGATCTTTACCTTTGGTAATGGCATTCAATTACCACCTCAGCTGGGTTGGTCTTATAAATGAAGGTCGTGCCAATGGGTGTTGGAGAGTATATCAGAGAAAAGGAGTATATGAGGGCGTCCTTGGTCATCTAAAGAGAGCACATGGTAGTTAGAAAGAATTCAAACACAGAGGAATTGATACAGGAGGCAGAAAGCCACGCACTGTCATTGTGCTGCTGCAGCCATGTAACTCTGTCTGAAAGTGCAGGATGTGGTCAGTGGTGTCTAGTGCAGCGCAGCCTCCTAAGGTCAGATCAGTCGGATGGATCAACTGACCGTTTCCTAAGAACAAAGAAGAAGAAAAGGCACAGCTTCAATCAAGACCATTACCAGGGGCCATTTCTTTTCCTGGTCCAGTCAATAACACTAGCGGCAAGTGCAGGTTCAGCTAAAGGACAAATAAAAAGGTTTCCTAATGCGTCGCTGTAAAGTCAGTATTTGAGTACCAATGCCCCTTTCTCAGAGTGAAGAAATAAGAGGAAACATAGTATTGATCGGCAAGTCCATGGTCTGTGCCATTTACAGCAATAAGCGCTGAGTGTCCCATCTTCACCGTTCCATTCAATTTTCCAATTCAGGCCTCCAACCTGGCCCTTTTTTCAGACGTCTGAGCACAAGGCATGTTAAATGGAGCTGTGTTGGTGCCACAAAAAACACACACTTGATCAATTCAAACAAGTATCTGGAAGCCATTACCTAGGAAATTCTGTTTGACCTCCACAGTGACTTCTCCTTCACCACAGCGCACTGCCAGACTGTCGGCTGGCACAGGCACCCGCTGCTCTAACTTCACCAGAGCCTGCAAGATCGGCCACACTCATTCACACTGAAATCATTTGGTGCACAGAAATCATGACGATGCAAAAGACTTGAAGTACTTTTGATTCCTGCTTGACAGGTGGGTTCAGATCTCGGCCTTTTGACAACTCTTGAGCCAGGATAGCTTCCCTCAGCTCCAGCTGCTCTGAGGTCAGCCTTCTGGCCTCTGATCTCTCAGGGTTTTGAAAAGTTTGCTTCTGCTCCAAAGGAGCTGGAGGCTGGGCAGGTTTTTGCTTACTGACAGCAGGGTTCCTGAGCTGGTAGATCCTGAGTCGGTAGCTGAGAGGAGAGCGGACCGGATCACCTTGTTCCGCCCGGTTTGACTGATGGTCTCCGGTCTGCAGAGATCTAGGCAGCAGTAAGCTTGCTGTCCCTTCTTCTTGTGGGATTTGGTTCAGAGTCTCATTGGTGCTGGTGTTAAACCAGTTTTGTGAGGCAACACACAGATTTACACATGAGAGTAGAAGCACAAATCCTAACAAAACTGCTTCTCTGAGCCCCATCACAACTTTCCACACAAAACCCTGAGATTTTGTTGTGTTCAGAGGGAACTGCTGCCTTTGTCCTCTGATCAAAACTGAGGAATGGAAACTTGGCTCTGGCTCCACCTTCTCCTAATGACTTGATTGGAGTCCAGCCTGAGGGAGTCAGTCTTTCACCCTTCCCGATGAACCGCATTGCAGATTAGATGATGGCTGTTTTGCTGCCTTTTTGGATTCATTTCATCAAAAAATAAAATAATTAATTTAAATAATTAGGACCACGTTTCATGGAAAACAACGGAAAGTGCAAAAAATATTCTGCATTCTTTAAATGTTTTATAGGCAGATGATGCCATCTGCCAAATCTCCACTTGTCATGATGCTAATGCACAAAGACATTTATAAACAGAAACCTGCCCGACCCTAACAGTGAGTGGCTTTCACTGCCCTCATGAGGCAAATCAATCAACACCCTCCGGGGGTTTTTGTGCTGCGGGGTCCTGAATATCGAGGCTATGTGGTCGACAGTCAGCAGAGTTCAGCAGAGTCACTCATAAAACTGAGATTTATAATCATCTTCTGCGAGATGTCACAAATGTCACCACCAGCAAATGTATGGAAGTGCGTGACACGTGACAGGAAGCAAATAGCGTTTCTTGAACCTGTGCCAGCAGGCGTGTCAATCATACGCATGGGTTAAAATGGCCTCTTTTTCTTTTATTTGACCTGGAATAAATCTTGCACTTGTGGGACATTCAGTAGTGACAGCACAGAGGTGTTTCGAGGTCTGTTTGACCTCTTAATCTCTTTATTTTTCCACACAAATCTCTACTTAAGTTTTGTTACATGTAGAGAGAAGTTGTCTGCACTGTATTACACTGTGTATATATTCTAAATGTGCTTATTCTGGCACTGAAATGACAGGATATGATGCGTTGAAATAGATTTACAGCTTATTCCATCAAATATATGTCGTGCAACATTTTTGTGTTGTTTTCAAAATTCAGCCTGATATAGTTCAATATATATATTAAACTCCTGGAGTTGGAGATGGTACCATAACTTATATTTCTTATTGTCCACAAATTAAAAGACAAAGCAACTGCATTAGATGTTTTTTTGCATTGTGCATTATGCATAAAGTTAGCCATTATGGGAATGCTGAATAGAAAAACTGCAACTTTCAAACCTAACTCTTTCTAACCTAACATTAGTTATTGCATGTCACCTTTCTCTCTCCACTGTCCCCATCAAATAAAGGCATAAACTGGCCCAGCAAAGTATAAATAAATTCTGGAGAAATGCTGACTTTTCCTCTTAGTTTCTGTATTTGTATTTTCTTGTTTGACAACAATGTCTTTTAATGATGTTACCATCCATTTTACATCGTACAGGCATATACCCTAAACATATCTCATTATTTACAGCCATACTTGTAGAACTTTTTCCAGTAAGAACATATGGATAAAAACAATAATAAGATTTCATTGAAAGAAACTCCTGTTCTAAATGCTAAATGGGGTTTTTAAGTCACTTCCCCTTGATAACAGACACACTAATCTAGGTTGACCTACAGGAATACATTACAGCTCTTCCTCTCTGTCAGGATCTCCCTGCAGACTCCCCAACAGAGAAGCTGCTATTGTCAGGAACTGGCTTTTATCTTCTGCTGATCAGCTGCAAAACAAAGAGAGGAGGTGTGTGTGTGTGTGTGTGTGTGTGTATGCGTGTGTTAGTTCAGAGCACTGGAGTGAAATCAGTCAATCCCTGCCAGTTAGGCCCCCCTCTACTGCCGAGCTCTAACTTGGTTAGTGGCCTCTAATTTGGCCCCCAGAGGGCCCTAATGCAGCCCCAATGGGGGTTTCTGAAATGGGCCTGGCAGCTTCTACCTCTGCTCCCTCACATACGCACAGTGCTGCCACTCCCATCAGCCTCTGTTTCCAATAATCCAGGGAAAGGATGGTGCAGGTAAATAGACAGATCCACTGTTTAAACAATAAACACACACACACACACATCCTCACGCTCTCTCTCACACACACACACACATCCCACTTCTACCAGATGGAAAATTGTCAACCAGGATGGCACGCCGACGACACAGATGCTCAGTGACAGTAACACACACACAAATACACACACACGTCCCTCATCAGGTTTTGCTGACAGCACAAAGTCATGGAAAAAAAAGCTTGATTTGGCCCTCACTGCACTGCACCATACGGATTACGGTTATGGAGGCTCATTAAAAACATGTAGTGGGAGATGGATTAGTTATAGCCTGCTGTTGTGGTGGGCGAGGAGCGTTCGAGATCAGCGGATTTCTATGCGTTTTGTCAGCATTCACACAGCACTGAATAGGTTTGCGTGGGACAGGGAGATATTTTTGAGGGAAATTTTGCCTTCCAACATGTACTGGCATGTGTTTTTAGAAGCTGGCATCAGTTATGGTGCCACTGCTTACAACTATCTTGGTATGTTGGCAATTTTTAAGAGAGAAAATGTGTGGATCCATTAGGAGGGTGAAGTTGAAGATGAAATATGGGTTAGCAGAGTGAGAGTTAGAAGAGAGAGTCAGAAGGCCTTAAAGAAGGAACAAGTCATGTCAGGGGGAGAGAAGAGAAAGTGCAAACAAAGGAGGGGGAGAAGAAAAATCTGGTTGGGTTCAGTAAACTTCAGGGTGAGGGATAACAGACAGCAGCCTGGCTGGTGTTCGGTCTGTCCCGATGGGAGCAATGTGAAATAACAGCACGCCGTGGCTCTGATTCACGGCCCATCAGCAGCCATTTCCAACACATCTCCACAAAAGGACACACATTCTGTTTTCACACACTCACAGGGACATGGACACACACCCAGGAACATGCACTAACACACACAAGCTTAGGCACCAGCCCACATACAAAGGAAACTCACACACGCACACACACACACACGCAGGCACGCACGCACACACACACACACACACACACACACACACACACACACACACACACACACACACACACACACATGCAGGGAGCTAATGGAGTGTTATTAAAGACATGCATCACACCACGTCACCTACTGACCACACACAAAGCCACACACACATCTGCACATTGCTTACACACAAACACCAACGGGGTAATGATCTCCCAGCAATAACAGCAGTATCATTTTGCAAAAAGCAACAGCCGCATGGCAAGGAAACGGTGACACTCTCCTACTCCGGAGTTTTGACATGAGCTAAAAAAACTCTGCACTCGGCTGACCTCATTTTTATCACTGCATCCATGACATTTCTCATGAAGGGGTCGTCGTCTCGCTCAATAGCCGGCGAGTGGCCTTTGTCATGGTATAAAGGTCTTCAGCGCTGGTTGATTGACAGGTGTCATCGCCCTCTGCAGAGGGACAATGCAGCGGCAGGAGAGTCAGGAGCTGACTTTTAGTCTCCTGCTCCGCCCTACATCCTGGGCTCTGAAGTTTCTCTCGAGGGTGCTGCTTCATTTTCCCTGTTATCTCATCTGATTTATACATTATGGAAAAGCTCATGTGATGATATTTAGCTGCTTGTTGGTTGTGTGACTTCTCTGATTTCTTGTGTTGTGCAATTTTCACACCCTTAGATGTCAAGCAACAGACTTTGGTTTCCATGGTTTATGTTTGTGGGATAACTCCATCTAGACATTTAGTATTTGTATGTGTTACTGTGTATGTGTGTAAGTGTGTGGTTTAGAGAAATGTGCAATGAAGAGGAGGAGAGAAGTCAGATTTTTTTAAATGTGTAATTTCCCAGCCATGCTGCAAAATCAGAGCACAAAGAGTGTGTCTTTATGATGTATTTAAAGCCCGCCTTCACTCAGAAATGTACTATGATTATTGTTACTGGGAAACTGTGCATAATTACATTTGTTCAGAGTTTGACACCAGAAGGCTGTTTTCACACTCCTCTGCTGAAAAGTTCCTACTTTACCTTCAATCTCAGTTTCGGAGCCAAATTCGTGACAGTACGGTTCATCTGGAAGTCTTGGTCCAATATGCACCTCACACAAGTGTGATGCAGAAACTTCACATCTCCAGTGCACATACAACAAGAACTGACCTTTCAGAAGGGTAGGTCATGTCTGCTGTCCTCTCTGTAAAACTTTTGAAATGGACAATTTGCATATTCATAGATTCTGGATTTTCCAATGAAGGAGAAAGTAGTGGGTGTAGTTTTGCGTTAAAATGGATGTTCAGTATTTTGCATGACACATATGCAACACCTCAACATAAACACTTTCAAGGAGCTATATGTAACTTTTGCTACCGCTACATAGTCAACTTTAGCGTTGAATTAGCACAACAGCTGTTTCCTTACCAGTGTAGAAGAAACATTGAATATCAAACTTCATTCCTTTACTTGCCAATGCTGTTTTCCCTCCATTTCTATCTTTTCCTCTCTACAACAGAAGTTGTTGTTGACAGTCAGGTACTCTTCTTGCAGCCGAGCTTCAGGGCTACGAGGAGGTGACTCCACAGCACAGTGGTGTTAAATGGTGTTGTTTACGTTGACTATGGATTTCCACGTATTCCTTTAAAATGTCCATTCTATTGTAAAGCTTTTTGAGAGGAGAATCTAAAGTGTTACAGGTTTGCATAATGTGCAGCATCTTTGCATATGTCAACTTCTTCCCGATGGAGTTTCCCATTTACAGCAGTGTTGCCACTTTGAAATGCCTGTTATAGAATAGCACATGTTAATTAAGCTTCCATGTGACCTTTAGGTTCCCCACTGTTAAAAGTGAGAGATGACAGGAAACAAATGATCTGAGCACATTTACATACCATATGGTGGATGCTTTTAACCAAAGTGCTTCACCGTGCCACATGAACGTGGGTGGCCCCATTGGGAATCAAATAGTGTTAGTTCAATGCTCCACTCATGACCTCGCTGCCACTGTTTTATTCCTGAGTTTATATCTCTTTTAAATGATGAGGCTCCCATTGTAGAAAAGGACATAAATGGTGTCTTTAGTGTGAATGAGGGTAACATGGAAACCTGCCTTCCTTACATGGGCATATAATATGTGGTTGCAGTCACAGTCTTACAGCCCCCACTTTTCTCTCCGTCTCCCAAATCTTTCTCAGTTATGCTGCAATTCAAGCCTTTTGTTTAATAAACAATTTGTCAGTGATGTATCGAACGCCAGCTCTAATTTGATTGTCTGTGAAATGTGCATGGAGGTGGCTGCCTGCTCTCACTCTCTCTCTGTCTGCACAACCAGCAGTGATATTCTACCCTTTTTGTACCCTGCAGGTTTGTGTGTTTGTGCCGTGGTGCATTTGTTCGGCTGTATTTGTGTGTCTGTGTGTGCAGGGATGAGGATGGAAGAGCAATCCTTAAGGGTTTGCAATTACATCTAAACAGCATAATCGGACATGATGGATGGCTGTTGCCTTTCCACAGTGTCTAGACCTCAGCTCCACCAGTGCAACAAGGTTATAGAAGAGTGGGAAATGATGAAAGATTTAATAGTTTTGTTCTGCTTTATTCTGACCTGAGTCCCTGTTTCTCCTCTGAAATTCCCCTCCAGTGAACTGAGCGATATTTGGACATTGTCATCACAGACAGAATGTTTTCTGGAAAAATGAGCTGAACAGCTTCATTCTGCCATTTTACAGCAAATAGGGAAAGGTTTCAAAGAAATCGACTGTCTTGTTTTTCATTGTTTTGTCGTTGAATTGCCTTTCTCTCTTCTAGACAGGGAACAGTACAATATGAAAGTACAATCTAAAATATTAACCAGACTAATTTGGACATCAGAAGCTTTAAAGGGAAAATTCTGGGCTAAAATGACCCATTACATATTTTACTGTAAATCCTTGAATTAGTTTTCATCAGTAGGTGGCACTGTGGGACCAAAGTTTCACCACACACAACCTGCTTTTTTGCAGCAGGTTGCAGCAGCTTAGATAAGAACAAACCACAAGTGCAACCTAGTAAGTGCAGGGTGGTAGGTACAGTGAGGTGTGTTGCTCTGGTTCTTGAAGCTTGGCTCTTTCTTATCCCCACTCAGTCCACTTCAGAGCCGAGCCAGAGGAGACAGAATGACATGGTTTATTTCAACCACAACAGCCTTGCAAATGAAGGCCACGAAGACGCCAAAATTAAGGATCTGAGGTAAGATGTTAAATGGACAGAATAATTGGGAGCATTCACTCTGGTAATTTCTCGCAAGGTTTTTGCAATTATCATGGACAATTGCATTCTATCACTGGCCAGGTGATTTCATTGAAATGAGAGCTGATACAGTGCAAGACTGTAGTTGGCATGGAAGCTATTCATCAGTGAGAGGTTAGCTGCTAAAAGCTGGTGACTGTACAGTGGATGCACACACAGAGCTGTCAACAAGCTGAGAGGTAAATAAAAAAGGAGAGGTAGCCTTGTCAGCTGTACCTCGTAATTACCCAGATGGCCCATGTGTGTGGCAAAAAGTGAAAAACTGCGGTCAGGAAAGCAGCTGGTAAATGTGAAGAGAAGACGGGAGGTTGTCAGACATGGAGAACAGACATCTTTCTTACAGAGGTGGCGATGAATGAGGTCAGTCAGGAGCTGTTGCCACTCTCATTGTCCCCAACGAAGAAGACAGGACGGGGACGTATTTTGGAGGAGCAACAGCCGCACTCTTCCTTGCTTCCTGTCAAATGAATCTTTGATTGTGCTTGTTCATCTTGGCATCGTGACATCACCAAGCTGGCTTTTCCACGAGAGCCTCATTACTCACAATCCCAGAGGTTGACAAAGATGTTGTCATCACCTGAAACGCCGCCATTTCTCTCTCTCTCTGTTTTCTCTCCTTTCTCCTTCTCCGCCCTGTCTTTCTGCTTCGTTGATCAGGCAGGCGAAGCTGTCGCTCGGGAGCATCACACAGATGTTCAGTAAGGAAACAACTCAAAAATAGACATGATCCCTGGTAGAAATACACATTTCATATCCTGGGTAAGCCAGTTGTTATTGTCACTGCTGATGCATAGAAGAGAAGAGAAAAGAAGAGAAGAGGAGGAGGGAGGTCTCACTAGAGTTCAACTCTCATCCTCCTCTGATCAACAGGCCCCTCATGCAGCTGAGTCCACCAAGCTCCAACTCAGACTCTGAACCTGCCAGAACTATTTCCTACTTTTTTTTTTTATCTTAGTCCTTTTGATTAGATCGATATTTTTCCAGACATGACTGTCATCCTCTTGATTTAGAGATGAGAAAGACGTGTAAATGGAAAAGAGACGAGCTAATCACCTCATCACGCTGTCGGTTCACTTCTGCTGCACTGAGAACAGTTTGCTCAGGCATCTGTCGTGAGGGAAAGCCCAGTTGTATACACGCACCCACCTTTCTATCCTGGTCTGACCAGCTTTAACCTGATATTCCTAGCAGCAGCATCTCCTGTTCTGCAGCCTCTGCAGCCCAGCCATTAAAATGCAAACACCCACGCCAATGTGATCATTGAAAACACGGCAGAAACAAACGACTTTGAGAAATAGCTGCTGGCAGAGAAATCATTCTTGCCCTAATGTCGGCAGCTCGCAGCTCTGACAGTGAAAAACAGAGCAGAGAAGAAAAGTAGTTTCACCCCCCCCGATTCTCCCTGTGACATTCTGAGAGATATTTACCTTGTAAAGATCTTGACATTTCGCTGTGCGCTCTAATAACATCCTGAAATATGAATAAGAGTACAGAGAGTGGAGAGGAGCCCTGCAGAGCTTTTGTTAACAGGTATTGATTGATTCTGAAGGGGAAGGAGGGAAAGAGCGGGGGCCACATGAAGACCACGGGGAGCCACTCTTTACTGATCATCTGTTAACCTTGTCAAAAGATCTCACCCGTTACCTCTCACAGGCCCGGAGCCTTCCTGGTGGTCATCACAGAGTCTGTGATTTCCTTATCAAAGGAAAAACATAATTCACGTTGGGCCGGTGATGTTAGACAGCTGAGTCGATATTTGGGTGCAACAATAGCAGCATCATTGATGTTGTCACTATGAGACAGGACCGACTAACTGAAATAATAACTAACTACCTTTGAAAAAAAGCTGTCGGCTCTCTCACCTCCTCAAGTCAACCTCTGGAGAAGCATCTTGAACTGATTCTAAACAGCAAGGGACTCATTACTGCAGTAAACATGTGATTTCTTATGTCTTTGTACGATCTTTACATTGACACAAAGAGACTTGTTTTGCAATTATTCCCCATGTGTGTTCTTATCTGCAGCCCTTTAATGTTGTGGTGATTTTACATACACATTGATTGTAGGTCTTTACTGTAATTCTGTCTTCAAAGCAAACCAAATGGCCTTGTGATGGAGCAACATTTTGAAGTGAACTGAGCTAAATTGAATTGGTTTTGAATTGAGTTTATCTGAGAGCCAGACGCCACTCAGCCAGGCTGCAGTTTCTGATGGCATCATGGGGTCAAACCGGGAACCGCAGACCATTGTTTGACAATGGAATTATTCACCACTGCTATATACATTACATGATCCAACAGGTACAAAATCTTTTGTGAGAGTTTCTCTGCTCACAGGATTCAAAGTCTGAGCATTTTCACTGTTTAAATCCCCACTGTCCATTCAGCTCCATTAAACTTTATATATCTCCAAGCTGTAGAGGCCAAAAATGATGTGAAGGTATGTGTCTGTCTTTATCTTTAACAAGAACCAAAGCTGTTTAACGTGAGCTCAAATTAAAGCCATCTAATGCTGCCGCTGTCATATCATGACCTGGCATGATCATCATAAGGTTTATGATGGGACATGTGACTTAGTCAGATTCTGTCAGATATGATATATGATATATAGGCTGACACTGTCATACAGTCACATTACTGATCTGATATCACTTCGTTTTACCTGGTTTTATTTAGTCAATGACTTATGTAAAATTGAGCAACAATTACAACAGAAAACTGAGTGAAATCGCTTTAAAACAGATGTAACAGATTTTGCTGAACTAAGACTCACTGCAGTCCAACTGTAAGACTTGATGTTGCTGTGATCACGAAGAACCGCAGGGAATTCAAAACAAGTGCATACATTACTGCATTTTATTCAAAACCTCCAGGAGCTTGAGATGAGTGCATACATTATTTTATTTTATTTTAATGACATGTAATTTGTTGCTATTTCCATGATACAAAAAAAGCAGCTAAATGTAATTACCGGGGATTGTTTTAAATAGAAGATAAATGGCTCACTGCAGGCTGCAGCTGAATCAATACTATACTACAGTTCGAAACAGTGCTGCATCATTTGCTGAAATTACCACCATTGATTGGTTGCTATCAGTCATTTTAATTTCATTTTAAATGACTGTAAGGAAGGGTAGAAAACTGTCTGGGACATTTCTTTGTTTTACTGTATATTGGTTTTCTTTTGAGAGATATTAAAGAGGTGCTGCAGAAAAACAAAGTAAATTTCCTCCCTGGAGCAGTGTTGAATCAACCTGAGTAATGAGTGAGCTTTAGTTTTGGTTAATTCACTATAATGTAGTGACAATAGAGTTTGTTTTTTATCTGTTTTGTTTGAAGTCTTTTTAAATCTGTATTGCAGTCAGTTGTCTCAAGAAACTGCCTTAATTAACAAGTGACTCTGCTCAACTCAACATTTTCTGCATAGCTCAAAGCTCTAAAAACTGTGAGAGTGGGACGTTCGGGTATGAGGTCAAACACTCAAGTCAAATGCTGTGCTAATGAGCTGAATCATGCCATTGACCACCCACATGCTGTTGACTCTCAAGCACCTATTGATTTTTTTGGCTTGGACAAGCTGTTCCTCCTCTGCCCACTCCATGACCTTCCATACTCATCTCTTCCTTGATCCTCCTCTTATCTTTTAATGTTTTCACTGACCTTTTCTTCCTCTTTTTCAACTCTAAACTTTCGCAAACATGACAGGTGTTTGACTTCTTGAGTTCTGCTCTCTTTTAAGGCGTGAATGCCTGGAGTTAGAGAGGATATCAGACAAGAAAAAAAAAGCTGCTGATTTAGTCTTTGGCAGCAACAATGTGTTCATTGTCAATCTGGGATCACCTGGAAGGCAGCTGGTCTTACCACAGTACTGCTGAGGTAGGACTTACTCCACCAGAGGCCCAGTGACACTTTGACCTTGAAAGAAATAGATATTTGTGGAGTGGATGGTACATATATTACCAAAAAGCCTACAAAAGGGAGGCAAACTTTAATACACCTGCTTTTAGGTGAACTATAGAGTCCAGCATCACAGGCAGAAGCAGGTCTTAGTTTGGTGGACTGTTCTGACCTGGCTTCAGTGATTCAACATGTTTTCTAATTTATTATTATTATTATTACTATTACTATTATTATTATTATTATTATTATTAATAATAATAATAATAATAATTTGTGACAGTCACAAAGTGCTGAAACCAAAATGTTATTCTCTTGCCTAGATTTAAATTTAGAGCTCCATTAATTACTGACCATCTTTAAATTAGGATTTTATCTACATGTCAACACCATTATTCATTTCAGCGTATAGTCCTGCATGTGTTCTTTTAGCTGTGTATGTCTTACATGTATAGACCATTTAGAAACAGGAGTTAAGGTCATATACTACACATTTTTTATTTCCTGTACACTAGATATATAGTCAATACATATACTTTTAAAGTTTCAAGCATACAACTTTGTCAAGTCACCTATACAACAGTGTGTGTTTATGTGTGTGTAGATTGTGTGTTGCTGTGACAGGCTGATTTACAGGCCATTGGTGTGTTTAATGGAGCCGATGAAGCAATGATCGCTCATCCAATCCTTTCTCGCCTTCTACCTTTTCTGCCTGGGCCTGATACCACCAGCCATCTCTTAGTGCGCGCACACACACACACACACACACACACACACCAACACACTCAACATCTATGTGATGCAAGGAGGTGGTCACACATATACCCCAAAGTCTACCCACACATAGGCACACAAATCCTGCTTTATAGGGGATAATCCAATGACAGCCAATTTGCTGGAGGGATATACTTTTTTTTTTATTTCGTTCTTTATTTATCCATCGCTTCTGCTTTTACAAGGCAATTTGTTAGGTGGCCAGCTGGACGAGGCAAGTATTAACCTATGCTTCCATTACCATGCCCCCCACCCACCCACCCACCCACCCCAACACCACCACCACCACCACCACCACCACCACCTTCCCCCCACCTCCTCCTACTCTCCCCTGTATCCCCTTGCCCGCTCATCCTTTTAAGATTAAGCCGCCCCTCCAAAAAAAGGGGGTCCAGTGTAATCATGAAAGTGTCACATTTCAGCTGAGAGAAGAGGAATCGGTGGCTTCGGGGTCACTCTGAAATTCTCCACTCTTCATTCTCACTATTCATTTTTTTTCCCCTTTCTCTCTATTTCTTTCACCCATCCACCCACAATCTCTCCACCTCTTTATTATTTCCTCACCCCTTCTCTAGCTTCTGCTGCTTCTTTATTTATTTATTTCAATCTGTATCACTTCTCTCTGCTCTTGTTACTTCTCATCCTTGTCTTGCTTTTGTCCTCTTTTTCCATCTTTCTATCTTCACCTCCATCGTCTTGTTATGCCTCCACCTCCCCTCCCTATCTCCCTCTCTGACAGTGGTTCAATAAGCAGTGCCTCCAGAGTGGTCTTGCTCAGTCAGTGGCCAATTACCCAGTCACACTGCCTCTCCTCTGGGACGGACAGGATTAGCAGGATCTGTCGTCTGACCAGCCACACACACTCACACACACATACACACACACTCTGCCTCGGACACCTGTCACTTAGACGTGGACAGACAACCTGTGGGTTCTTTTTTGTCTGTTTTTTTAAAGAAAAAAAAAAAGGGGGGGGGGGGGGGGGGGGAGAGAGACTAAGGCCTCACCATCCTTTTCTCCAACAGCCAATTTGACAGGCCAGTGAAGAGAGACACAGCGAGGCTGTGGAGAGGAGGAAATGTATACTGTATCAAATGCATAAAAGCATAATACAAGCTCCACTGGTGCAGGTGGTCAGTGTGAGGTGTGGGTCAGCAGCGGAGCAACACTGAGGGATCAGACCTCACCTGGAGCAGCTTTTTGCTCAAAGGCAGCCAGTCAAAGCAGCAAGAGGAACCTAATGTCACTCGCTCCTACTCTCCCCAAGGCTCAGCTTCCTCCCCATTGGAAGCTTTTCACTTCCGCATGGCCCTTTCACTGTTGGGATGTCAGCCACACAACAGTTTTGATAGCTCAAACAGCAGAGACGGTTAAAATCATTCATGGCATTTCTGTTTGGCTCAGTGAGAATCAATCGGAAATGAGGAGAAATCTCGAGTTCACTCAAATTGCATTTATTTCGGGTGGTAGGCTGACCGCTGTGGTCCGACTGTAGCTGTACACACAATTCAGATTTCAGAGCGTTTTCAGGTTTGAAATAAGCACTTAGGCTTAGGAGACATTCGGATCATGTTTACTGTAATAACAAAGTGCCAAAAGTCCAAGAGGAGCTTTAACGGAAACATGTTCAATAATAGTCGGAAATGGGAAGCAAACAGTGGCCTCTGACTTTAATGTCCAAAGTGTGGCTGACTCATCCACCCACAATGACCTCCTCTTTCTACTGCTGTAACACTCTTGTATGGCACATACTATTTATAGGGTGACACTTTATAATACAGTACACAATTTACAGTGCAATTTTCACAACTGTTATGCATTTGTGTCCATTGGTCATGTTTTCTTCCACTGTACCAACATTTAAGTACCAGCAGGATCTGGAAATTAGAGCCTGTTTCATACAAGGTAATTACACAGTAAATCACAGGCCGTGTTATAGTATTACTGTATACCACTTCAAATTTGTGGTCATGTTCGAAACAATGGGTCTTGGATTTTACGCAGATGTAAACAAAAGCAGGAATGAGCAGAAATGATGCAAGTAATCAGTGAGATATCGAAATCTAAGACTGGTTTGGCATTTACGCTCAACATTTCAGTGACAGTGAGTCTACCACTGTACTTTATATTTCATACTTTTTATGTACATCCAATTAAAGTCATTTAATTCAGCAGTAATTACTACAAGGGTGTGCCTGGCACATCCTGGACCTGGCCAAAGAGTTTGCGATAAATGTAAATATAAAGTTGTTGCTGTGATTGTGATTTCTTTGACAGGAATTAATTTAAAAAAAAAAAAAAAAAAAAAAAGCCTTTCACAGTGACGTCACATTTGTGGATTATCCAGTGTAACAGGGACATTGTTTCTGGAAAGAGATGATCCCACTGAATTGAACTGCAGTCCATTCATCCCCTAAATCTCAGAGATGGATATCTCTAAAGCCTGGACAAATAACACAGAAACTATCTGCACTTGACAATAGAGGTAAATAAGAAAATGGATTTTTAAAAATTTGTTTTATTACAGAGAGTGCTAATATTTTTTTCTGAATGACAACTATAGGCTATTCTTGTTCTGTAGAAAGTACTGTATCTCGTTTTTCTTTCTTTTTATTATCTAAAAGTGTTTCTTTGAATAATAGTCGATGCTTTTGTGGTTGATACAAAACCAAAGCCCATTCCTCATCCCAGATACAATCACTGTCCTGTCTCCAGTATGAACAGGGCTTTAGTCAGGGCTCACACATTATTAATGTGTCTAAACCTTCCCAAAAATAACACTTGTATGATTATTGTAACCTTTTTCTTTCCAGTAGAGAAGAGCTGCCAGCTTGGCCGAAGCTTCCACCAGAGGGTTAAGCACGTGGTGCACAGCCAAGATTGGTTCAAACTGACTGAATTTCATTTGGAATTCAAGATCCTGAAGTTTCCAATGATACCAAATGTGTCAGACCGAATTATAGCGAAATGCACACAATAATTTGGAAGACATGCAGAATTTTCCCTTTTGGCAGCCATGTGTATGTCAGTCTCCTGGGTTTTAATCAAACGCTATCCTTTCTGTGATATGCAGCAGAAAACAGAACGTGTTTTTCTAACTTTGAGAACTGTTTTCAGTCCAAAGTCAAAAGCCTGTTAAGCTTGTCCAGGCCTAGGCTAGACTGCTTGGCGCTGGAATCGTGGCTGGTGACTTATTGGTTCCCTGAGGTTAAGGTCAGAGTCAGAGATTTGTCCTCTGGTTGTCTCAGTGCCGTGTGTACACTGCTTTGGTTACACTGGTTCTTTGAATGCCAACACTTTCTGCAGTGATTGAGGGACTTCAGCAACAACAGTCGCATGATGTGGCACAAGAGGGATGAGAATATTCCTGTGACCTTAGAAGTCGTTCCACTATTTTGGTCCAGACAAAAATATCTCAACAGAAATTTATCACCTGAGGTCATGGTCCCTAGAGGATATCTCCTGCTGACTCTCTGACGATTCCTCTAAAATCACTCACTCAGTCACTCATTTAGTGAATTATCACAACATCTTCTGGGTGGATTAGTCTTTGGGCTTTACATTTAGACTTTTGGACCTCATTTTTGTTGGATATCATTAAAGTGTACTCCCCACATTAATTATTAATTGTAAAGATACAAGATGGAGAATCTCTCTAAATCAGGTCCACCCTGCCCTCCCAGAATGATGCGACCCACGTGTGTGAGTCATTCAGTCGCCTATAAACCTTCCAGGATTTTTTCCTTTTGCCCCTCTCAGACTGTTTGCTGACACGGTGGGAAATGAGGCTGGAAATGATCTGAGGGAGAGCTGGATTCCTTCCTCTGTTTCAAAATCCCTCTGTGGGCCCTTTTGAACTCGCCAGCGTCCAAGGCTGGCTTATCCAGCCCCTTCAAAGACGCTGGAGACCGCGCGTTACATCTGGGCTGTGGTGACCACTTACGTGCTCCCTATACGAGTGGAAACAGAGAGAAATGTCCTCTAATCTCAGCCCTGCAGAGAGAGGCTTTCAAGTAAGGCCTGGCATGTTCCCTCTCTGGTTAGGGGAGAAAAAATACTTGCAGGATTTCCAGCAGGTAAGTGGCACCCCGCCTGTCGTCGCCTCGAGGATCTTATACAGAGGTCTTACAAATCCCCAAGGTTCACTGAACTCTGGGGAGGTTGTGTTGGGATTTTTTTTTGTCTGTGTCTAGAGTGAGGTTGGGCAGATTTCACTTTCAGCTCAAGCTTGTTCTCTTTAGATTTGAAGAACTTGATGTTCTATAAACACATCATATTCCTTTGCTTGGCTCTACTGTTTGAATTTCATTTCCAATTTACCTTTTCAATCCAATGAAGGAAAACCAAATCACACCTGTCTCAACTCTACACAATAGCTGAAGGATATTAAAAAGACAGAAAGATGGGATCAATATTAGCTATTTCTACCATTATGGGATTTAAGGTGTACTTTTACTGAAGTCCTCACTCTTAAATCACTCTGTCAAGTCAAAGAAGGCCCAACAGACGCATCTGACAACTTCTCATCTATAATCAGTTTATTGCTCACACAAAAAAAAAAGAAACAGTGCTCCTTACAGCAGCAAACGGGAGCCAAACAGCCTCGAAATTACTATCATTCCCTACCTCTCCTCCAAAAAGCTCTTTTTGATATTGACTGAATCAAAGAGGCGTCTCTGAGTAATTAAGTAAATTATGGCTCGGGCAGAATTGTAGACTTGGTTGAGAAACTGCGCCGTATGGATTCCTCTCTAATTACAAAGGAGAGCTGGACAGAAATAGATCTTTCTTTCATCCTCAACCTTGGTATAGTCATGATGTAAGCTCGGACTTAGCCCCGTGATCGACCTGTGAGCCGAGAAACAGGGCCATGAGTTTATTTCCATGCTCCGACTGCTTTACTCTGTTCATATTTATACTATTTCCTTGGGAAAGTGCAGTTTGGATTTAGTGAGATGGGAAAAGAAGACAAAAGACCGTATGTTAGCGAATTAATGGGGATACATGTGCCTGGGATTAGAGGAAATTGATAGTCACAAGGTAACACATGGCCTTGACTTCAGGAAAAGAGGCAGAGTTGTACTCCTCTGAAGTCCCCACAGATGTACCTGTTTTTCAAATTATTGGAATTTTATTTATATCATTGTTAAATTTTACCTCCCAAAATGAAGGTCTCCTTATGCAACATGAAGGAATACTTTATTTACTTACTTTATATATGTTTTTTTGGCCTAAAAAAGGTCATTTTTAAATATATCAAGACTAAATGGTTAAAAACATTTTGGTTCCCCCCCCCACAACTTCTGCTCGGAGCTACTGAGGCATGAGTCATGTTTTTATGTGCACTTCAGAGCACTCTCCTGAAGTTAATGTTAAACAAATTGTGGCCAAAAACTGGTTAAATTTTGAAAAAGTCAATATCAAGTTGAAGCATGAGACAACACTGGTTTGCTTTTTTAACATGCAAAAATAACCACCATCTTTCCTTATCCACTTTTTAGTAAAGCAGAAGAGAATAAAATTGGCCTTCTGTATGAAATTTCCTTCAGAATACATTTTGGGAAAATAAGGTATTTCCTGAAAATACAGAGGACACCTGTGTCCTTCAGTAGCTTTGGGTCTGAATAAAGGGCCCTGACTGACTTCCTGACTTGCAAAAACACATTTGTGATATAAAAATAGATAAATACTCTTTTAAATTTAATCAGCATTTTTAGATTCACTTCTTCTCCACTAAATAAGGTTTACAATGTATGAACCTCTTTGGTGTTAAATAATACCTCCCTCAGGATCAGGAAAAACTGTAAATCCACCCCTCCTTCCCAAAAAGCAGGGCGCCAATCAAACAGTACGGTCTCCATAGCAACAGTTATCCCAAATCAAATGGTGGAGCATCTAGCGATGTAGCTGCTGCTGCTGGGTGGCGTCTGTCAAAACCACACAGTCATTACCTGTACCCCCGTTTCTTTGTATCACAGGCAATCACAGCCTATTCACAGTCTGCAGAAAGCAGGGCGCCTTTTCTCTCCCAGAAAGTGATCGAGCCTGGATTTTGAAAGAAACCCAGCGTGGCGCTTTCCTTGTGACAAGTTCAGAGCACTTTCTCCTCTTCCCACCTTCTCCTTGTCATTGATCGGGGGGGCTCTTTTCACCACGCCGAACGCCTCCCTCCCACTACAGAATCAGGTCCAGGCTGGTCAAGTGAATAACAGCCTCTGTCTCGCAATCATGCACTGCAGTGAGTCTGCTCCGTAATGACAGAAGTGACACCTTCATCACCAAAATCTTCACTTATGGAAAAAGATTCAAATTGGGGCATTTAGGTTAAAAAGAGCTTCATCCCTTCATACTGTGCTAGCTGGAGGAATACAAAAGTAATTTCTCTTCTCCCTGATCCTTCATCTTCCCCCAAAAGTACAAGGCAGTGCAAAAGTTCCAATAACCTGTGTAACAGGGTGATGGAGCTCAATTTTTCGACCAAGACATTTTTCTCACTGTGTCATTTTTGCTTTGTTGAACTGCTCCTCTCTCGGACACTTATACCCGTTTCTCATTTCCAGCACAGCCTGAGCTTCAGTCGGCATGATGGGAACATCTTGCGGATGCTCAAAGCCGGGCTTTTCTCCGACCCAATTCTGCATGCAAATCAAAGCTGGATCAATCTGTGATCGTCTGATGAACTAATTATGCAGTAATTGTTCTGGTCTAGACCACTGATCCATTGTATGAGAGTGGCTCTTTGTGTCTTTCTAGTGCTGATTGAGAATGATAATTGGGTTTTTTGATTGGCAGAGGGGCAATTTTGATCTCCCTTTTCTTCTTTGCCCCTGCACATGTACACGTAGAAACACACCCACACCCTCCTCCCCTCCCACACACTCTTCCCACCCAACCCACTCTCTGTTCATCCTTATTGAATGTCAGAGACAGTTCCATCCTGCCAGCCCAACTGGTATGGAAACCTTTAAACAGGTTACTGAGGGTTAAGTGATGAGGCAGGACGGCTGTGCGTTTGCAATTAGTGAATTTGCATAACTTAATTGAGTGTGTTTGGTCGATGGATTGTGATTAGTTCTCCTATCGCAACCAGCACATGCAGGGAAGAGTTGAGATGACGGCCCATCCGCAGACCTACCGCCACAAAAGAGAACCAGTGGACATGCATGCATGCACAAGCACAACACAGCAGCTCAGTGTGTCTGAGTTTTCTGCCTCTTTCTCCTCTGCTGCCTTGACCGCACTATGTTCTTCTCAGTATGAGCACAGTCATAATCACCATTACCCAAAATTCCACACAATTTCAGCAGGGTCACGTAACAGCAACACAACTGGACCGTGTCTCTTTGAAGCCAGGTCAGCCAAAACAAATATCTGACCCTGAAGAGAACATGATGATACCACATAATGAGGAGGTGTTATTACACTGCAGCCTTTCTCAACTTTTTGACTCTCTGACCTTTGTCCTCTGAGGTTTTAACCAATCAAATGTCCCTCCCACTTGTCACAAAATCCAAGCTGTTTGGCATGCAGTGGTGCTGCTGAGAGCTTAAGGCCTCTGTCGTGGGCAAACAGGCCAACTGGCTGAGTTTAAAGGTCACATATTTTCTCATTTACCTCCTGTAGTATCTGGCTGTGCAGATCTACCACCATCATAACAAAATTTCATTCACGACGTTCGAACAACTCCCTCCTTTTTCCACCGGAACAATTTTTAGTATTTTTTTTCTTTTAAAACCAGGCTGGTGAATTGGAACGAAAAATGTGCCAGCATTTATACTGACCATATAATTTTTTGGAAGAACAAATTGTTTGTAAGAATTATTCATTTCAAATTACTATCTCATATTATAGTCACATTACTCGGAATAATGAATGTACACGAGTTAGTGAAAAAAGTGACACCTTATATACTAAGTGTCTGCACAGACACTTTAAGGAAAGAGGATTTTGGAAATGTAAATTTATCCAGCAACTGTCAGACTGAAATAGACCACATAGCAGTGTATGAGCTTATCATCACTCATGGCATGTTTGAGCAGGTAGAGGCCTATTTCACCTGGCACAGTAACTAAACTAAGCATTTCTACATTCATGAGACATTGGTGATAGCAAGTGACGAGTCATGGTATGCTTTGGACAGAAATACAGTCCAGTACCTAACACACTCTAACTTTCACCTCAAACTGTGTTTTTGATGCCAAAGGTAATATTAACCACACTCCGTGCCTGGGGGCACTGACTCAAATCAAGCTTTGTTTTTTGTGTGAGAAATATATTTGGATGACAGCAGAGATCTCAGCAGAGGACACATAAAACCCCAGCAGCTTAAATGGAAACTGCCTACAGAGCTATTTACCTCTTGCAGCGGGTGATTTGGTTGAAGTGACCGTTTAGAGGGAGGACATCAGAAACTACAGTATGTGACTCTGGTTATGCAGGAGGAGGTGATCATGAAGGGAGCCAATGAAAATGTAGTGGTGCCTGCTGTAAATAGAAATGTGCTCAGGTTGAATAAGCACACAAGATAAGTCCAAAAGGCAGGTGGGTGCAGATGAGCCACAGGATGTCAGTCAGCTTGAAAGGGATGACATCACTGGGACATTTATGAGCTGCAGACAGAGAAAGAGGTGCCATTTGAGAGCCATTAAAGTATTTAAATATGAGGACTCGCCATGCTGTCCCCTCTCCTCTGCTCTTGTCTTTCATTTCCCGGGTAAGCACTTAAGTCTCACTCGGCCCCCCTCCCCACTTCACCTTTCCCAACCATTGCCTCTGCCTTGTTTGCTTTTGTTGCAAATGTAGCCCCATAATTGTCCAAATCAATGTTCAGCAGTCTCTCTCGCTGCGATTAGGGGGAAAATTAGGTTATGCTGCAGTTGCCATGGTTTCAAGGCAGTGGATTTCTAAAAAAGATCTCCCGCGAAGCCAGAGACTGGCATGGTATAATGAACTTAAATTAAAGCAACTTTTGTCTCAATGTAGATTTTAATTAGCCAGCTACTGTCTCTGACAGAAGGAACGAGGAAGAAAAGCAGAAGAAAATGCAGAGAGAACAAGTGAAGGGGTGAAAGAACGGGTG
Source organism: Rachycentron canadum (assembly GCA_038496675.1). Classification (NCBI taxonomy): domain Eukaryota; kingdom Metazoa; phylum Chordata; class Actinopteri; order Carangiformes; family Rachycentridae; genus Rachycentron; species Rachycentron canadum. Next base: position 4,497,606 of record CM076671.1, read on the forward strand.
GAAAACAGGGCTTATGTGCCAGAGTGCTAATTTGATCCATTAAGGGATGTGTGTGTGTGAGAGAGTGTGTGATGTGCTACCTGTCTAGTGAATATAAAGTCTCATTCTCACCCATCAAGGAGCATGGTGCAAAGGGCGAGAGTTGCGACTTGTTAAACTCCAGGCTTCAGCTGAGAAAAATCTAATTAGTCTAATTAGGCGTGTGCAACAGTCAGAGATGGAATGACTTCTCCTCTGCGGCTCCCTCACAGTGAAAAGTGAGAAAATATGTTTTGTCTGTGAAAAGAGTGTGAAAATATGTGAAGACGTGTTGATGTAATCGACAAATCCACATCCTACCTCTGACTGTGATCACCTGTAGCCTCATTTCCTCCTTCCTAACCTGCTGTATGATCTTTAATGCTGTTGATGATTTAATAACTCACTCCTGGTTCCTTGCCAATGGAGATGCTCCAAAAGTAAATGATTAACAGAAAACCATGCTCATCCGCTTACATAACAAGATACATTCAGTCAGGCCCTGGCACTTCAACAGCAGTTTTTCTGGAGTGTTTGATCAAAGAAAAGGATGCATTGCTTCAAATATCTGCCTGGCATTTAACAGCTGAAGACTCTGTATACACACTCTAAAAATGTCATACACATGTACTCACACACCAACCAGCAGAAAGATCATAACTGTTTCTAATGTGTTGAAGGAATGGTGACATGGCATTGGGTCCAAAACCTGAGACCACTTGGTCTATCTAAGGTTCTTATTTTGAAGGACTTTCAATGAGTACAATAGATTGGAACTTCCTGGTTTGACACCATCACTACGAATCCATGCAATTTTTTTTTAAAACTTAAAATCACCTACAATGCACATTTTGTTTGTTTCCTGTCTTTTTAAGGACTTTCCAAACATTTCATTGTGAATGAGACTGGATGTCGGCCCGCACTAAACAAAATAAAACCCTCGTCTGACTTTATCTCACACTACTGGCCTTTGCACATAAAAGGCTGAAATTCTATGTGAGGAGGTTTCATAAAAGATCCCGTGGGATATTTTTGAGTTTTGCTCCATAAATCATGCAGGGTAGGCTTGAACTTAAAATGTTGCATTTGAATGAGCCTTACTGCTCTTGCATTTTTCAGTGAGACAAAACTCTGCTATTACTCTGTGTTGTGGCTATTCAACTGGCCTCCTGAAAAGCATGTTCTCCTCTCTGGGTCCTGTGGAAATGCATCCAAGGAATTATGAAGTATGGATGAGTCAGACTGAGGCACTCCTGAAATCCACTTAACACCACAAATTGATAATATCTAAAGGTGGAAGAGCATATTATGGTACAATCCTTATGGTTGTACCTTGTGTTACACATGGTGGGTGGCAGAATGCTCCGCACAGGTTAAATACTCAACTGAACTGATCTGAGCTGAGTCACCTGGCACTGGGCCCTGATTCCCTAGGTCACATGTCCACCACGGATGAGGTCAAAGATGTAACTTCCAACAGGCTGCAGACAAATTACACTGAAAGACAGTGTCTGCATTATCTTTAAATTCAGTTAAAAGAGCAAGAGATAACTGTTTTTACAGTTTCCACATTTAGACAGATAAGGGGGGTGGAAATACAACATAGTGTATGTTCACCATGTTGGTTTATAGGATTGAAGAACATCAAAGTCTCCAACTTCCTCTTCCTCTTACTTTTACAATTCTGCACACTTCTCCTCATACTGGACCTATAATCTTTTCAAAAATCCAACAGGAAGTGGACTGCCAGCAGAGCTTCACAAAGATCATCCTAACACGTATGAATGTAAAAAGCTCCAACTAGAATATGCATCCCCCTGTGTCCATAGATCACGGTGCCTGATGATTGCTGTGTTGCTCTGAATAACTGTCATAATTCCAGACAATTTGGGCAACTTTGGCAACACTTGTAATTCACAGGCGAGCGCCTTTAGCTATTTGACTGGAGCTTTTCAGCAGTTGCACACAAAAGAAATCCAATTTTGCAGCATGAATATTATACCTGAGGTCTGAAATGAAATCCACATGCTGAATGAAAGTCATATTTTGTGATTGCGAACACTATCTCTCCTTCCCTACTTGCACAGCTACACACACACACACACACATACAGAGTGAGAGCAGGTTTTTATGAGTAATCCTTGCTACTGATTCAAGGCCTGTAATTGTAAGCAGCTCAGCAGGAAGTGAAGCAAGTCTCAGCTATTGACCGGCTTCAGTCTCACACTGAGCTAAAACACAGGGGTGGTGGCACTGCCGCTGAGAACATGTCAATTTTGCTCTTTAGAAAAGGGGCACTGCTTGAAGACTGAAAGCAAATCAACATGGCTATCGACCCAGACAACCCAACCCTGTAAATTGCACTCAGAGAGACAAACAAAACAACAAAAACCATCACTGGGCTTTTATTGATGCCCAACACTTTGGGTAGCATGCCTTACTTCCATACGGCGATAAGATTGAAAAGACTCAGAAGAGGTGTGATAGACTGTTATACAGTATGCACTCGCCACAGCATTTGAGCTGATAGATGACTTTCAACCTCAGCATTTTAAATTGTGATGAACAACAGCGACAAACTTTTCAAACTTGTTCCAGCATCACACATTGCCTAACACTAGTACAGGTGAGGGCTTGGCAAAGAGCACGGCCCTCTATAAATACAGGAAGTGACATCATAGAATCAACAACGAAAAACGGTACTGCTGTGCAAATGCTGCAGAGCAGCATTGTTGTCAGACAGCAGCTCCTGTCTTACACAGGGACAGAGAAAATTAAAATTTCACTGTGTGTGTGCGTATGTGTGTTGTGTTTCAACACTTGACATTTCTGACAGTGACATCTTATCGTTCTGTTCTTCCACATGCTGCAGCGAGAAAACATGTTGAGGCCTCTGTCATGTCGTGTCCAAAAGACTCCATTGTTTTTCCATAACTGTGCAGACAGGTAGCCACCCTGAACAAACAGGAAAGCTCCTCTGTGTGATGTACCAGCCATTGCGTTAGTGTGTGTGTGTGTGTGTGTGTGTGTACGTGTATGACAAAAACATTATGAATGAATGTATCAGTGTATGTTCTCTGAATCGTAAAATATAAACATCACATAAATTTTTTCTGAACTACAACTGGCAACTCTCTGTGTGCACCAGAACAGCACCTGTCAAAAGAAACATTGTCAGTCATTCACATTCAGCGCCAAAGATAACACTCACACTTTCACAATTAGGATTCACCAACTACATCCAAAACATTTTTTTTCAGTCTCTACACCTGCTCTTATAAAGAATACATTACTGGTACCACTTTACATGATTTTTGAGTAAAGACGTCCTTCAAACTTTCAAAATTACTACCAGCAATCTTATGTTGCCACTTTAAGCTGCTGAAGTGAAAAGTTGCCAAGTGCAGCTCTGAGGAAGAGACTCAAACAAGCTGGTGAGAGTAGAAAGTAAATTCAAATACAACAGCTAAGCCGCCTTTTCTCCAGCTCCTAAGGTTTAAATATTGTTGTATAGAAACACACGTTTCCCTGCTGGCTGCGTGTGACTACAGCCAAGTTGCAAAGAGTGATGAGTCAGCAGCTGCAGTGATCACACTAGGGGAACATTACCATAATTGTATAATGTCATTGCCTCTGCAAACACAGTGTTAAAAAAGGTATGAAATTATGGTCTTTCTTAAAAAATAGAGCCTAGGAATTATGGACGGAGGATGCAAGGATGCAGGATGCCACCCCCTCTGAGTCCTTCATTTTTCCGCCCCATACATTTCGGATGAATTACAGTGGCAGTGGAAATAATTGCTTGTCCCAATTATGAATCCATCTGCTGTGGTGGCTCTCGGATTTGATGGGGGAAAAATTCCCGAGAGCAAAACCAAACAATGCCCAGGAATAAGGCACAGGAGCGTGTCAGCTTCCATTAATATCCATAAAGGCAATTTCACAACACACCTAATGACATAAAATGACAGACAATAATGATTAGGTAATTACGATGCGTGATGTCTGTGTGAGTAGAGGTGTGGTGGTCTGTGTGTGTGTGTGTGTGTACATGTGGGATTAGGGCAGGGATGGATTTAAGATAATATATCTCTCTGCAAATGCATGTGGACAGTTTACTGCATCGTCCCTCTGTTTATCCTATAAAATAATAGGACTTTACAGGAGTAAAGGGAAAAGGGTCAATGAGGTTAAAAGGAGTGGCGTGGTCTTTTATATATTTTATTTATATAAAATTCAACCAGGATCTGGATTGGATTAACCAGAGGAAAGGAAAGTAGATACTCATGCCTTTTGCTTTATTAAAAACAGCAAAATTATAATATAAAAACAGCCCAATACAAATAAAAGGCCTGCATTCAAAATAAAACCTAAGTAAGAGAGTGTAAGTTACCAACAATAAAGTATTAAAGGTAATACGTTTCATTCAAGATGCACAGTGTTAAATAAAGATAAAAATGAATATAAACTTTGTAGGGTTCATTCTTCAGATTATGTGTAATATGACCTTAATTGCAAGTTTATGGTTATTTATAACACTTCTACAGTAACAAAGACCTGTTTGTTCAGTATTCATTGAGTCAAAGAAGAAAAATGAGTCAGTAGTGACATGACTGTAACATGAATCTGTAACTTTTGCCTGTGTATTCAGTTCATATTCATAATGTTACTTTTTTAAATTTCTATTTGTATAAAAATGGGTGAACATTTTGTTGTAATGAATATATCCTTAAATTAAACTTAAAAATATAATCATCAAAAACAGACTTTAGGGAAAAGCAGGCAGCACAAACGAACAATCTGTATTTTAGTTGTATTTAATAAAAAACCGTGTTATTGCGTTATCATTGTTGAACATCTGTAAAATATTAAACCTACATCAAACACCTGGGGAAAGTTTAGGATGGGTTGATAATGGAAGAGCTGGTGAAATAATCATTAATTACAGTTCAATAAAGCCCCATCAGGCTGGCGGAGGTGTAATTTCCTGGAGAGCCGGACTCGCTGTGATTTCTTCCGGGTTCCTCTCTCGGTTTGTTTTGTTTGGGTGTATCAGTTCAACATGACACAAAGTCACTCTCTGCGGCCGTGAGCACCGTTTTATATCCACTTCCCTGGCGAAAAGAAGATGTCCTCCGGGGATTAATTCAAACGTGGGTCTCGGTTGAGGCGGAGAAGCGACTTCGGCCGTAATTTCATCCTGACGTGAGACACCTGTTGCTCCAGTTTCGGCAGACAGGTGCTACTTTCTTCGCACAGGCAGCAGCTCCCGGTGGAGCGAGTACGGAAACTTGGACAGCTCTCACCTTTGAGAAACATAGTTTGACTTTATATCGAGTATGAAAGTTACAGTGACTTTCGGGGACACCGCGGTGGTGGTTCCCTGTAAACCTGAATGGACCGTCCGGGATTTAATGGACCAAGCCACGCGGAGGTATCGCAGGATTTTGGAGCAGGTAAACACACTTTGGAAAAAACAAAAACAAACAAACCCGTCGCCACTCACTTACTTAGTAATTTACTCTCACGACATCTTCTTCTAATTGTGCCCACAAATAATGTTAATTTACTTAACAGTTTGTCAGAGCGAGCTCGTGTAACTTGGCTGAGGTGGAGGGGTCACGTGACGTGTTTAATTGCGTGGTTGTAATTTTTATAGCATTTCAGCTAGCTGTTAGCTTAAATGAGACAGGAAGTCATGTTATTTACATGTAAATATTCATTTATTTCCCGATCATTGTGTCGAAATTGGTTTAATCCACCTTTATATGTCCTGCATGCCCAGGTCTCACTCATATTTTTTTTTTTTTTTAGTGGTAGAAACATTAGCAATAAAGATGAAATCACCTGAAGCCTGTTCGCATTTAAAGATTTTTTTTTTTAATTGTGGAGGTGCACAATGGAGAGCAGCAGCTCATAAAATGAATTTTATGTTGAGATTTCAGCTGTCAACATAAGTGGTGTTGATGTTTTACTAAATGAAAGAGAAAGGGCACTAATGTCAACCACATCACACAGTAACAGATCACAATTTTTGTCATCTTGCCTCAACACACCACAGTGCAGTGCAGTCATAGCACACCTTGGTTGATGAATATGGGGTGTGACTGCCACATGCCTCTGCTCCAAAAACTCGGTCACCTTTTGCTGTTGCTCGCTGCCATGTGATTGCTGTCGAGCAGACGGGTTGAAGGGAAAGTTAATTTCCACCGGCATCCACTGAGCTCTCCAGACCAAACTGATAATGACTCATAGAGTTTCGGAAGCATGGGAGTGTCATTTCCCTCTGAGTTGCGTTATGAATGCCCCACCTATAAACAAAGACAAGAACCTCCACTGCTTTCTGCTCCCTAATGTTGCAATCTCTTGAACATTAATCATTCTGCTGAATTGACCTTTTATTAATCAGTAGCTTTGTATGTGCATGCTGTCCTGGTGTGATAGGGTGCTGATGTATGTGTGGATGTGAGGTGGCACCGGCTACAGCTTTGGGTGTCTACCTGTACAATAGCTCGCTTTTTAAGCCCTGGTATCTCAGTGGCAGGTGGAAGTTTACTGTTTGATGTCCTCAATGTGGCTGCAGTCGCGGCTGTGCGCCGTGGACAGGAGGCTTTGTCCTATGAGTGATTGGGGATTAGGATTGGTCTTATCGGTTGGCTTGGTCCCCCCTCAGCCTGCCCACGCACCCTCCCCCCAAGGTGAGCAGAGAGGCTGCTGTGTGGGGATGTGAGAGGCTGCAGAGGCAGGGATGGACAGACTGACTGGGTGGCTGGATGGGTTGATGGATTGCTTCCATTCACTGAATGTGCACACAAAACATGTAAAATACCTAGATGGTCACACACATAGACACAGACACACACAGAGGAGCTCATCTTGCTCTGTGTCCCCTGAGCTGTCTTGTTTCTGCTTCACTGACAGCCACTGCCATGCCCACTCTGCCCAGCGGTCCCTGTTGATGCCCACTGAGGCGCTGCGGTCGGCTAAATGCGGGTGTGTGACTAGAATGCACGCAGGTCTTGATTGCTTTTCACAAAGCATGTTAATTAGGAGCCGTTGCTAGTCGCTGACTCAGTAGTTGTTGCCTTCTCTTAATAGAGGCAGATCATCATGAGGACAGTCCACCTCTGTAAGTGCCAGTGAGGACTAAATACATCTGACCAGATGAGCCTGGCTGCTCCTGCCAGCAGAATCCACTTATCGCCCACATTAACCGCACATTTCCCCTCTTGCCGGCTTCACTGCTGACAGCAGGGACAGTGTCAAAAACCTGTGTCTAATCACTGAGGGTGTGTTTGTATGTGTTGGTTTATGGTCATGTGCATTGTGAACAGAATACTGTCTCCCTGCGAATTGCAGTGACGGCATGTAGACCTTCTAAATTAGCAGCTTATTTTAATGTGATCTCAGCTGTGACTCTACATGTTCAGCTGCTTTCAAATCCTCAGTTGAGAAAATGGCTACTTTACCAGACAAAGCCTCTAACTGCAAAGTGAAAATTACTTTCCATTATGCAGCATCATTTTGACAGTGTGAGTGTACATATGCTATTGTGGTGGTAATAAAAGATTCCCCCACATAGTTTCCACTAATTGTTGTCAAGGATTGAAGGACCTGTTTAAAGACTTGCACCTGAGGTCTTAAGTCTTATAAGTTATTGAAAATGAAATAAGATCTTAACTTCCCTTTTTTGTCACCTGCAGAATTACTCAACTCAATGGACTTGATGTGTAGTTATAGACTATTTCTGTAAAAATGAGCCGCCTCTATGTAACTATGTAACTAACAGTTTTACGTTAGATTAGATTAATCTATAGAAAAGGAGTGTTGTCTTCATCGCAGCTGACCTACCTGTGTTTTTCTAGATTACTGTATTCGTGTAGGCCTGTAGCCTGGGGCACCACCATGTAGACTGCAAGTGGGGGAAACAGTCTGGTGCTGTAGTTGGCTCTCTCTGTCTCATGGTCTGCCTGTGCAGGTTCAGTTCAGATTACAGCCCCTATCCCAACTCTGTGCTGACACCTGACAGCACACTAAACAAGCTGAGAGCATTTTTCCCTGCTTCTCATATTTGGAGGGAGAAGACTTGTCCAGTGTGGACGGGAATGTGATGTGCGTCAGAGCTCAGCTATGCAAAAGGTATTTTTAAAGTTTAATGTATCTGTTCAAACCTCCTGTTCATCTTCCTTAGGTTGTTTGGGACATTGGAAATTAGATCACGTTGGCAGTCAGATGTGTTCAAGGAAATAGTCACAGTGAACATTATCGATCCCTGAAGGGAAATACTGCTCGAGTTCACAGTTCTGTATAACTACTGTGCAGCATCTTGAGACTTGAGGGTGTTCCTTGCTTAGCTGAAGGGCACTTCAGCAGGACAGATGCCTGCTGGCATGTAAGTTTGGCCATCCCAGACATCTTGACATTAAAAACCAGATGTGATTGTGTATCAGTTCTCCTAAAAAATGCCACCCTTTCTGGTTTCACTGTGCATTAAAAATACATCAAGTATAAATATGACATGTAAACAATCAGGATTGTAAATGGATAGTTAATCGGTGCTCGTAATTGTGATTTTTTTTTTTTTAATGGTAGAATGATTAGAATGATTGTAAGTGGATGTGATTTCATGGCAGATACTCAGTGTGTCAGATTGGATCAATGCGTCCCTATGTAATATATTTCTGTAGTGTTCAGGCTTAATTTTTCCCCCTGAGAATATGGGTGATAGCTAAGGTCACGTTGCTGTTGTCCTCCAGAGAAAAAGCTCTCCACAGCTTTCCTCTCTCTTTCCTCCTACTGACTCTGATGGAACCCAAGTCGAGGAAAGCTCCTCATCCTCAACTTGTTCATTAAAGACATTTTTTTTGTCACGGCTAAATTCACACGGTCCTCCTGCAGCTGTGTAATTACACATTCTTCTGAGGATCAAAGTGTGAAATGGCACCCCCACCAACACCACCACCACCACCATCACCACCACCGCAGCGAATTTAGCTTTGCTAATCGCCCTGGCGCTTCACCGTTCTTGAGTGGTGTCGTGTTTGCTCACCAGAGAGGGGAGAGGGAGAAGAAGGAGAGATATTGCTTTAAATGGTGGGGGAACTTAATGGTGTAATTTGCAGGGAATTTACTCTTCTAACTGTCACGGTAATTCTCCTCTGCTATTGACTGACTGGCTCCCAACTCCTTTTGTTTTTCACTTCATGGGAAGAGTTCAGGATACAAAGGGGAATTAGCAGGGATTGACAACGAGGGACTTCAGAAGGGTTTTTTTTTTTTATTCCCCTCTTTCCACTCTATAGATTACTTTCCCTCTGAAGTGTCATACATTCACCCCTTTTCATCACAAGGGAGGGAGGAAAGTGTGTCTCCAGTGGTCTTGTGAGTTCTGCCAGAGCACAAGTAAAGCACAAGTACATCAGGTGTGCTTAAACACGGCCTGCAGAAGTGACGCTAATTAACTTTAGGGTAGTCTTTTGCTCTAATCCACTGATGTGAATTAATCCCTCGCCCTGAAATTCACACCTATGCTTCTCATTAAGGCGTGTGTCTTAATGCTGATGTCAGGCCTTTCCCTCACACACTCGCTCACATAAACAGAAAGAGGCAGAGGAATGCCGGCAGTCGTTCAGGTTGGACCAGTTTTTCTGGCGAGGTGTAAATGCTTTCTACCTCACAGCTTGGCTACATCTGTGCCACACTAGTTTCAATGTATCCATCCCACATGTACTGTCCTGGAATGAACAACCAATAAACACACCATCTCCAAATGTATACATTTTCATTTTTCATTTTCATCATCATTATCTGGTCTCAGCACAGCTGATCTGTCTGTCTCATAATTATCATCACTGAGGGACCACAACAACGTGAGAGTTAGTGCCTGCAGGCGTCTCCACTGGCACTGATTACAGAATAAGAGACATCAGCCTTGTTTTCAAGTTTCAAAAAGTAGCCTACAGATGTTTTTGGGTGTTTCCATTGCCCTGTGACTCTGGCCTTGCATACCTTAGCTTATCCCACATTAGCACAATCACCATGTTTGTAACTGTTTGAAATCTGATAGCAGTGCAAACAGGTTTTGAGATGACAAGGACACTATGTGTGAAAGCACAGGCATGTGATCGTATCTCATTGTCGTATGGTGTTTCCAGATGAGGATCAAATGTTAATACTATACTAGCACCATCACATAACAATGCAAACTATGGGGAAGTTATGCATCCTCTTCTCTTATGGCCCTCACGCTCACTTTATGTTGAAACAACTTCATATTTCACAGTGACAGATTGCACTGGGCTCTGTCTCAGTGGATTGCATCCTCATTTGCATCCCACAATGCTGTTGCTTTATGTGAAAACGGCAGTGTATTTGTATGCTAGTTGAGGTTGCGGATTGCTTGCTGCTCTATCTTGGAGCTCTGGTGTTGGTTTATTATGGGCACTTCTGAAGAACGGGAGGTTCTGGCTTTATTCTTGTGATTGAAATCCCAGGCTTTCCCAACCGTTTGTTTTAAGAGAATGGACTTGGCCCATTGTAAAAGGCAGACACCCTCTTTTTTTGTGCCCCGTAATTCACATTTGGATGCAGTGGAGCAAGAACAAGCCCATTCACAACAGGGCTCAGTGATACAGCAGAAGCTGCTTGCTGGGTTTTAGCCAAACTCATTTCAGCCTCTGAGGCTTATGGCCTATAGCTGTTAATTTAGCTGGTAATGTAGTCTTGTGTTTCTCCGGACAGATTGCTTATTGGTACGGGCAGTTCCTAATGGGCCATTTTCTACTGCACACATTGTTAGAAACGATAAGGCTTGTCAAAGATTTCTCTCTCTTCTGAGTCCAGGAATTAATTTTAATGTGGAAAAACAGCAGATACTGAACCCATTCAGAAGGTTAGAGCTACATTCTGTTTCACTTTGTATTCATGATTTACACAATTTAACACCATCCTCATCTTAAATTGTCCAGAAATAAAGGCAGAGATCTGCAAATCATCGCCACAACAGATTGTGTAAATACTGGGTCACAAAAAGTGGAAAATGCTATTGTTTGTGTGCTTCTCATTTGATTTTGTTGTGTTAACAGCACACAGACTTTAGATTGCAGATTGTTCTCTTTGTCAGTGTTTGAGGCACAAAGCTCAGCGTACTTCCCTCATTGTGGGGTGTGTTCACTTTGACCTGTGTCCTCATGGTGACAGTGAAACTGGCCTGGAATGTGCCCACCACCGCTCCCGGCGCAGCAGTAAAACTGGAAAAGCTCCTTTCCTCCCCCACCTCACGCTCACATAGTTCTGTACTTACTGTACTTTTAAAAACCCGGTGCTGTGCATGTGCGGTGTAATGTAGGTCATCTGTCCTGGCTGTACCTGCCAAACAAACAGGGATACCTGCTGTTGTGTCTGAATATGTGCGATTATTATGTTGAGTGAGTGTCAGGATTGTGTCACATAGAATTCATATTGGAGTGAAATGGCTCAGTTACTTTTGTATGATACTTTTTACTGAAACACAGACTCAAACCTGAGTCTGTAAAGGGGGAAATACTGTGAACATTACTGCACATGCATGGGATATTTTCTTATGACAATCTTTGTTAGCATTGTATGATATATTAAAAATAACCATTGTTTCTATTCTGTTTGTACACACTTATAGCTACAATGAGTGCTTATTAACTCCTTCAGGACATCCTGGTATTTTTGTAGTATTTTGTAGAGTCCCTGCTCGAATTACTGTCTTGATTGGTGGTTAAAGTTGTTGTTGTTGTTGTTGTTAAATGTACAGGATTCTGGTATTTTCCTGAAATATTCTAGTTTTGTCAAGACCCATCGTGTGAGTAATGCAAGTTGTTCGAATTTGTTATTTATATATATTTATATTTTCTGGCCCCTGTCATTTTTACTAACTGGTTTCTTTGTGTCCAGCATGGAGAGACGGCAGTGAAAATCCACCACCTGGAGTACACTGAAGGAGGGATCCTGGACATGGACGACCCGCTGAGCGATCTTGTGGACGACAGAGATCGGGTAAGGAGGAGGTGGAGGGACCCATGGGTGTATGGTGTGCCGTTCGGTTTATAGGCTCACACAGTTTTGTCCTGTCTCATTCAACCTTCAACATATAGACATGTTAACACTCTGTATGATAGCAGTAAGCTGTTTCCCTATTGTGTTATACCTGATACGAAGGGTAGTGAATTACAGCAGGGAATCCGTCATTCTTATCCATGCTAAAAGTCTGGTAGCGGGTTTGTTATGATGGCCTGCTAAAGTCTCCAGGCTGGCAGGATGACAGGATGTCCAATAAACAAGGTATTTGCAAATCCAAACCTTGGTTATTCTGTCACTGGTTCTCAGGAGTTTGTGCCAACTGAATGTGATCAAATGAGTTTTTCTTTCTGTCACGGTTCTGACCAAAGAAAATAAACTGATTGCATCTTAATTGGCTCCAATCATGCTTGGTGAGGAAGTGAATTTCCTCCCCTCCTCTCCTCTCTCTCTACCAACCTCCTTCCCTCCGGTTCCTCAGAAAGTGAAGCAGCAGGAGCGGTGACGGTGCTGTGTGATTTAGCTGTCATGTTCATTTGTACTGAGACAGATAAAAAGACACCATTTCAGGTAAATCATCCATGTGCAAAGCGAAGTTCTCTGCAACAGCAGTGATGTAACTTCACAGGAGATGGCTTGGGAGTTTTTGCATTTCATGCACACACAGAGAGTGGCCCAGTTTCTATAAAGAACAAATTTCATTCCTCTTGCTAATTTCCCATAATGCATTCCTAAGATGTGCTAATAAACTGCCTGAAATCCATATTCATAAGCCCCTGGTACAGACGAGTGATGAATTACCAACTCTTAGTCAGCAAGGCCAAATGAAATGGAATATTTAGCCGACCTGGTATCACGTAATAACAATTGGTCTTTTAGGCTGCATGAAGAAGAGTGTGTGTGCGTGCGTGCGTGCATAACAGCAACTGCAAGTTTGGCAAAATACTCTTTGTGAAAAAGGGGACAGAGCTGAATAATAGATGTGTAAACTCTTCAACGGCGTGAAAAAAAAAATGTTTTTGCAATCACAGAGAACAGAGGCCTCATTTTCCCGGATGATGGAATTATAATCATAAGATCTGCGTCTTATTTGTGCCTAAGAGGGTGAGTCATGGATTTTAATGACTCGTTTTTCAACCTTTCTCTCAGCATCCTCAAAGTGATGATGATGAGGTGTCACAGATCAAATCCCACTCTGGCATTTGATCAAATTCTTTCGCTAACAAGTGAACGTGAACGTACTTTTCCAAGCTGCGGTGCCTTTTGTGATTACGAGCTCTGCTGAGCATACGCTTCGCTAGAACCTGCACCATGCAGGAACTGTCCCATTTACCTTTTGGTTCTTTACTCTCTCTTCTTTCACCCAAATCTCCAAACGCCCTCCCTGCTTTCATCTCGCTTCTCACTTCATCCTTTTGTTTTTGCTGCTGATGAATAGATAGCAGGCGGAATAGGACGAGTGCACATGATCCTCACAACGTGCCAGTAATCTGACTTATCTCCGGGCTTCCAAACAGTGTCAGCTCTCATAGATTAATGAGCTGTGCCTGGCATTTTTGATTAGTCTGGCTTCCTTTTGTTTGTCTATGTTTTTATTACCTTGCCGCAGCCGGCAGATTCTATCTTTAGTGCTTTTCTTTTTTGTTTGGTTATTGTGGCTGATGCTGTTTCACCATCAATCATACAGGAGTGGTCCCATTGTGAGGGCCCTCCACCGCACAGCATGGGCGCTATGTTAGCCACGGATGCTAATGAGAGATAATGGGTAGCTATTTGTACGCCGAGTGGTTAGCTTAGCCGCGAGTCCAGACCTCCTTATCTGGGCCAGCCCTTGACTATTATTCAACACTCACACACACACACAGTCACACACACTCACACACACTCACGCACATCTCTGCTGTCGGCGCCTCCTGTGCTGAACCATAGGAAAGCGAGTAGTGTAACATGTTAGCATTAGCTTGTATGGAAGTAGCGCCACTGGTGGTTGATGAGGGCAGAGATGAGGGGGTGGCAGTGATTTGATTACAGTTCTGCCCCCTGCATCTGTGACATGTGTGCACACACATACACAGCGACATGCACACACTCTGTTCATTAGCCCCCCATCTCGAGACACTGGCCACCAGCCTCCTCATGAATATTAATATCAATCTGATGAATGTGCAGAGGGCCATGGGGTGTTGGCCTAGGTGTGACCACATATACACAGTGCACACGCATACAAAAGACCACAGTATAAAGAGACCTTTACAGGTCATGGTTCAGTCAGTTATGCTCCATGAAGCTTTCCCCTTCTTTGACCCTCTACTGTGGGTGTGTTATGTGTGCCCTGCAGCTCTCAGATGACAGTTGGAGGCATGGTGGTTGGAGTCAAAGACCTGTCAAATATCCCACTACTTTGTTAATGGTGAGGAGAAGTGGGCAGGCACAAAAGCCATTTGATCTCTCCCTCTTTTGTCAAATCACTGCAATTTAGAGACAAGTTAACCTACTTTATCCTCTTTATCCTCCATCAGTCCATGTCTGTCTTTCAGTGATGTTATTGTTCACTCACACGTTACATCATGAAGTATCTTTTTTTTTTGAAGATTTGTCAGCCACTGATTCAGCCCAAAACAGACATTTCTGTGACTTACAGTCCTGTTAAAAGTCCACAGTTCTCCAAAACTCTGGCATACACAGATTACAGCTGCCGCAGTGCACAAACAATAACTGATATTTCAGAAAATGAACATTTTAATGTGTTTTTAAAGCAAAGTTAACATTTTTTTGTCTTTGAGGTCTTTGTGTTTTTCCCCACAAGTTGCAGCAGATCTGTTGCTTCTCCTGCTCTTGCCTCCATCATTGCCCATGTTGTTGTTTTTGTTACACTGTCAGCTTTCCTCCTTCTTCCTCCCTTCGTGTTTCCTCTCCTCTTTTTTCCTCTTTAGTTGTGCATCTCACCCTCACTGCTCCATCTCTTCCCTCTCCCTCCTTTCAAAAGCAGTTATTAACAGATGTTGTACTTTACCTCTCATTCACCCATTTACAGTGACCAGAACTGTCACTCTCTCCCATTCACACTCCTTTAGGATCCTGCATTAGCTGTGGCCATTACGCCCATATGTCACACTACAGTACACAAGAACTGTCTGGGAGGCTATTCACGCCATTAGCATAGAGACTATATATATATATATATATATATATATATATATATATATATATATATATATATATATAGATACAGAAAGTTAGATACAGAAAGAAAGATACAGAAAGTCTTGAACTTTAATATAGTTTAATATAGTTGTAAAATCAAAGGGTTAAACTTTAACTAACAACTAACTTTAGTAATTAACCAACACACATTAGATTGGTGAAGCACTTCTTTGCCAACTCTCAACCCTCAGTGACGTCACCTACCCCTCAGGTTTGTCATTTGTCCGTTGACCATCTTGGCTTTTTTAAACCAGTAGAAACCATTTTTGAAGGAGAAGGTGGAGCTGAGGAGGAGTGAGGGGTGGAGCTGACCTGCTCTGTCCTCTATCCTGATTGGGTGCTACAGTCTGTCAATCACACAGTAGCCACGCCCCCCAATTCATCCCCT
>CM076671.1:4513598-4629313 GCA_038496675.1 Rachycentron canadum
ACACACACACACACACACACACACACACACACACACACACACACACACACACACGTACTGATGTCAGAGAACTTTGTCCAAAATGGTGCTGGTTGACACAAAAATGAAACCTCATGTAGATGCTGCTTGAGTGTCTCATCATTCCTCTCCTTCACCCACACGCAGCTGAAATTTGAATGTTTAACACGTGTGAGTGTCCTCTCCTGTCACGCTGATCTCCTCCAAAATGAGAATTAAACTCAGGGAGCATAACGTCTCCTCATAAGTGGACTGTCACTCCTCATTCCCTGTGTGCGAACACACATTACCCTACACGGATCTTGTTTTCAAGGGAAAAAACACATAAAAAACTCAGCCTTCCATCCAGTGCAGCCAATGAGAAATGTAATTTCATGGGAAATTCAATGAAAAAAAAACTGGAATGATTTCCTCCATCTCTCTTTAATTAGCCCTTTTTAATCACTACGCCTCCAAGGCGTCCGTGAACCTCCTGTGCAGTCTCTGGTTGCTGGAATGTAAATGGTAGAGGTGCATATCCCAGCTGATCTCGCTCTGAAATGTCAACTGCTTGATTATGAGGCCATCTCCCATCATCCATCTTTTCCGCCTGCATGTCACAGCGGAGGACACAACGTTAGATGAATCGGTCACATGGAAATGTGTTCTGATATTTAAAGTGGGTCTGTGGTTATGAGCGTCTCTTATATCTTTTAAAAAGACACTGACACATCTTTGAATATTGAGATGATTAATTAGAGGGTCATTTACACACTTCAGATATGCATGATGGACCTGTTTTTATATACATATGAAGTCATGAAAACAGTTAAGATATCCGCTGATCAGAGGAGCGCGAATTTTTTTTTTTTTCTTACTATTTTACACTACAAGTAAGATTACATGCTATTTTGTTTTTACTTGTTTTTAGTTCTTGAATCAGTTTTTAGCCAAGGCCATAATTACAACTACCAATTGATTAACCTCCAGGTTCCTTCAGTGTGTTTATTTAAGAATTTGTGATTGTTGTGTAATTAACAGAACAAGTAGCGGCTGAAAAATAGCTTCCAGTGCTTTGTCAGTAAAGTGTAATGGAGACACTGTTTCAAAATGACCTTGAACATTTATTCCTGGTGCATTTTTGCACCAGTTTCTTTCCCATCTGATTCATGTCGGATCAAGGAGTTTTTGACCACTCACGGCCCCATGGAGCAATATTTTGACTGTTTTGTTTGAATCTCTTCCTCTGTTCAGACACACAAAGACGTCTGGAGCACATGTACATGCATTAATGCAAATGTGTAGTGTGTTCAGTTTTGCGGTTTTATACCAGTAAGAAAAAGTTGGTGATTGTAACATGCAGGGAAATGAGTATCAAAAGGGAGGTGAAAGAGTTGCAAGAGTCTTTTGCAGGTCTGCACTTCTTGAACACAAACTGAAATCATACTTACAGACAAATGTGGAAATCTCAAAACTCTCAAAATGAAATAATACTGCTTTAAATTTATTTCCACCAGTCTTAGTAGCACTCTCTTGTTATATTAGTTATGTCGGGTGATTTGCCTGAAGTCATTTATTACATGTCAGATGTCAGCCCCTCTGACAGGCGACAATAAGGCATTACTTAAAACGTGCTAGCCTGCTGGAGAATGAGTTTAGTGAATGGGGACGTGATTGCGAGGCGCAGACGTGCTGATTAGCCTTTGACGCTCTGTGACACCTCGCTCCCTCACCTCTATTCCCCTCATTCAGTGTCGTGGCGAGCTGCGTTTGATTGGCATCTGAATAGTCACATAACTCTGCACACTGTCTGAATGGCCAGTGATGAGCGGGAGCATGAGGTTCAAGTGCGCTGATTAGAAAATGTCACATGCATGCCAGCCTAATCATAATCTATACCCTCTTCACATACTAATCACGATCCATACATCCTTACCTGTAAAGACAGAGTGTGTTTAACACCAAGCCTGTCTCACAAATTTGAATATTAATTATAAGTCTTGCATAGATTGTGAATTTGGCCTGGGTATAAAATCAATCAGCTGTAGTTCACCTGTAGCCAGTTATTCTCTTCCCTCCTTTTGTCTCCTTAATTGATTTTCTTCTTTTTTTATTTTTTATTTTTTATTTTTTTTATTTTTCAAAAAAGATTATTTATTTTCTAAGGTTACCATCCCTGCTGAAACCTGGAGGCTAAAGACATGTAGCATTTTACACTTGATTGTCTGAAGCTAGATTGCATAATGCAAATGTCTATTTTGAATGTTAACTTTGAAGGTTCAGTTTTTCAGTCTTGGCTCCAGCATTGTCATTCTGTGAAATCGTGTTTCTAAATATTGTTTGTCCATTTTACAAGAATATTTTCCAGTGTTTCTAGTTCATTGTTTGAAAATTACAGAACAAATTTTATTTGGGTTTGATTTCCATGAACCTCATGCTGATGTGACACCTGATGAAGTTTGTGTGGACCAAAAAGTCATAAATAAGTTGACCAGGAAGGAGTTTTTTTTCCACCCCGTTCATGTTATGTTAATTGTAAATTTAGTTATTGCTAGAAAGCCAACTTGTGCATTAACAGCTGTGAAGAGGAAGAGTGCAGAGGAAATTCAGCATCAAACGTCATTGCTTT
Organism: Rachycentron canadum; assembly: GCA_038496675.1. Lineage (NCBI taxonomy): Eukaryota > Metazoa > Chordata > Actinopteri > Carangiformes > Rachycentridae > Rachycentron > Rachycentron canadum. The sequence continues at coordinate 4,516,225 of CM076671.1, forward strand.
ACTCGCAAAGACCTGTCTCCAGCTGTTGAAAGCAACTGAAGTTAACAGGCTGACCAGCTAGCCCTGTTTAGTAAATCCGATTGTGACACACAGCCTCCAACCACTTGTGTTATAACCGCTTGTCTTGTAAATGAAAGCTCTTAGCAAGCAACAATCACCACCACCTGCACCCACGTTCAGCGGCGTAGAAAAACTTAAGGCTTAGAGATTGACTTGACAATCACAGAGACATGGAAATTAAAGATGTGTGTTTAGATGATTCTTAGATGGATGCTCTTTCAGTGCTTTGATAGATGAAGCCTAGTTTTTTATATGTATGAATATGGATTTGTTGTTTGTATTGGATTGAAGAAGTGTTTGTTTCCTAGTACACACCCTGTGTTTATTATTCGTTCCTGTGAACTTCAGTCACACATTAATATATTCAAATTTCCAGTAAACATACAGTCTATTGAATAAAGTTAGATTATCTCTGTGTCAGACCTGCAGATCAGATCAGACCGGAGCGGTTGAATGTTTCGCCCGACGGGATTCGGTCACTTGAGCTGATTCGATCATATCTCATCAGTCTCGACCTTGATTCAACCCCCCCACCAATCTGAACATCATAACAGCTCTTCATCTGATTATATTCAATTAACAATACCCCCCCCCCACACACACACACATACAGCCAGAACTGTTTGATTGTAATTACCCAAGGAAGGCTTAAGCAGAAATAATTCTTGCTGTGCCTGTCTTTTCATTTGGCTGCACGCATGTTCAGTTTTCTCAGAAAGTTGTACTGTGGATTTTTAATTCCTTAGATGATCCATTGCTCTACTTTGTGACTTTGAATGATGGCCCCTCTCCAAAGTGATTTATCAGTTCACTGAAGCAAAAGACCGGGATTCAGGTCTGTTTCTGTTTTCTTTGCGTCGGTGTGTGTGACTTACAGAGAGTGTGTTAGGTCATCACATCCTCAGATCTCGTCCTTTGGTGCCTCTCCTCCTGTTAATCACACGGACTCTGTGTTGCCCTTTGTGTCACCATCACACCACCCATTACTTCCTAATGGAGCGAGACGGTCATGCTGTAACCTGACCTGCCTGCGCCTGCTGCGGTTTGGCAGGAGGAACCTGGGTGGGGGGGCACTGTGCTCCATGGACTCCCTTTTCTAATGACACGTGTATATAATCGGTGTGGTAGAAGAAGAGGGGCTTGTTCATTGTCTGTCATCATTTGTCTGTCAAATTATGTGTGTGACAAACTAGTGGGTACATGACTCGAAACATGAATGTCTGCATAAAAAACAGTCACATTCATATCCAGTCGCATTGATATTATTGTGAAGCTGCAGCTCGTGTTGTTTGTTGTCTGTATTAGCTTTATCAGTTAACACTGATTTTGGCACAGCAGCCTGTAGAGGAGCTAATCACATCCAGCTAATGATCTATTTCGATCAGCTTGTTTACAGCAAATCTACTCTCTGACCTAACCAGCCTGACGCCATCTGTTTTCCTAGATGACATTGCCCCAGACTGGCGTATATGAATGTGTTTGTCTGAGGGGTGTGTGGAAGTGGGGTGTTTTCCTCCACTCGCTGGATCTCTGCTCGCTCCAACTGCTAATAACTCAAATCAGCAGAAAGTCACAGTCTCTGGGACGTGTGTGTGTGTGTGTGTGTGTGTGTGTGTGTGTGTGTGTGTGTGTGTGNGTGTGTGTGTGTGTGTGTGTGTGTGTGTGTGTGTGTGTGTGTGTGTGTGTGTGTGAGATTTCTGGTGCAATTATACAGCTGAAACTGCATCTCTGTCCATTGTGTTGAATGCACTCAAACACACACTATTATTATGATTATTCCTTTTGTTCTGCCTCTCACCCTCATCACCTAACTGATTGGCCTAATGAATGGTGCTCTCAGTAATGTGTCTGAATAGGTCACTTGAATTATTAGCCAGTCTACATCTGACCTGGCAGGGACCTATGTAAAGGGGGAGAGGTTGTTTCACTTGCATAAATAGAGTTTGGATTTAAAATAAATTGGCAGATTTATTGATCGGACTTTTAAAAATATGGCACCAAAAAAGGAAAAAAACAGATTTATAAATATGATTTATTAATGGTTCAGTATATAAGATCATCAAATAGTAGAGCTTCTCGAAAAGTTGACAGTGCAGATAAAAGGTTCAGAAACTATTGTCAGTAAAAGCATCAATCTCACATTCTCAGGCAGTGCAACATTGAGTCTTACAGGAGAGACGTCCCAAAATCTGATTCCAGACCTGATTTTGATACAGCTCTAGAAAAATGTCAATAATGCTCGTCGTGAAGTGACCTCCTTTCAGTGTCAGTCACGAAGCAGGAAGCTTGATAAAATTTCATTTGGTTTTTTTTCTACCCTTTTTAAGTTTTTCTTTCTTTAGTTGCATATAAGTTTTTGTTTGTGCTAGTTTGTCTCTCAAAGTCCTTGTGACAATGTTCAGATGTGTATCTGTAGTAAAAGCGTTGTTAAAAAACCTTGTGAAAAACCAGCTTATGAAGAAGAAAAGGAAAGAAAACTGTCTCCTTTTATTATAGATTTTCTAAAGGAATCATGAACTAATTGTTTCATCACTTCATAAGTGTCTGCTTTGCACTGATTGTTAATTAAAATCCGATATACACCGAGTTAATGAGCTCAGTGTCCTTCGTTAAATTGCTCTACAAAATTACACAGTCCAAGCAGCGCTCCCCGCATTATATCTATTATCAGCCTAATGGCACTGTAAAGGTAACTGTGTACTACGACTTCCTGCCCCCTGACGTTCATATATAGGGATGGGTGGTGCTGTAGTGCAGGACAAACCCCTCCAGGCTTTGATGTTGTTGAGTCAATAACTATCTGATAAGAAGTGTTAGTAGGAACACATATGCTGATGGGTGGAAGAAAAACTGGACATGAGGCTTTTTTTTCCCTCCTTAACACCTTCGGGCTGTGGGTGACGTGGGCTCACCATGGCAACAGCACTGAATGTCAGTAATATATAGTTCATATATACTGTATATGAACAAGCTGAACCGTGGTGGAAAGAAAGAATGGAAAGAATGTTTACCCCTAAAGAGGTAATTTGAGCTGATGAATAGTGCTTTGAGGCCATGGAAGCACTCTGACCCAGAAATGGAAAATCACAGGAAAGAATTTGCATCATGGCCACAGCGGAAAACTAGTATATTATTCATAATTTAATGAATAATAATACTGAAAAGTGCAGATTTTCCCTTTAAACCGATGTAAATATCACTTCATAACTCTGCCCACACAAAGAGGTAGGTGAGAGGTGGAAAGAAAGAGGTGATATAGAATGAAAGTGCGATGTTAAAGAGAGGGCAGATGGAGGGAATATGAGGGGGAGGCAAAGGGAGGGGCAGCCTGTGGAGGAGAGAGCCACAGGTGAGAGGGCGGCAGCCTCGGAGTTAATCACTCCTTCTATTTCTCTGTCAGATCCCGGGAGGAAGCAAGGAGGTGGCGGGAGGGGGTGATAGATGGAGGAGGAGGAGGAAGGGTTGTTGGAGGGAGCAGCTGGCCCTGTGACGGCCACAGGGAAAAGAAAGCTGAATATTAGTCTCTGGCTCTGACTTTTGGAAAACGTGTGTGATTTCCATCTGTCTCTCTGTGTATATGAGTATGTGTGTCTGAGTGTGTGCTTGTATGCATTTATGCACATTTATGAGAGAGAGTTTATGATTGTCTGTGCGCAGAGGGAGTACACATCCCCCGAAATGAGTGTGTTCTCTTTGTGAGTGTGTGGCAGTGTGTCATGTCCACAGATGCAGAGCAGGACCAGTGTAACCACCGCTGATGTGTTTGCACTGCTGGAATGATGAACGAGCCGGTTTGATATTTGTGTTGCCGACCTGAGAAATAGGAAGCCTGCAGCTTTGCTGTCACCCACATCCCTCCTTCTCCTCATCCTTCCTTCTCCCCCTCTCTGGCCTTTCGGGTGTGTGTGATTTATGAAGAGCTTACCCTCTCCCTTTATGAGTGTGCATAAATAATAATGTGGCGTGTCACTGAGCATAACCAACACTGCAATACCTCAGCTGGTGGCTAGCTTTGTGTATGAATGTGTGTGTGTTAACAGTTGTGTATACTCTCAGTAGGTGCATATGTGCTGCATCACTGTGGCTGATGCGACAGGTGTGTGTGTGGCTAGAGACAGAGATAGAAAACATCGAGAGACATGTCATGTTAATAACACACATTTGCAAATTTTAATTTTGTTTTACTTATTGTTGTAGAAGGACCAGGGGTAAATGTTTGCACTCTTCTAGGTGAATTAGGACTGAACAAGATGCAAAAAAGAATCAAAGAGCTATTATTTTGGTTGCAATTTGAGTCATGATAATAGTGGGAATGGGCATTTTTGCATTTCACTTTAACTGATTAAAAAAAAATATAATGATGACAATGTGATTTCTTTGCTGGGGTCTGTACCAAATAAACATGTTCCCTTAAAATTGCAACTCCTGCAATTTGGTACTTGATGTGAATGGAGGTCCGTGTGTCTCATAGACGCACTTCAATCTGGCTTGATTTGTTCCACCTTTTATTCCACTTCATTTACACTTATTTCATAACACATTTTGCCACACAGCTGAACTGTAAGATGCCATTTCAGCATAAAAAATAAGAGGAAGAAACAGTTGAAGTTGAAAATGCATGGCAGCGTCAGCCGCGTGTTTCAATACATACAATAATCCATTAGAATTAGTACTGAGGGAATGATTAAAATCTTGCAAACTGAAGAAATATTTGTCAGTACCAGGATCCAAAGTTCTGGTCTGTGACCATAATGTATATTATATATATTACCCCTGATTCTGACCCTGACATATTTGGATATGTATTTCTTTATTTACTCCCCTTTGCTACCTATAAGTCAGTCAGCTGTATTAAGTTGTTCTGAGTGTGTTTGAATAGTGTGAAAATAGAATAAAAGCTTGGTGACAAAAAGCAATTTGGGTTTCAAACTGTTGGAAAATACTGTTTAACCTGCATCACTGCTTCTGGAGGGGATTTCATACCTTTCTTGTGATTTTTGTTTAGTGTCCTGTAGTATTCAATAATATCTATGGTGAGATGTCAGGAAGGAGATTGAAAATGAAATGAGGTTTGGTAATGACATGCTTTTTTCCTATTTTTCTGCTATTTTTATATTTTTGGAGGCAGTGTGAGTTGTGGGTCATCCTTTGCTAAATTTGCATGAATGCTTAGACCGCTGCACTAACAGGCAGAGGAAGTTACTTTGGTGTGCTAGCGTTTAGCGTTCATTCTGACAGAAGCATCAAAGAGACGTTATGTTCAATGTGGAAGTACAAGCTGCTGTTTGGAACCACTGGCTTCTCATCAAACAGAGATTTAGAGGTTCAAGTGATGTCTCTGTATATGATTCATGATTTTTACGGAGTCCCTTATCACCAGCACAAATGGGATTGTGCATCTGTTTGTGTGCATCAGTTTATGAGTGTGAGTCAGTGTGTGCATCTCTTTACCCTCCTTTGTTTCTTTGGTTGCTTCTCTAATCTTATACAGTACCTGACTCTGTGTTGCAGTGATTTGAGTGTGTGTGCATGTGCATGCAGGCCCAGAGCCAGGTGTGTGTGTTCCTAAGAGGTAATCCCCCACATCTGGTAGTGAGCTGTATAGATTCAGGCTGAAACACAAGTAGGATTACCCCTGCTCTCACCGGTAATACAACCAATTTTCTACTTGTTTAAATAACGCAGGCCAAACATTCCTCAGATGGCCCCTACGGTGCCCTGCAAATGTGTGTCTTTGTGTAGGCCGAGTGAATACTGTATGTGCTCTTGAACAAAGATTAGTGTTTGGGACATGCTTGAGTACATGTAACATTGAGTGTTTCAAGGCATTTGTTTCTGGTATCGTATCGTAGTGCATACAGAGTAGGTCCTTCCCTGTGTATTGTTACTGTCACTTTAAACACACACAGCTGTACGCTACATTTATGATGCCTGTCATGTCCTGTTTGATGGATTTTTGTAACTCTGAGCATTACCAACCAAACAAACAATGTTGCATCACATTCAGACGTTTCCAAATCTAAAATCTTTTATCAATCTTGTGTAAGTGTTAAACTAAAGAACAAAAAAGGTGAAAGTAATGCTGATTTCCCCATTGACAACTGTCTTAATAGACCAGAATGCAATTTTAGGTACTGGACACCAAAAGGCCACAATTGTGTTGCTTGTCCCTGACATTTAAAACTTCTGTGAGGCCTCTGACCACTGAGCTTAAAACTTTCTGTACACTCTACAAATTACACATTGTGTTTGTTAGAGGCAGATTCCAGTAGGTTTACACTCATTATATTTAAATTTGATAGTTAGGTCAATAGAAAATAATAGTGGGGCAGTGATATTAACACCTATACAGAAGCTCCCTTTGATGAATATAAACAATAATGACACTGTTTAGTTTCTAAAATATACCAATACCTCTGCTGTCCAGAGGCATCCTGGGAAATGGAGTAAATCAGTAACCAAAATATAAATGTCAAAGGCTTGCCTCACATGCATGTACAGTATATAGAAAATAATCAGAATTCATCATAGCACGTGTGCTGTTAAGAATTAAACATGACACTTTTATATCATAATTCATGTTTCTCAACCTCAACAGTACTAATTACATTTACCTGCCATTCGATTGAAGAGGGCATATAACAGGGAATGCCTTGTTTGAAATTGATTGCCATTTCTCACAGGATGCCATGGATATCAGGAGCCAAATTCCTGCTCAGTCAGGGTAAGATACTAAACTTCAGACCTCTGTATCTGTGCGCCGTCAATATTCATCACGCTTTACGGCCGCGGAGAAACCCATTCTCTACACATCACGTCTGCTCTTTGTTGAACAGCATCCAGTTCACACATGTAGGGGAAGTTTCTCTCACTGCCTGCGAACACTTGACTTCCCAGAATCTTCCCACCTCAGGCGCTCCTGATTCAGAGAATGAAAAGCAACAACAAATAGACAAATGCACACTTTGGAGGCATGCAGAGAAAGTATTTGCTTTTGTGCACAGTTCCATCAGTTGACCATAAACTGCAGTTTGAGTCCTTTCAGCTATCACAAATGTATACACCAAGCCAAATTGTCAGGTAGTGCAGGCTTTCATTTTCTGTAGTCAAGTCAAGACACTGTGAGTAGGTGGTTTATACTCTGTGATTCACATTTTAGTGCTTGAAAAAACAGATGTCTAAAACAGTCTGTGTAAACCTGTCCTTTGGTGAAGAAAGTGTGTCTGTGTGTGAGTCAGAAGCTCACTCTGCGTGTATGTGTGTACTGTATGTAAGAGTGGCTGTGTGTGTGTGTGTGTGTGTCTGAGAGATGATTGGGTTACCATACTACTGTCAGGATGCTGCGCGCTTCTTCTGAATTATGCATCTCTCGTTCAAAGAAAGAATGAAGAATAGCATGAGAGGAAGAGAACGGAGAAAAGGGGGGCAGTCGTAAGATAAATGACAACAGCACAAAAGCAAAGCATCTCAATAGTCTTGTACTGCACACACACAGATGCACACACACACAGACACACACACACACGCACGCGGACGCAGACGCAGCAGTGTTCGACAGGGATGAGAGAGGAGAAGAAAAATGGGTTGATTAGTAACAGTGGATGAAATAGGGAAGTGTGAATGTTTGTTTGTGCGATTGCGTGTTTCTGTGTGTGTGTTGCTGATGCTTATGTAAAGGCGAGAGGCTTGAGTGCTACCAGCATGCAGTAGTGTTTGAGTAAAGCAAGGTGGCACTGTTCATCCTCCAACTGTGAAAAGTGTGTGTGAGTGTGTGAGATTGTTTCCACAGTTGTGTTTTTGTGGTGTGGATTTTTAGATAATGCTTTTATACAGTGTGAACATCCCTGATTGCAAATAAATATATGTGTGTGTATTAGTGTCCATACAGGAAATGCTGCATTTGGCTGATTAAGTCTTAGCACGAACATCAATTATATATATATGGATATTAGATACATCCATATATATATAAAACTCTCAACCGTTCCATCTGTGAGATGCAGCATGTAAACACCGTTCACTGTTTACGGCAGCTGGGATAATTTCATATCACTGTTATTAAAAATTCAGAAACGGCAACCATGATGCATTTAAACTCCATATCCAATTGGCTGTTGGCTCATACAGCCGGGTGAGAGCAATCTAAGTCGCAATAATCATAATGATAATGTGTGAGTTTATTGATTGTAGTGAAGAAATCCTGCTTTCTCTTGCCATCTTGTAACAGAGAGGTCAAAGGTCAGGCTTGGAAACGGCATAAGTGAGACTTCATTAGTCAGACTGCTGTTGTTGAACTATGGCTTTGTAAAACCCTGCTGCCTGGAAAAAAAACTATTTTTAATCATCAGTTTCAGTTCCTTGATGTAACATGATGTTTAAGAAGTGACAGTGATACTGTGACAGTTTGACGTCGCATCACTTCAGTCCTGTTAAAACGCAGCTGTTGGCAGTCACTTGTTTCAGACGATATCAAACCCTTTTATGGTAATAATAAGAACCTTATATGGAATTCATGATGACTATTGTAGACTTTTATTACATTTCAATCTTCAATCTTCCGTATGTAATGAGTCTGCACAGACATGTTGGTGGAGGCATACAGCCACAAGGCAGTAATTCTAGTTAACCTGCCGTACTAGCACAAACACAGTGAGCCAGCATTCACTTCACCAGGAGCCTGAAATGTTGGTAATGTTATTAATCATAATTGTGTTTTTCCAAGGATGACAAAATTTATGGTGTGAAAAAGGTCTACAGTGTGAAAAATAATAACCCTTATTTATTTATTGTGTGCCTGTGCATGCACAATACAAACAAAAAAGGATCCGCTCATCAAAATATAGCTTTTTATTTCTACCGGTGCTCAAAAACTTGACCAACTCCACAGTCCTGCTCCTGCTCCTCCTGCGCCTCGCTGGCTGACTGGGACTCCATCATTAACAGCATGGATCTCATTGTGCTTTATCTTCTGTGGCAAATCAAAAGACATTATTCTGCGTCCGGTTCCCTCTCTCCAGTTCGATACTCAACAAATTCATTGAGGAGAATCGTATCCTCAACAGACAAGGGGGAGAATAATTGTCTTTATTTTACTATCCTGTCCATGACATGTACTGAGTGTTGAAATGCAACTCTTGGAAATGTAGTTTGCTTCTATCTGAGAGTTTAACTCTACAATGGCTGAGTCAGTTGGTGTAAAGGGGTAAAAAAAAAAAGGCTTTATTTGCAAAACAGTTTGATACAATCAGAATAAGAGCATCAGTTCATCAAGATAATGTGTTAAAATAATATAGGATTTGTGTGGGTTGGTGTGTTCTTTCCTTTCTATGAAATGGAGTAAAATAAGAGTGCATTTGTCGGCCGTGGGCCACATACATTGCAACACTTTATAACTGTGTGCTCTCGGCAGTGTGTATGGACAAGAATACTCACAAACACAGTGTTTATCTCTCTCTGCTTCACGCATGCTATTTTTTTATGGCTTTCATGTATGTCGTGATAATCGCTTTGGCTCTGTAACACACACACATACACACACAAGCAGTCCTTTCAGCTAGTCTGGTCACGTTGGATACACAAGCTGCATCATGATTTACAGACGATCATAACATGACAATAAAAAGGGTTCAGCTATTTGTATTTGGCACGGGTATCAGTGTGTGTCTGCGAGTGTTAGTGTGTTTGTGTGTGTTATGGTAATGAGACAGAAGGGTCACATTATTCAGCCGTAGTTGACATGCAGGCTCCCTTGGTCCATATCAATATCCCCCCACGGACACAGCAGGGAAAATAAGGCGATTTGTTTTCCAGAATATTAATCACAGTCAGGAGGGACCGAGAGAAACCTGTGCGTTAAGAAAACACACCGGAGCACTCAAGGTGTTGTTGTTTTTCATCCTGGGGCACAGGGTCCTCCAGATGAGCGCGGTGGTGCTGCATTTTGAAGGACTGAATTTCAAACCACTTTGTGCTTTTTAAAAGCAAGCCTTTCCCAAGATTCCTCTCCTGCTATTTCACAGTATTAATGTTTTTTTTTTTTTGTCTCTTGTGGAGAGGACGACAGACCTGATAGCCTGAACATAATGAGGTGTCTAAAATTTTTAGTAGTACACTGAATAAAGCTGCTCCATAAGTCTTCAAGTATGAAAAGGTTAGGTCACACAGCAAACAAGAACTACACTAATGTAGTCAGATCATGATGTGCTGACACACTTTTTCTGCCCCTCATCAGCACCCGTCTGCTGTCAGCTGGCACCAGGAGCCTGGGTCCATTTAACATTTACGAGTTTAGTTTAGTAAATAGTGTCTTTTATCTGTCAGATATTTGACTTGGAGGATTTTGGAGCAAATACAAACCCTTGATCAGATTAAACTTTGATGAGATGGGGTTAATATGATGGTGATGATGGGTTACAAAGTGTATGTTCGGTAAAAGTCCTCATAGTGAGATACAGTGCTTCAGAAACCCATTTTTTTTCATGCCTCGGCTTGTTCTAAATGAAGTAATACATGATTCATTTTGTTGATACTTTGTGTTTGATTGAGTGATGAGTGGAAGCAGCAGGGCGGCCCTCATCAGCACTGCTCCCCGCCTGTGTCAGCCATAAAAAATAAACTCCGGAAAAGCAAATCATCACCCCCCACCCCCCACACATTAAAAGAAGTTGTTGTTCAAAATGAATAAATCGTTTTTGAGTGTAGTTCTTTGCGGTGTCTTCGTACACGCCCTCGCACATCAAGTGTGTGCGCGCGCACATCACATTACGCTCTGAGACTACTTCTTTGATTGATGCTGTCAGTGAGTTTGGAGAAAGACACGAAGGCTCAGGAGGGAGGGAGATAAGAGAGAAAGAGGAAAGCAGATAAAGAAGAGAGAAAGAGCTCAAGAAGCATCCATCAAGCAGCGCAATCAGATTGTTTCCCTGGCATTCGGTCTTTTCTTTTCTCTCTCTCCTCTGCATCTGCCAGCCCCTCGATTCCTCATCTTTTCCTCCACTCACTCTCTCTAATGCTCTCACACACACACACACACACACACACACACACACACACACACACACACACACACACACACACACACACACACACACACACACACACACACAGAGTAGATGTGTCTCCTTTGCGTGGCATTGGCCAGGTGTCATGAGGATATTGAATCACGGGAGGTTGAGGTGAGAGGCGGCATCATGGTGTGATGGATGATGCATATCTTGCCGCCTCCTACGTGCTTATTGTTTACACACTTGCAAACACACACATACTCAGCTACCGTACTCCTTTGTTGTTAATTGACGTCCTCCACTCGTCTATTGTTTTATTTCCATCCCTCGTTCCATTGCGGTTATTGCTTTTCATTAAGTGGTCATTTCCTCCGCCAGCACCATCTAATGAGAGCGTCACGCCACCACGCGCCCATTTATCAAACCACGTAGCTGTGATGGCATGGCCCCGCAGTCAACACACACATACACTGACGCACACACACCCGTGCTCTATCTGCCATCATGTCCCTGTCTCAATTAGGATTGTTTGTCGTTCTGCTGCCCTCCATCCCCTGTTCATTTGGCCGCCCCCGTCTCTTCCCGTCGTCTCATTGTGGCAGCCATGTCATTGTGTTTGACAGCTTCTCATTCTCGTGTCAGATCTCATTTGACTGCTAATTTCATACATACACACCTCGCCTGGCCTTGCCGTGCGTGTTAGCTCCTCTGAACCGGCCCTCTGCTCAAACATTGGTCAGATTTTTCTTCTTTGTTCAGAAAGAAATAAGCTATTGTGTTACTGAAGTGGCATCTGCTGGTGTGTTATGCACTGTAAGAGGGAGATGAGCTGTGAATGAGCTGTGAATCCAGCTCTGTTTGCTTTCTTTAAATACACACACACACACACACACACACATCTGCACACTTGGCAGAATGAAGCAGATTGTGTCCCCGCTGTTGGCAAGATAAATCACGTAAAAGCTTCACTGTGATCATGGCACAGTGGAGATGCTATATAACCTGGCAGCGTGTTTCCAGCTTGTTCATATGCCAGTTTTCACATTGTTTAGACTGTCACACTCATCTTGAGGAAACCTTGTTCATTACAGGTCACGTGCATGCCATATTTGTTATTTAAAATTATTTAGGACACAATTTTGAATGTGTGCGTGTGTGTGTGTGTCCCTTTCAGCTGGTTGCTGTTTTCGACGAAGCCCAGCGTGGGAGGACAGACAGCCCCAGAGACAGCATGTCCGGCTACTCCAGCGCTGCCCCCAGCCCTGAACCATTCCACTACTATCCCCACCTGCAGTACCAGGAGTCTACCAGAGGAGAGATTGAAGTGAACGAGGCAGTCCTCAAAGCCAGTATGTCTGCAGATCTGCTGCATTTGTTTTTCAGCGTCATCTTATGAAAATGATATTTAAATCTCAATGACATCAGATTTTGGATTATTAGAATTCACATCCCAGCTCTGGGTAGTGCAAAATATTCAGTTGTGTACAACAAGTGGTAGTTTAAAATGTGAGAGTTTCTGCAAAAATCTCCAACACCTAAGCAATGCTTAATCAACACTTTCACATTTTTTTGCGCGTGTGTGAAAGTCAATTTTGGTGAAACATCAGGAGGTGTGTGTACGTAGGTGTGTGACAGTATGTGAGAGAGAGACAGAATCAGAAATACATTTATGGAACAGCTGTAAGCGGAACCTACTGCGTAAAAAGAGATTTTTGCTTGTAACCTCATGGCATGTGAAAACAGATGCGGTGTTGACGCAGCGTTCTCTCCTGTCGTCCTCAATGTACCGAGTTTGTTCTTGTTAGTTTGCTCTTGTTTTCACACCTAGCTTAGACTGAGAGCCATCGAGGCAGAGCTGCAGGGCTCTTTTCATATAGAGAGAGTTAAGTCTGTACACACACACTCTGTACACTGCATCACACTTTGGTTAGGGGTATTTGTCTGGGCCATTAAAGTACTTCAGTGAACAACATGATAAATGTAACATTAACAGGATTTTTACTGCCAACTAAAGCTTCCCCCCTGTGCACAATTAAGATGGTGGATTTATGTAATATAGAGCTGTATAGCCAATCATTGTCTGTCAGTGAGACAGCAAAGCCATGACAGTGCAGTGAGACCTCAAGACAAGTCCAAACTGGGTTCGAGTCTGACCTGCCAGCCTTTGCTGCACATCAACCCCTCGCTCTCTCCGTCAGAGTAAAAACAAAATAATGCCCCTAAAAACTGAAGAGTATAGTAGAAAAACAGGGGGGATGATTTTTTGGAGACGGAAATTATGTCGAGCTCCTGATTTGAAAAAGCGTGTGGTCACCAGTTTTAGAAACATGCTGCCAGAAACATCACTGAAAAGCAGATTTTTTTCAGATGCAAAGCTTTCATCCTGCTTTTCACCCTCTTCTCTGGTTTGCTTCTTATCCACCAACACTCTTGACTCAACAGTCTCATATTTTTTTTTGCCATTCTCTCATTCTTAAACTCTCTCTCTTTCTTTTTCTTGAAGCCCGCCTCCTCCTGTTCTATGTTTGTCTTGGTTTTGCATTTGTATTTTTGGTATTTAGCTGTTGCTCATATCCAGAGCGATGTTGGAGCACCAGCAGAAAAGCTTAAAATTCTGATTTGGAGCACTTTTTGTTTGTGAGGTGAGTCATTCCACAATGACTGAATATATACAACAGATGCAAATATTATACATAACAAATATGAATTTAATTCACATTTGATAGAGAAATTACATTTTTATCTTCTTTGTCTTCTAAATGTCTGTTGCGTGTGAAGTCAGAGATTTGGAGGAAAAAAAAGGTTGTTAGTGGTTCAGTAACCATTGATGTCAAATCAACAGAGCAGGTTCTTAAAGGCTAAGTGAGACTGACAGTTTGACAAAAACTGTGTGTGCAGATGATGAGATAAAAATGCAGCTTTCAAGTGAGCCAGGAATGGTATTTTTACTTTTTTTGCAGTCAGGAAATGGAGTGAACAAGTTAGTGGGTCATGGTGCATCTCCAGAGGGAAACATCATCACAAGACTAGTCAGTCAGAAGCCTAAGGGATCCTCTGGGGAAATCTCTGTCTGGGCCACAGCCTCTTCTGGCTGTAGATACTTTTAACTGTAAATAATCTAGAGCATGATTTGTATCTGTACGTTTTGTCTTTTTCTATTTTAAACTGTTGCATTGATTAATTTTGGATGAAAAGAGACCAAGTTAAAGATAAATCTAACAACAGTCTGTTTAATCACTGGGCCCCTGTACCCCTTTCATTTTTCCTTTCTCCATCTGTTGGCTGTAGAGAAACAGTGTGACACCCCACACACACACACGCACACCTGCCCTTTGCCATCGGCCTCCCTCTGCCCACTTTTGCCCTGTTCCCCATAATCTGCCCCCCTCCTCAACTCCATCTCTTGCCTACTCTACTATTCAGCTTCAACCACCTGCCATCCACAGGCTCACCACCCGGCACCGAGACCCTGACCCATCACCCCCATCTCCCACCAGATATCTCCTGTGTTCCCTCCCTCCCATCCTGCCCTGCTCTCCCAGTCTCTGGATGGCTTCCACCTCTAACTAGATTAGCACTGTAGCCTGTTAGCATGCCCAGGGTCCAGCCGAGCATGAATGGACTAATTCCATTCACCCCTCCAGCACCCGTCCCATCCTGTTTTTAACCCAGTGGGACCTCCTCCTACCCCCACCCCCAACCTGCTCTCCAGTCCTGCTGAACCCTAACTAACTTAGTTATGATGTGACCCTGTGACGCCCCTCATATAGACCCAGACTGATGCAATAAAGCCGCTTTTGTCGTCTGCACACACACAGTACGACAAAAGAACCGCAGCATGCAAGTTAAACAACCCAACACATCGAAAGCAGTCACCCATCCACTGCTGGGAAGGGAAAATGTGTCTGTGTGTGTGTTTGCGCTCCCCTTTGCTGTAACAAGATTGGTTGTTAACTGGGTGTTACATTATAGTATGTGGACAATTTGTAATAACATAATTTATTGGAGACTGGGACAAAGTGATGGGGTGTACGCAGTCAAACCTGTTATGATTAGCTTTCATGCCTGCTAGTAATTCTTCTTCTCAGTCACAGACTTCATGCGCAGAATGCAAACAAACCATTAATTCCCTTTGAAATGATATAAATAAGGTGCTTCAGATCTTGCCTGATGAATAGCTAATGAAGACTTGTTCTTCAGTATCAGCACGAGTTTGCTGTCTGAACAGTGCACACAGGAATGATTCCTTCAGGATCAGTGTCCATGGTGCAAATTCAGCAACATGTCGGTGCAACTTACATCTAAACTAACCCAACTTCTTTCGGTGATGTAAACTCCCTCTTCACCCAAACAACGATGGGAACCCGGATGACAAAAACTCTGAACCCAACTGTCACCATTGAAAAATTTAGCTTTATTTTTTATTTCACACCATCAATACTTGAAGCACATGACATTACACTGCCACTGTCCTCTAACCATTTATATACAAACATCTGTTAAAGTCTTTGTACAATAACAGTGACATGCCAAATCATTTTTAAGTAGCCTAACTTGTCCTGGAAATGACAGCATGTGACAAACTGAGACTTGAAGTGACAGTGCCATTAGTGGAAGGGAGGGAGAACAGCCTACTCCCCACAGGGATAAACAAGATTACATGAAGGCAGTGCAGCCTGGCAGAATATTTTAGTGGAGCTGTCACATGGGAAAGTGGTCTCAGGCTTTTGGAATCACTGCATGTAAACACTTTAACTCAGGTGTCATAGTCTAAACCTGAGTAAACCTGGTTAAGTGTATTAATATATGAAAGTGAGAGCTAACCACATGCAACATGGGACGATAATAACTCATTGGCTACAAGGCATCCTTTCATCAGACATTAACCCATTTATGAACAAATCATAAAAACTGTGGTTCTGGGAAAATTAGGTTACTTCAAACCATGTGAATGCTTTAATCAGACTATCACCTTAATCCGATTATTCCCAATAATCAGGTTATAGTGAGCACGTAGTTACACTGAGTGGTGGCAGACAGGACAAGAAGTAATTCAGTAATCAGTCATGCATCAAAGTGTTTGTGTGTCAGATTGGCTGCTTGTTTGAACAGGGTGATTGGACTTCACATTGCCCCTGTGGGATGATTAGACTGGCATTGATCTGCTGCTACTGACACACACACACACACACACACATACACACACTTCTAGGAAGAGAGTCCTTATCGCATCATCCCATGACCAGCCTGAGCCTGAGCTGCTGTATCGATTGCCAGAGAAACGAGACCACCTTGGCCCGTGGCATGAAAACATGGACACACACACACACACACAGACACACACAGACAAACACATATATAAATATACACAGATGCAAAGCACAGTCTCTGTTGGTAATAAATGTACATATAGCACACACACTATACACGCATGCTTACACGTGCAAACTCAAAGGCAAACAAAGGCACACACCGATTATCATGTGCACCCATACACACACACACACACACACACACACACACACACACACACACACACACACACTCACTCACTCAGTCAAACACATTCAGTCAGAAACATGATGCATCCTTGTTTTCATCCTGCCCTGGCAGTGAACTAGCACTGCAGCATTACTGAAGTTTCACAGAACTGAAAACAAGAGGAAATTCTTAAAATAAACCTCTGTGTTCCCAGAATTGCATAAGCAGCCTAGTTAGGCAGAGAGCCACAGATGGAGAGTTGGAGGCAGATAAACACAGAACTGGCAAAGTTCACAAGGCCTCCTCAGGCCTCTCCAATTACACAAATCTCAAGGGGAAGATAAGGGGAGAACATAACTTGGGTGTGTTTCAATGTGTACCATTTGTGTTTTCCTGGCATTGAAGTGGTCACTGTGATGAGTTTGGTGGGTGGAGTCTATTTAAAGTTGTAGGGTACCTTGTGGTTATGGGTGCACAGTGGCGTTAAATTAGCTAACCTAAAATACATCTAGAGTTTTAGTGCTTCCACCTCTTCCCCTCCCTTTTGGCAGGAGGTTGGATGTTAAAGTCAGAAAATGTCTGTGATCTTAAAATAAATGAAAACTCAAATTGCACGGGGCATGAGTGATGTTCAGCTGCAGATGCCATGCTGCTGCTGCGTTGAGACAAGAGCAAGTCTCTCTCCGTAACTTTACAGAGGGTTTTGGTTTCATCATCTGATCAAATGCATACACCTGCTTTAGATCAGAAACTATTGGTCAAAGAGCAATTTTAGATTTAAAGTGAACAATTTCTTCACTGTAGATTTTTTTTAAGCATCTGTCACATTCTGTCTGCAATAGAAGTGTCTCTAATGACTGTTTTCATAAATAATGACTGACTTTCAACCTTAGGTAGCTTGTTTCACAAGAGATAATATTATCCAAGGAAATTTCTCGTGCCATGCTGTGTATAATCTCAGTTCACTGGGCTCTACAGTGATCATTTTATAAATACTGACTTTTCTAGTTCATATTTTATAAAATGTAATCATAGACATTCTTTTGTTTTTTTTGTTTTTTTTATAGAAAGTGTAGTAATAAGCTATGAATGAAGTTACTAATTGAACTAAGTAGAATCAGGTAGGATTTATTTGCTCACATGGTGGCCTGTGCCATCACAGATCCTTATACCAGTTTAATTCTACCGGTAGAACACATTTGACGACTGACGACTAATCCATGCTATGATCAAATGAAACCTGCCGCAGGCTGAAGTGTTTACCAGCTGCATTAGCTAATTAAGAAAGAAGGTGATCCTGAACTCATTGATATGGAAGAGAAGTGCAGACACATTAATCCATTAGTCTATTAAAATCACCCCCGTGCTGTAGCAGGAATTGTTCACCACAAACCCCTTTCACCAAATTTGCAACATGTAAAGAACAAGAAAGGTATGTTCTCTAAATGCACTAGTTCAATACTGAAGTCCAATCACCTTTGATTAGTGATTGCTCTGAGGCAGTCTTGTTTATGAGCGTCTAAACAGTGGCTGACCTGAGAGACTTCCAGCTGTCACTCTCATCAATACCCCTAACCCTCGGTGACACTGCTTGACCCCACAGAGGTCACTTCAGGTCAGAGGTCAAAGCCTAGGTTCCTTCACATGGCTGGGTCGGACTCTGGGGTTTAAGTGGTGGGAGGATTGATGGAGGCCAATTTGACTTCGATGGATAAATGGAGGAGGATTTATGGGACTGACCGCTAGGTAATGGACCCTGACTGTGACCATGGAGTGGCCTTGGTCACTTTAGTAAGCTGCATCATTGACATTGTGGTATTAATGTATCTGTGCATGTGTGGTGTCAAGATTCAAGGTGGTGTTGCATATTTGCAGAGGTCATTCAGTAAATTTCTATTTTGGAAATAAGTTCACAAATAAATCCAGTCTTTAATCAGTGCTCTTATTAAACTCAGCTCTGTGTCAGCTCTTTTCTATTAGTGTTGAAAATATTACTGCAGCAGACATGGTTGAAAACAAATTTGCAAACGTGCACTGTGCTAGTGTTCGTCTTTTTAAAACCTGATGCGTGTTTTCTGTTCAGTGTGTGCATCCATTTTTGTTTGCATTGACTGTCAATGAATGCAGGAGACAGGTGGGTGGAGGAGGGAGAGCAGAGAACCATCTATTACGTTTTACTGCTTTCTATCCTCGGCCCTCTTAAACTTGTAAAATTTGTACCATGTGTGAGTGTGGAAAATGTAAAGATGTAGAGAAAAATGTGCCTAAATTCACTTTACGTTTGGTCTGAACGCACCTTAACAAAAACATGTTTTTTGCAGAAAGTGTTTGACCCATTTTAGATGCACACAAGATTAACAGACAGTCAGAGAAAGCAGGAGCTATTTCAAGCGCATGTTATTACTGCTGCCTGTGTTTCTGCCTGTCACTTCAACATGAAGTCTGCTTTTCTCAGTAGAATAAATTAAAAAAAACAAACAAAAAAAAAAAGCTTTCTCTCATACAGGTGATAGTGAGTCAGCTTTGTGTTTTTTAACATCCAGTTAGTCCAGGTGGAGGGGGAGTGTGAAACACAGGCAGATGGAGGATGAGCCTGGGATTTTGGATAATTGATAAAAAAGATTAGACAAACCTGAACGCATCGTCAAATCGCCCAACACCGAACGAGTGCTTCACTGTGTTTTAGACAGAAAAGATATTTGTGTGTGTGTCTGAGATGGTTGGGATGACCATTTTTCATGTCCACAATCACAAACCACAAACACGCACACACTGTGACCCCTGCCAGTTTCTCCTTCCCTACTTGTTCTCCTCCTCTGCTCTCTCTATTCTGACCACGTTAGACCAGGACCCTGTCACTGACCCTCCAAAGAGAGATTGATTACAGGAAAGAGAATTTTGTTTGCCTTTTCTTGCAGTGTCTCTCAGTTTTCAGGGTTTTCTCTCTCTCTCTTTCTGTGTCACTATCTCTCAGCTCTCTTTTTCTCCCTTTGTTTATCTCACACTCTTGCTTTTCCTCTCCCCTGTCTTTATTTTCTCTTGTGGAGTAAAATTTGAAAACACCCTGCTATGGGTTTTGCTTCCACAAATACCAGCCTGCTCCTGGATATTAAAATCAAGAGGCAGCACACCGGTCCAAATTAGATTCTTTTCAATTGCTTTATTGTGGATCCAGACCTGCCCATGTTACCTCTTGGGCTGTGGGTAAGTGTGTGTGAATATGGGTGTGTTTTGGGTGCACAGAGGCAACAGCTGGTCATATGAAAATGTACACAGTGGGTGGGGGTGGGTTTTGGGCGTATTGCTGGAAGGAGGGGGAGGTAGGTGGTCCTGTCTCTGTCTGTGAGTCATTCCAAAATAAATTTGAGCTCTTGAAAATGGGTTACAGTGTCTCATCATGCAGTGACAGTGGAGTGATTTTCATTTTAAACATTTAAATGTCACTCTTCATTTTTCAGTCTCCATTTTCTCGTACTTGTGTATCAACCAGGGGTCAGTGTTTCCATCTCTTTCCTTTTATTTTGGTCATAAATGTTCATCTGCAGGTGGCAACAAAGATCTTACAATTATTGCTACCATTTGCTTTGGTGTCAGTTGTTTTTAGAGAGCGCCTCGGGGGTCCGTCCAACCCTGAGCTTCCCGATGCTCATTTCAGCAAGGTGGCCAGATGCCGAGTGTGGAATTTGCCTAAAGATGAAAAAAAGAGCTTTGTTTCTATCTTTCCCCTCCTCTCTTCTCTTTCCACCCATCTCTCCATCTCCTCAGTCTGTTTAGAGCGTGAGAAATTCAATATAATGTGATTTCTTTTTAACTGCGTGGAAAATATGAAATCATTGCAGTTGCAGCATCCTCCCTGTCCGTCCATCTCTAACCTTCATCTCTCTGGTCACAGATACACCTCTGTTGGTGAGGAGCAGCAGTGACTCTGCTTTAGTGCCACCTCATGAGAAGACAGCCGCGCCCCCACCTGATGACTACAGCAATGCATCTCCTGAACTGGTGAGCACAGGGTCACAGTTGCTTTCATAGTATTTCTCATGCTACCACTATAATCAGACAGCTTTCTTAAGGAGGCCTTTTAAGCGACACCACGTTTGTCTGGTTCGGTCGTTCTTTTCTTTTTTTTTTTTCCTTGCATACATATTGTGATTTAAGGTAAAACTGTGATGAGGCTCAGGGTTCACTCCAACTCCAATGAATCCGAGTTGCTTAAAATTGTAATAGACAGTTTACATCATGCCTAAAAAGATGCAAACAACAGTAACAGCACAGTCGGCAAGATGTGACTTTGTCATTTGCAAGATTTCCACAGAAGTCAGGTAATTATTCCTAAGTAAGAAAGTTGGCATCTACCTACAGCAATTAATGTTTACTCACAGCCACGTCTCCACAGCCTTATCCAGGGGAAAGACAGCCACCAAAGTTTTTACTGAAGGAAATGAGGATGGAATAGCAGAAAACACTGTGACAAAACAGCTACGATAACTGTCTTTCACAAGCCCTAAAGTTTTGTTTTCCTTTTTGTTTCTTTGTAACTCTCTAACTTCAACTTATATGGTTGCACAGTCTCAGGGTGAGAGAAGGTAAAAAAACATGGATGTGACAAATAACCATTTTCCCTTTGCTCAAAGTATTAATAATGGGTAAGACAAGAGATTTGATGATAATGAATATAAGCCACCAGTTGGAAGCTGATTAAAGATGCCGATAATGTAAGCCAAACCTTTTTTATGCAAATGTTGTTATTTGAAACAAAAAAATATTTTGACTAAATATTCAAATTCTTCAGCGACTAAACTCCTACAGTTCAAACTACTTGTTTAGAGAAGCAACATGTTTTAACCAAAGCAAAAGACAATAGAAAAGAGCAAAAAAAAAAAGTAAAAAAGAATGTAAGTAAAGAACAGGAAGATGAACAAATGACTCTTTCCATTACATCTCTGGTGTGTGCCATTTCCTCACTGAAGACAAAGAGAGAAACCCAGTGAATATTCCTCTTGTGGTCCGGCTCCAAGCCTCAGGCTGTACTTTGAAAGGGTCGGGCTTTTCAAGTGCTCCCTTTTTTTCCAAACAGGCTGCCATTAAGAAGAACTTTGTTCGCTGCCTTTGTGTGTGAGGTCACATTGCTGTGTGTGTGCGTGTGAGGGAAACTCAGGTAGAGAAAAAGAGGGGAGAGAAGGGTCCTGTATTTCACCCCTGCCGTGTTCAACACAGCGGTGACTAAGCAGAACTCATGAGTGGGCTCTGAATTAACACAGTGACAAAGCCCATATTTCCTGTCCAAAACACGTCAGGCCTCATACCCTTCAAGCAGCACAGGTGATTTAAAATGTCTTTACAACTGTTTAAAAAAAGAGCTACATCCCTCAGCTACCTGACAGATGAAGCCCTGCTTCAGACCTCAGCAGCCTTATTTAAAACCAGACTCTGATACATATTGTTTTTTTTCTTTGTTGCATTTATGAACTTACAGAGCACCTTAACCTTATTTTATTTTATCATAGTTGCTGTGAGAGAGAGGGAATGACATGCTGTGGAAAAAAGCTACAGGTCAGACTTGAACGCAGGCCTCTGCAGTTAGGACCAAGCTTTAATAGTGTGTGTTCTACCAGGTGAGCCCAAGACCAGCTTTAATTTGCATATATAATTTGAATTAATAAAAGCATATAAATGAATTTAATTCACATGTAAAACCGCATTATATCAACATTATGTCTCAACAGACTCAAACGATCTTAACTTCTGCTCCATAAAATAAAATGTTTCACATCTTAATCTGTTAGATTTGTCATGAAGAAAAATCAGTGGTCAGTCTGTAAGTGACAATTGTTCAATTGTTCAAGTACAGTAATCTGAACAAACTGAACAAGACTGTCGGGAGTATTAATCCTCAGTGGAGAACAAAGACTGTTTGTAACCCTGTAGTGTGTGAGTTTCTGAACATGCGTATCTGTGTGTGTGTGTGTGTGTGTGTGTGTGTGTGTGTGTGTGTGTGTGTNTGTGTGTGTGTGTGTGTGTGTGTGTGTGTGTGTGTGTGTGTGTGTGTGTGTGTGTGTCGAAGGCGAGGAGGCCGTCACAGCTCTTGGGTATATTGAGTCCTAGGCCTGATGGACTTCCATAGATCAATACACTATCACTTCATCCTCACTCATCCACTGTGCCACTTCTCTGAAAATTCACCACACACATACCCACTCATGCAAAGACACACTTAAACACTCTCAAGTGCCACACACACTTGTGGCCCTTTTTGTCTTGGAGGAGGTATTGAACGCTAGATAAAGTGTAATTAAGGCTGATACAGTGATAAATATATGGCGTGCCCCTTTAATTGATTTTACTGCCTGCAATGGTGGAGGCCAAGGTTGGCCCACTTCTCTCTGTCTTTTATTCACATTTAGTCTATGCACATAGCTCCTGTAGTCTTTCTTTCTCTCTTCATCACACGAACTAATGAAATTGGCAAACGGCTGAGCAGTGCTCAGCCTCAGCCCTTTAATTGATTTGGACTTCCTGCCATGTTCGAAGCTAATAAATGAGACGTTTAATGTTGCCCGCTAACGGCGCTAGCTGTTGAATTCTTTTTCTCTCAATCCCTTCACCTTCATCACTTTGCTTCTTTAATACTCATTATGTTTCTTCATACTCTCTTTCTTGCCAGCTCCCTCGTTGTGTGTCCCACATTTTTTAGGTGATTTCCAGCACCTCAAGGTGCAGTGATGCAATGCGTGTTAATGCAGCACAAAGTTAGACTAATATGTTACATTAGGCCCAGCGTGGATGTTTCCTTCAGTCGTGATGTGAAAAGTTGACACCTGAACCATCTAAACTAAATCCAGCAGTGCGTGCCATGCAGGCAGCTGGATATTGTGCTCTTGTGTGTCTAAGGTTGTGTTCTCTAAGAGCACGTGTGTGAAAGTGTGGCAGTTGATGGATATGATGAGGGTCAGGTAGCACTGGCTAGTAGACTCAAACTGTGATCCCGTGGTGCATGTACACACACTCTCTTTTACACACACATGCACAGACACGCTATTTCTCAACCGCCTGACGTGGAGCAGATGACTGCAGCACTCAGAGGAAATGCACAAAAGAAACACACACCTCATTACTCATCCATCTGACAACAACCACACACAGCAACACGTTCACACACACATACACAAACACCTCATCTTTCATATGCCTGCACACCGTCCTGTCACTCACACATACCTCAGACTACAAACAGCACCAAGACACAAAAACATGGGTGGCAGTGTGCAACACAATAACAGAGCAGACAACCTGTTAGTTGTGCTTAGACAGGTTTCACAAATTATTTGAGCATTTATCCCGGGGCCACAAAGCGAACAAAATTGATTATATAAAACCAAACTCGCACAAACTACGAGTTCTGGGGATAATTGCGAAGCATTCACATGATCTGAAACTTTGTTTTTGTGGCGCTTTTGAAATGTATTGACAAGTCGTATAAGTTGAAACACTTTCAGAAGCTAAAGAGAATCTTACTTTGATGAATGTGACTAAATGTTTTTTTATACAATGCCACAAACAATCAACAATCTCAAATGTGAATATGAATGTGCCTATATAAAATGGTCTGAAACTTGATTTTTATTTATTTATTTTTTAAATTTAAATCAGGAATGATTTGATCAAAGAATGAATAAACAAGGCTGTAAATCTGAGCAGACATTCAGTGCCAGCCTTTGATACTTGTCAGCTTTTGATGCTTGTTGCTATGGACACATTTTTGGAAAGTACAGAGCAAGTATTAAGGTTTGATACACGACCCTAGACACTGATAGCTCAACTTATGCTTTTAATAGCAACAGCAGTAGCAGTGGTAGTCAGTAAATGCTATTAGAGTAATGTGAGTCACATTAGTCACTGTATGATTGATAATAGTGGGTAAATGAAAACATCCATAATAATAATGTTGATTAAGAGAAGTGTGTTTTATGTTATTACAGTAATAACACATCTTCATACACAATGCTGCACAATGTGATCTACTAAATGTTAAGTTCACTCCATGGCTGCAGACACACAGGCAGCAATATGACTTACTTGTGGGGAACTGAGATGGCACAAATGTTCTGTCTTAGTGTGTTGCGTTACGGGCAGAGAGCGGGGCAAGCTGATTGGCTGAGCACGTCCACAGAGGAGAGCTGCTGTTTTTAATGTCTACATAAACAGAAGTCAGGGATTAGATTCACACTGGGCATTATGGTATGATCCTCCCTATATTTTAAAGCATCAAGTTAAGGCAGGTTTATATATATATATATATATATATATATATATATATAATACGTGTGTGTGTACATTACCATGTGCCACTTCTTACATGTTCTATTCTTGTAGTGAAGCAGACATACAAGAGTTTTTATGTGATTGTGCCTCATGTGTGTATTACTCTAGTTCAGTTTCAAGGTATCCCTGTACAACTAGATGTAGAGCAAGTGCAAGTGTGTTTTTGATGTGTGTCTACATGTGTTCACCTGCGCTCCATCTCCACACTGTGTGTTCCCAAAGGCTGTGTCAGTGCCTTACCCCTGTGATGAGGATGTGTGTGTGTACTGTAGGAGGAGAAGCCTGCGTTGCATGTGTGTTGTCTAATGGCGTTGCGGGAAGATGCACAGCAACAATGGAGCCTCCAGCTCAGCTTTCTGCCCCCGCACACACATGGGCTCTATTGTGGGGTAATCTCACACTGCCCAGATAAGTGGGTCACCATTTGTGCAGGCAGCATATGTGTGTGTGTGTGTGTGTGTCTATTCAAAAATACACATTTTTATGTTTGCAGTTCTGCACAGTCGATATGTAGAGGTAATATTTGCAGGAAATGTATGCATGGGGGTGTGTTCGTGTTATAAAGCATATATTTACTCTGTGTGTGACAGAGGGTCCACCGGGGAGTTGGGTGTGGTGGTGGGGGTTGCTAAGGAGCAAGCTGGTGGGCGGTAGCTTTTTATCCATTAGTACTGGTGACACAATGAAAGTGACAAGGCAGAAGGACCTAATTGTACCCCTCTTGTCTTTAGCGATTTGGGACAATTTCTCTCTCCCACCCCTCGAGAGTGCTTGAGCGTCTTGCAACAGTTTGGCGCTGTTGCTTTCTGTCTTTCCTCCCACGTTTCGCTCTCCCTCTTCCTTTTTATTTGTTTGCCCTGGAGTTGTTGATTTTGCCGACTTAAAAATAGAGCCTTGCCTGACACAGGGCAGGGATGGAGGGAGGGGGAGGGCGAGGTAGATAGATAGAAATATACATAGACAGAGTGAAGGAAGGACAGCGGCGTGTGGTAGGAGGCGAAGCGTCCGGCGGTCGTTATCTCTTCGCTCTCTGAAAAGGTGATTGATGGTGGCATTAGATTGTTTTGCTAATAGGCAGCGGGCCTCCGACTATTCACTGTCTCTTGTTTGTGTAGTGTCTGTGTGTAAATGTAGCAATGTGTTAAGGTGTCATTGTAGCTGTTGTCACCTTGTTGACTGATTCACTTACTTACCTCTTTTTTTTTCTCTACAGGAAATCAAGTATGTACTGAGAGGAGCTTTGGACCGACTGAACATAGACGACCCCCCTGCCAAGATGAACAAGGCTAACTTCAGGTAAGAGTGTGCGCGCAGGCGTGTGTGTGCATTTGTTGATGTCCTTGTGGCTGCAGACAGCTCATTGCTCCATAACAGTGATGGAGACTAGGATTAACACCCCACTCTTTGTTTGACAGCCTGACACTCTGACTGGATTAAACAGTCACAGACGTGTGTGTGTGTGTGAATTTGTCCTATTTTGTGTTGGGGCAGATATTGTCTGCGTGGGCTGTAACAGAGGTGAGTTTTGAATTTGAACTGATTGAAATTCCTCGACCCCTTTGACGCCTGTGGCTAAACATGATTATAACACAAACACAAACTAAAAAAAATCTTCAAAAGATTTTCATTATCTATTAATATCTTGATTTTTCATTTGATTATTCAAACTCAGTCAGTCCCACTGAGTGAGGCGACCTGGTGTATCTCAATGTCATTCTACATAGAAGATTGAAACCCCTCTTTGTGTGAAAGGTCATGGTTTTCCGATTCATGGCCCACTGTGCAGGGAGGCAGGATCTTGGCAATGTTAAGTAAAGAGTTGTTATGTTTTATACTGTTTTATTTTTATTTATTTATTGCTCATGCTGTTATAAGCATCTGCCAGTTGTTCGTCTCATCAATGTTCTGATTTCTGGTCATATTTGATGCCTTGACAACTCTGATAACTGCATTTTGTATCTTGCTCTTTCTAGGTGAACCTAAAGTCTGCATATTATCCGTTACATAATATTACATTTTAACCCTTGTTCTCCTGAAGGGGAAAGGTGCAGCTATATTTGAAATTGATATGACACTTTAAGGGCCATAGAAATGTAATTTTAGGACTGGAACTTGACAACGTATCGGCTACAAAGTCACATTTTGCAAGTCCCATTATTATCAATAGGTTTGTACAAATGAGTTAAAAATAAAACCCCAGTGATTCTTTGTGTATCAGCAGCATGAAATAGAAATCAGTCACTACTGACTGACCTGTTAAAGTCAGGCTCATGTGTGCACGTGTGCACGTGTGCACAGCCGAGTGAGCTTGTGGGCGTCTCACCATGGTAACCTCCATCTTTGTTTTTGGGCACATCAGTGACAAACCTCTGGCAGGATGGGAGTTTTATCTTAATTTCTCCAGCTGTCAGTCATGCTGTAACCATGGCAACAGTTAACCTCTCCACCACAGCCCTTCTCCTGTCTTGTCCAGAAAGCCCATGACAACGGGTTAGATAATTAAATGACATCCTCAGCAGCCAAATGATTTGCCGCTTAGGAATTTTTTTTTTTCTTTTAAAAATAACTCCAGAGAGAATCACGGGTGCTCAGGAAGAGACTTGGCTGGAGTGACAGATGGTGATTTTTCAGCATTTTACAGTACAGTGGTGTCTTGACAGCACTGTGATACAATGGAGGCACGACTCTCACAGATAGTTTGCCATGGTAACAGATGGTTGGCAGTTGAAGAAGCCACGGTGAGCGAGCGAGGGCACATTTTCAGCGAGTCCCGGCCGCGTGTTTGTTAGGCACTCGGCCTCCGTTGATGTAGAGGAAGTCAACCAAGAGTGGGAGCTCCATCTGTCTCACTCCTCGTTGCTCTTTTCATCCGTCCCACTGTCCCTCGCCTCTTTCGCTTTCTCTCTCACCCTCTCCCCGGTGAAATGACTGTTTGTTTGTGTTTGTGTCAGTGGGATACTAAAATGGGTGAGCGGAGCTATTCTGCATATTAGTGTGAGGCGCTAACAAGCAATGGTTGCCCCTGATGAGCTTGTTTGTGCCGCCGTTTGTTTTTTATATGAATGTAAATGGGCTGAAGCTGTGTGTGTCTGTGCGTTTGTTTGTACCACACATACTGTGTGGATACGCATACATCATTCAAGACTATCTTTGTACCTGCTTGTGTGTGTGTGTGCGTGCATGTATCCTGTCCTGACTTGATTGTTTACCATTACTGAAAGTAAATTCAGAGTGTGTGTGATTGTGTGCGTATTTGTGCAATTCATGTTTTGTGCATGTGTAATTTAGATGTAACTGTGTTCCCTAATAGATGTAAATTTGATGCATGTGTGTATCTGTGAATTCAATTTCGAGGAATGTGACTGATGGTGTTTGTGAGCATGCAATAGATGTAGCAATAAGAATGCAAATCGGATGTGTGTGTGTGCATGTGCATGCGTGTGTGTGTGTACAGTACATGTGTGACCCTGGCAGAGGTTAACGAGAGCATGGTGACAGTGACAGAGGAGTGTGTTATAATGATCCCACCTAGTCCTTGGGCTTGTGTAGGAGGCACATAAACCTTGAACTTCAGTGCTTTTGTTCTCAGATGTTTTATTGTTTTGTTTTTTGGTTTTTTTTTTTTTTAATACGCAGATGCCTCATCTCTCCATTTTTTTTATTTTTTCTGGAACTTTATAACAGCTAAACAGAAAAAATATTATTCATTTCCTTTTCACATGCAGTTAGGTCTGCCTCTAGACCTTTGTAGCAGCTTGTCCAAGATGCTGGTGCTGGCCTGGTGTTCAGTTCCCCAGCACCACTTCTCTGTTCCAAGCCGATACCCAGCCCCATGCATCTGCATCTCGAGTATTTTATCCACATCAATCTGAAGGCCCAAGGTTCATTTACCTCAGTCAAGGTCTGCCCTGGACTCAGTGGTGGCATTGACTCCCGACTGCAGTCGGGTCACTGCTCATCTTCTGCTGCAGGCTGAGAACGCCCAACGACACTGGATGATGTGGATGATGAATGCTTTGACTAAACTTTTCTGGACTAAAGCAAATTTAAAGTTTTTGTAAATAACCATAAATCAAAACAAGATTGATTCAGGAAAAAAACCTAAGCTGGTTGTTTGTGGAAAAGGTGGTATTTCCTTAGTTCTTATTGGCCATTAATTTGACACAGAATTTACAATTTTTCTAACACACATCAGTCTTGACAACTCAGGATTTTATCCGCATTCCTACAATGAATCTATTTATGAAAAATACACTAATCAACATTTAGCTAAATACCTATTTTTATAAAATCTAAAAACTTTCACTTGTGTGTTGTGATGATGAATTGGTTTGTGTGACAAGAAACATTAAAAAGGAGATGAAGATTTTTAGTTGGTTAAAATCTCAGAAACTGAAGCTTATAATAATAGCCTACAATCGCACGTTTAACTTACACACACCAGTGGAATTCTGTGTAGTTGATGATAGGAACAACACGTGTGTATTAGTAGAACTAAACATACAGTCAGGGATTGTTGTTTCCTGTGATCTTTTTCTGCTATTCCCCCATCATGCAGGTCCCCTCTGTTAGCCGTCCAATATCAAAAGCAGCCTTCTTCCTGTTTATCTTCAGTAGTGCTGTCCTTGTTTATCTGCTGTTAAAAGCCACAGTTCAAGCCTCTGCAGAGATTATTAGAGAAGCTCATTCTGTTTCATTTCTATCTGCCCCTCTATCTGTCTTTCTCTTTTATCTCCATTCTTTCCTTTTTCCACCGGCTAGATTGGCTGGTTGAGAGGCAGGTAGATAAAGGTTGAAGTAACTGTGCACCTGTGTCCCAGCCTCTCTCAGACACACACACACACACATGCATTGTTCAGGTTTTTGGCAGGACTACTTGTAAGCTAATTTGTATCCCTATCCATGTAGCCTGGAGGAAAATGCAAATGGATTTTGAAGAGTTTGCACATGGAAATGTTGGACCTGTGTCTGTGTGATTTGTGTGCTATACTTAATGTACATCCTAATTTTCAGTATCTTTAAATATTTCTCTGTGTCTGTTGACAGCACCCTGACGAGGATGGTGGAGTTTCCAGGTGACCGGGGGCCCCTGGGTATCCATGTGGTACCCTATTGTTCCTCCCTCAGTGGACGGTAACCACACAAACAGCAAAGCGCACATATTAACATGTAGCATGCAGTTACATACTCACATCCACTTTTAGTCAACCAGGCATTCACAAGGAAAGGCAGATGGCAATGTTGACTAATAGAAATGCATAAAAATTCAAGTGCTGGCACGTCATCATACATGTGTTTACCTCCACAAACTCATATGTTCTCTACACTGTGCATGTTTGTAAGGACCCTGGGCCTTCATATTAAAGGCATCGAGGAAAACAGCCGCTCCAAGAGAGAGAACATCTTCCAAGAAGATGAGTGTATCGTCCAAATCAACGACACACCACTCCAGGACAAGACCTTCACGCAGTAAGTGTGCAGAGCATGGCTGAGCTGGAGGGTGTATGTTTATGTCTGTGTCAAAGCAAGCAAATGCAAATATTGGATCAGAAACAAACAGGGTGAGATTTATATAGCATTTTACCAAATCTGAAGCCAGTATAGAATCTACTGATTAAATGTGAATCCCGGACTGAATCGTTGATGTTTTTCAACAAATGCTGAAGTTATAATAACTAAAGTTTTAAGTGAGATCTTTTGGAATCATATTAGAACATCCTGCCTCTGTATTTCTCCAGTCATCCACAAAGATGATGACTCTTCCCAGTCGCTGCTGTCTTAGATATTGTTCTGTTTCTGAACTGATTTAGTTGGAAAGCTCTGGAAAAAAAGGTGGTCTGAAGAAATAGTATAAGATGAGTAATAAGTCGAAATAACAGGTTGAAATTGGAACACAACCCTAGAAATGAGTTTCTGGGTTTCTTTATGTGTCAGTGAAGTGATAAGAAACTAAAACAAAAGACCCCAAAGGCAGGAAAATAAAATCTTTGCACTTTGTGTTTGTGTGTGTGTGTTTGTTTGTGTGTGTGTGTGTGTGTGTGTGTGTGTGTGTGTGTGTGTGTGTGTGTGTGTGTGTGTGTCTGCTCCCACTGTCACCCACTGCCACTGTAGAGAGATACCTCACCTGTCACTCAGTTTGTCTCTATCAGCCAAACACAAATCCTCCTCATTCTCTGCCCGTTCTATCTCTCCACCACATCTGCTCTCACAAAAGAGTGTGTGTGTGTGTGTGTGTGTATAACCTTCTCTCTATTCCTAATTTTTCCCTTCTTTCCAGCACACCCACACACAACTCTGCCATCCCTGTCCTCTTTCTTTATTTTCTCTGTCCTCTACGAATAGGTCCATTTAACTGCATCCCACTGTGTTGACTGTGCTGTGCTAGTGTTGTGCTGATAGTGGTCTATTAAAGCTGCAATAGGAATTTGCTGTAAGGTCTCCTCCATCTGATAGGGACCACAGTGTCCCCAACCAGCTGGAAGAGTCAGTCTGTGGTTGATCCAAATTGAAATACAGCACCATTAACAACGCACAAGCCTCATTCACTCTCCTCATTCTCTGCTTTCCAATTGTCTGTGTTCTCCTTCTGTGTTCTGCTTGACTTTCTTGGGCTTTTTTTTTTGCTGTTTTACAGTTTTGCAGTGTTCCACAGATTAGATGGGCTCTGAGGTTGGAGTGATTATCTTATAACTTTAGTGCTCACTGCTTCATTTCAATGTCTCTGTCTGAGTTTTCCACTTCCTTGAAGTGAAATATCCAGTGCCATAAATGGAAACATTGCTAATTTCATCACTCTTTCTTTTCTTCTTCGAGGTCACAGGAAGTGTTCCGCCAGGCCATGACATCCTCCACAGTCTGTCTGGAGGTCCTCCCTATAGGCAACAAGCTGCGCTATGAGAAGAGCCTGATAGGTCATCTTTTCACTGGCGATGGCAAAGACACCTCTGCAAAAGCAAAGAGTCCGATGGTCGTTCGTGCCAAAGTCGACTCCCAACCGGAACCCAAGCCAGATTCCAAACTGAACACCAAACTAGAACCGAGGCGACCGGACTTGCGTGCCAAGACCCCAGAGCCAGCTGCAGTCAACACACCACCAGTGGAGATCCAGTCTGGGCACAGTTCCTTGGAAAGAGTTTCTCCCACACCTCCAGCCAGAGCTACCAGCTCCTCCCCGACATCCAGAACCCGCAGCCAGAGCCCCCTGGCCAGTAAGAGCTCTACTCTGCCCAGCCTGGCCAACCTTACCAACAAGAAGGGCGGCAAGAGGATAAAGATTGACCTGAAGAAAGGTAAATATGAGAGAACGGTCAATTTATCTTAAGTCACTCCTGATATTATATATATTTTTTTATAATAATAAGGAAAGAAATTTAACTTTCTAAGCTGCAACACAAATGTAATCATTTAGTAGGAAAAGTTACATTTTGTTCTGTGTGTAAAATCTGCTTTCTCTTGACTTCTTGGCAACATGATCCACATGGTCTTTTAGAGCACACCCATGTTTATAGTTTTAATCTTCCAGGCTGCAATTTCCCCAATGTGAGACAAATATAGGAATTTGAATTAGAATTTTTTGATGTAATTGGACGTCCCTGGGTGTTGTATTCCCCTCCACCACAAATGATTGCTTTATCAGACTTTATTCAGACTTACATTCAGACTGTCATGAAAGGCTCTGGACCACTGAAAGCAATTGTAGTCCATGTTTAAAATAACCTTCCACTTTGAGGATAGTTTCATCTTTGATCTTGTGGGATGACCGTACATATTGTGTGGTTGTTTTGCTTTTAGACTTTAACCCAGACTGAATCAGTCGGACTTCCCCGCAGCCTTATCTCTTATCCCTCTAAAATACATCAGTGCTGAAGAGCTGGTGTGTTGATAGCATGGGAATAGGTTCTTGGGACTGTGAATGAACCCTGTTCTAGCACCCTGCAGTCTTACAGGCCATTGAAAGGATAACTGTAAATAGGTGACATGCACACACCTATACACTTATGCTACAGGTGCCCAGAGGAAGGCAAAAGAAACCCAGATGAAAGGATAGAAGAAATTGGGCTCCACACTCTCCAGCTCCAGCTCAGAGCTCCATTCAGCTGTTTTATTGTTAGTTTCTTTCTTTTCTCAGCACCTTTTCATCCCCCCATTTTCCCTCCATCCATCTTTTGTTTGATTTTTATTTTTTATTTTTTTCCCCCTGTTTCCCTCTATCCCTTTCACCTGATGCAAGATGAGAGCGGAGGATATTATGGGGTTTCTAACACCCTCTCCCTTGGCAACAGGCTCTTTCTCTCTGTGATTGACAGGCGGTAAGGTTTAGGTGCGCTAATGTAGGGCAGGCAGAGGCTTAGCTTGGAGACCAGATAGCATCACTCACCGCCTTTAGTATGCCACGCTGGCTTTGCTCTTCCTGCACATACACTCACACACACACATACACGTGCACAGACACACACGCACACACACAGAGCGTGGCACATTTCACTCATGGCTTGGGGCTTATGAGGCCGTGAAAAAGGGAGAGGGTGGAGGCTCTGGGGGTTGATGGCTCATGCATGTGTGTGTGGCCTCAGAAACACACACACATACACACACACTCTTATAAATGTACACACACAGAGATAAATGTAGGATCACATGCACAAGAAAAATCTTTGTGGAAATCACGTTGCCTCCCCAGGGAGGAAAGCCAGAGAAGAGAATAATATTTCTTAGGTTCTTCTCTCTCTCTCTCTCTCTCTCTCTCTGTCTCTTTTCCCGCCACCCCCACCTTCTTTCCATCTTCTCCCTCTACCTCCCTTCATCAGCCACCGTTAGGCCTGCTCACACGTGAAATTAAAGGCAGAGTCTGTCTAATCTGGCGAGGAGAGAAGCCTTCTCCTGGCGGCTCAGAGGCTGAGCCAGGCAACTAACCCCCAGAGGAAAACAAGCACTTAAACAGTAGTTAATGTGGATGATGATGCTAAAACTGCAGACTGGGTGCAGTAGGACAGAAGAGGAGGATAGAGGGAGGACTCTTTGGCGAGTGGAGAAGGAGAAAGAAAGGAGAAAAGTGACAGAATAGGGAGACAAGAGGGAAAATTCAATTAAAATGAAATTAAAAAGTCATAAAATTCATAATTAAGTCTGGTCTGCAGGGGGATTGATGTCCCTCACACACACTGTGACGCAGGCTGCTATGTTCCTGCAGGCGCAGAGGGTCTGGGCTTCACTGTGGTAACCCGAGACTCTGCCGTCCACACGTCTGGGCCAATCCTGGTGAAGAACATCCTGCCGCGAGGTGCAGCAATCAAAGATGGCCGCCTGCAGCCTGGAGACCGCATCCTGGAGGTAAGACAGATCTCAGCTTGGTGATCTCCCACTGAGCAGAAAACCAGCAGTCACACTTACAAGGACATCATCATCATTAGTGGCTACAGATTTAGTGGCACACCTGCTGGTTAAACTAAGTAATAGCATTTTCCCAAGCAAAGGTCCATATACAGGAATGTTTCAGAAGGCTATACTGTCACTACCGTAACTGATAAACTCTTCCTTTGATTGTACAAAAGTGATGTAAAAAGTAAGTGTTAAGAAGACGTCTTTGCTCTCTTACCTTAATGACGTGAAGAGTTTTTTTATAACGACTGAAATGGGACAGTGCAACTACCACCTGGACAAGTGAAGTGCTTTTCGTGAAATAACTTTTGTCCCTATGGAAGTTGCGTTGGAGGCAGAATTCATTAGAGGCATGTGGAGAAAATATATTTTTTCATCATTTTGGGTGAAATGACCCTTAACGCATAGAACACGCTGTCTGATCCTCCACAAGTGTCGATACTTGTTATCACTGCGAGTGATACGCTTTGCTTTAATCGACTTTTGTGTTTATGTGCTTTCTTTTTGTGTGTGTGTGTAGGTGAATGGAGTAGACATGACAGGCCGTAGCCAGGAGGAACTTGTGGGCATGCTGCGCAGCACCAAGCAGGGAGAGAGTGTGTGTGTGGTGGTGGCACGGCAGGAGGACATGTTCCTGCCTCGAGAACTGGTAGGAGAGCGCGAATGCACAAAAAAAACACGGCATTCATGTCCTCACCCAGCCCGCTCTGCCTTCCCACAGTGCCCCCTCCCATCTTCTTCTTTTGTCTGTCAGTCACATCTGCTGCTTTTGTTGATCATTTATCCGTGGTAGTCTTCCCTCTCTTTTTTTCTCTCTCCTCCTCTTCGTGATCTTCTTTTGCACTCTCCCCCTTTTTTTATTTTACCATTTCCTCCACAGTGTAACTTTTTCTTTTTTCCTCTCTCAAAGAGGCAAACTACTTTTTACATTAATGCTCTTTTTGCGACCAAACATCACCCATGGGTGAACACACAAACACACCCAGAGCGTGCTCTGGCCTTCCTGTCCCACTCTGGTATGTTGACACAGCGATGCCGGAGGAAGTCACACACACAAGACACAGCAGCCCCTCAGGAAGCGCGCGAGCATGTCCGCACATGTCGACATGCCACGGGTGTTAAGTGACCGTTTACCTGTAGCGGCTGATGGGGTCAAAGGTCTCTGTCTGGGCTGTGAAACCGACACAGTTTGACTGTGCCTCACAGGGGACATTTTATCAATAAACACACACTTTTAAACATATATACACACAGCCAGGTGGCCCCTTGAAAGAGTCCTGCTCTGTGTAAATCATGTTTTCGCCCGTGTGCTCCTATTCCTCCCCTCTGTCCTCTGTGGTTATTTTGATTATTCCCTTTCCTTTACTTCAAAGAGCTGTGAGAAAGGCACGCAGGGCTTTGTAGTGACTGATGCATATTCACACCTAGAGTCCACACACAAACTCCTAAACACCTAGTCCTTGATTAAAAAAAACTTGAACACAAGTGCTCTCTCACACACACACACGCATGTGCACAGACAAACACATCACACATTCTTTAAACAGCCGAGTTACTGCTTCCGAAAATAGTTTGCCCTCATTAATGGCCCAGCAGTCTTAGCATAACAAGTGACTTTGAAGAGCCTCTACAGTCTTCATCTAACACTTGCTTGTATTTGTGGTGGAGGTGTAGTGGAGGAGGAGAATGAGAGAGAGCTTTCAGTCCTGTCTCTATTCAGGCTGTTGAAGTTATTGGTGCCCCGTGAGATCTGGCCCTTATCTCCACAACAGTCCTCCACCTCAAAGACAGTTTGATGTCCAATCGGTGCACACACACACACACACACACACACACACACACACACACACACACACACACACACACAGAGAAGCACTCTCGAGGGTCTATGTTATTGAGTTTAGATGTGCAGACCCTCAAAAAGTGATGGATTACAAAATAACAGATAAAGAAACCACCACAGAGAAGTTCATCACTGAAAGTAGCCAAATGACCCAGGCACAGCACACAAACACAAGCTCTTACTGCACTTGACAAGAAGCAAACGAAACAGACAAAATCATGCAGCCAACTCCTTCAGGAAACACTGTCCTTACCTTTCCAAAATCCGCACCCTTGTCCAAAATACAAACCTATTCTCTCTCTCTTTCTCCTCCCGATTTCCCTTCCCTTGTCTGTTTTAATCGCTCGACTCTCTCTCCCGCTGCTCTTCTTTTGTAAATTGTCGTGAAAATTAATGTGGAGAACTGAGCAAGGCGCGGCTCATGACGATTTAGTCGCATAAAAGATGTAATGATGATGGAGACACATTAAGCCGGCGTGGCCATCTGCCTCCTGTCGTAGGAAAAACTTGTTTGTCTGCATGTCTATCTGACTTCATGTGAGTGCTCATGAATATTTATTAAGGTTTTAGAGGCTGCAATATCTTGTAAAAACTGCCTTTATGTATCCACAGTACTACGGTCATATGTGTTCAAATAACCATCAGATGCAAATCAGTGGTTCATTATCGCAGTTTCACATCCAGTAGCTGCTGAGATTAATTGGCTGAATTACAATTTTAAGTTTTCCTTGGCTAACCTCACTGTTGCTGTTACAGATAATGAATCTCAGCTCATTGCATATATCAAGGTTTAATTTGGTTTTCTCTGGGAACATTTTGTCCAGCTGAAGACATGCACATGAAAGTAGGTCTTTGGTTTATTTTTTAAATCAAAAAGAAATCTATATCAAATGAGATATTTGGAACCATGCATGGCACATTGTGATGATATAATCAGGCCATTTACCTGTTGACATGTCACGACCGTTCCTATGGGTGGAGCAGTAGTAATGACCCCTGCTTCTTTTCAGGGGTTTAAATTCTGAAAAAGCCTCCTCAGTCCAGCATTCTTGGATTGGCTCATTAGTTTTTTGGTCTGTGGACCATCTACAAAAAGTGTGTTTATATGCACTTGGTTAACCCTGTGATTGTCTAGTACCTGAGCATCTTAAAAATGTGCAGGGATTATCAGGACCTGGGTCAAAACATCAGAATTTTGGCCAGATAAAGCTGAATATCGGGTCACTAACCAGGTTTCTTGCGTGCATGTGAAGTGTTTAAAAGGACTTAAAAAACACAACTCTAAACTCCAAAAGTCTGAACATTTATCTTTATGTATTATCTGCTGCTGTGCTGACCTGTTCAAAGTCAGTTCACTGAGCAGAGCAGCACATGATGGGCACAATTTTAACGGGCTTGTCTCTTGAAAATAGAAAGAGGAGATTTGGTTAACTGACAAGATTATATCAAGAGTCTACATTCATGCTAGTAGCTATGTGAGACTGTTACTACACTTCATCTTTTCATACAAACGCTAAACATGTCAATATCCTCTGAGTTTTGAAAATTCATCACCACAGTCCTGAGCATTCATCCTCCCAAATGAATAGAATAGAATATATAACAAATGAATAGAATAACTAAATGCAGTCTGACTTTACATCCCTGGATTACATGTTGGTGGAGTGAATCTGAAGTGTGCTGGAGGGATAAACTTGTATCATGTCCAGCGCCACCTTGACTGAGGGACACTGGAAGGTCAGAGGTCAGCTACAGAACAGCAGCCTCTGAGTCGGTCAGAGTTCAGTGTTTTGCCGAAGGACATTTCGACACTTGCTGACATAGCAGTTTGAACCCTGGTCACGTGGTAAAAAGGCCTAGTTGCTAAATTTAATGCATCACGCTGCTGCCAGCCTCCAAGTCTTGTACAGTCTTTTGTATCTCCTTTGTGTTAATAAAGTAGACTTTTAAAGGAACTAGCTGAACTACCAATTGATTTGTTTCAATGGTATTGATATTTCATGAGCAGCATGCGATTCTGTGAAAGCACTCGGCAGTGCTGGGAGGCAGAGTGGTCTTTTTTAGTCAAAAGAATAACAATAAAGTCTTCAAATTAGCCTCATTATGAGGATACAAAAGGATGCCGATTGTCTACCCCATCTCCTGTACTCTCACACACTCCCTAAGTAATTAAAAAGTGATAACTTTCTAATCACAGTTTCATTCCTGTCAGCATTTCTGCATCTCCACAGCTCCACGCTCTCATTA
The DNA here is from genome assembly GCA_038496675.1 of Rachycentron canadum. NCBI lineage: Eukaryota > Metazoa > Chordata > Actinopteri > Carangiformes > Rachycentridae > Rachycentron > Rachycentron canadum. The sequence goes on from CM076671.1 coordinate 4,554,556, forward strand.
TTTCACGGGGGCCTCGTTTTGTTTCAGGGCCGAGATTAGAGAGATGTGGAGTGTTGTTTTGTTTCTTTTTAAAACATTTTTCCCAGTGTGTTTGTGAATGAAAATCTGTCAATGTGGCAGAATTATGAGTTTGCCGAGGACAGGATGGAGGGGTCACTCTGCACATGGTTGACCCCCAGTTACCGGCGAGCCTAGGCCAATCCACAGGAAAAAGGGGGTCATCAAACAGAAAGTGACTTTGCTGTATTGCCCTTGTCTCCTCAGTCAGCGTGTCCTCTCTGTCTGTCCTCTTTTTATTCATCCTCTGATACCAAACATCTATCCCCTTTTTCTCTCTATTGCTGGTCTGTCTTCAAGGTGGAGCTCTTCTCTCACTTTTTCCTTTTCATTCTCCCCCCTCCTTGTCCACCACACACCAGAATTATCCTTCAATCAGTCATTTTACTTTTCCTTTCTCTTCATTGTGAGGTAAAGGTGTAAAGCGGTGAAGAAGCAGACATTAAGGCGATTAATTGGCAGCTCCATCGTCGCCGTCGAGCGCGGTGAGATCTCATCTTAATTGAATGTCGCTCTCACCGCTAATCCCGCCGCTTTGAAACCCCCCATTTAGAAATCCTCAGCGACAAAAGGCTCTGTGTGTAATCGCTGTGTATCACCCCCCTCCTCGCCACCCACCCTGGGGTAAGAGAAAGCGCCTTTTTGTCTCCTCATTTTGGGTGTTGAAGAGGGTGGTCTCTCTCTTGGCTAAAAGCTTGTTAAAGAGCCATTGCTGAGGGCTAACAGTGGAGGGAGGAAGGGGGGTCACAGAATGGAGCCAAGGGGTCTCAGCCACCCTGGGGACGCAATCTGCCCCCAAGGAAAGGGCATTAGAGGGGATATTGGAGTGTGTGCCTGCTTTGGACCACCACTGAGATCCAGCTGGTTGTGTAAATACATTTAAATCAGCAGTGTGATACAATAAATAAACATGTTGAGTTTGAGTCTCATTTTAATAACTTTCCAATATCTAGGTTGTGTTTCCAGAGCCTGCTGCGCTCTGATCTGGCCACATTCACCTTGTGTGTTGTTACTGCTAGATCAGAGGTATTTAAAACCTCCCAGGTTGCCATCCGAGTCTTCTCAAGTGTCTCTCGAGCAGGAAACAGTGGATTGTCTTTGTAATTCCTTTGGTTTTGAGTAACAGCACTGTGAATCGTCTTGTTGATAAAAATAAGCCCAGACTGAAATTCTCGCCTCATGTTGAAAATAGACTGTGAGTTTTGAAGGACAGATTCTGCTTGATGTATCTTGTTGTTATCATATGGAACCATTTTGTACATTTGACTTAAGTGTCCCCCTTCAATGAAAACCGCGTCCCTTTGATTGAAGAATGATTCATGTGTCGGCCTTAACACACATTTTCACATTCATCCGCTGAAGTTCCAATTTGTTTTGAAACCAATCAGGATTCAGTGTAAAACTATAACAAGTGCAGTGTGGAGACTTCAGCGTTGAGAGCAGTCACACTGAGAATGAACTTTTCAGTGAAGTTGGAGACGTCTGGTGTCCAGCAGTTAAACTTTTGAAAAGTTTAACGATGAGCAAAGTTGCTCATTATAAATATTTCCAGGGTTTTTCAGTGAGAGAGAAAATATATCAGATAGAGGGGATGTTTGCATTTTTCTCAATTCAAGATGAAGTTTTGTGTTTTTAAGTGCTTTTGGAGTTTTTTTTTTTTTTTTTTTTTTTTTTTTTTTTGACAGCCGGGAGAAGACCTTTTTTCTTTTACTGGGTAGCATTGGCTCCTTTTAACCATGATGTTGGTATTTCCAAGTACTTCCTTTAGGCATGACTTCATAGGCTCTCTGGCCCTAAAGTTGTTTTTGTCTATAAACCTGACCAGATTCTGTTTAAAAAAAAAACCAAACTGAGAGCAGGGACTAAATACAGTGTACTGGATCAGTGCAGATGACTCTAGCTCTTTTGGCTTTTACTGGGTTGAGAGCTCTGACTCACACTTTGGAGCTGAGCCTCTCTCTTGGCCTTCAGGCTTTAGCAGGGCTGTTGTTTTAATTAAGCACCTCGACGCAGCAGCACAGAATAGTGCTGACAGAGGGAGACAGACTTTGGGGGCTGGAGGATCATAGCCAGGTTGAGAGTGAGTTCCTACAGTCGTGAGTTTTGCAAAATTACACTGGAGGACATATTTTCCTCCCACATCCTTCGTCCTTGTGTCGTGATGAGAGGGGAAATATGAACACGGATTCCTGATTCAGTGGCGGGCTAGGTGCCTGATGTAAGGCTCCCGCAATCCTGGTATGGGTACTCAGATCTCTAAAGCTGTGACAACTGGTCTGGCTGGTATAATGTTTATGCATATTCCTACAAAATTCACTTTGACATTTTCTTACTTTATAAACCAGACGGGAGTTTGAGGGGTGTTGTATTTCTTTATCATATTTCCTGCACAGAACTACATCCAGCCTCAGCCAGAGCAACAAGAGCAGAAATAAAAAGATGTGAAGATATGTGAACACATGCATGCACACACACCCTCTTAACCTTCCGTCCCTCCTCTTCAAAGAAAAATAAGGCTCAGACATGAAGCGGTGTTGAGGCGCCTCTCCTCCACAGGCCCTCTTCTCTCCGGGTGACTGAACCTGTTTTTTTTTTTCTTGCTCTCCATTTTGCCATCCTCTGATGACAGTCATGTTCCTTTTCTCTTTTGCTACCTTTTTTTATTCCCTCCCCTCCTCTATCTCATTTTCGGAGCAATGTCGCTGTTGTTGCCGCTATGGTCATTTTCCCAAGATTAAATTGCAGTGGGTGGGTGAGTGGGTGTGAGATGTAGGAGACCTGTAGAAGGTAGAGATGGAACAGGAGTCAGGGGAGAAGGAGGAGGAACTGAGAAAGAGGTACAGTAAGATTGAAAGATTATGTTTAAAATGTAAAGACTGTGGAGGGAGGGGAGGGGGAGTGTGAACGAGAGAAGTGGCTGTACCTCAGGGGATGGGTTATTACTTTTAAATGTTCCTCTGCGCCTCCATCCACTCTCCTCCACCTCCTCCTCTTCTTCTCCCCCCTTCCTCCCCCACTGTGCTCCAGGAGGAGGTATGAAAAGGTTATTATGTTTCCTTTAGAAATGGCTCGCTCTCCGTCTGCGCCTTTCATCTCCAAATGGAATAACCTCTCTACAGAAGCTTTCTTCTTTTTCTCACTACACCTTCATCGCTCTTTCCAGTACACAACACCTGCTCCTCTCTCCCTCTTTTCCTTTCTCTTACAGACTTGCTTTTTTTCTGCACAGCCATCTTCCATCTGACTCTTAAATTCATTTCCTTCCTCATTTTTTGTCTGGTTTTTGGTGTGAGGTATAATCAGTACAATGTAGGAGCACACATTATCAGTCAGTGCATTAGATATGGTGCTCCTACCAAAGTTGTAAGCAGTCATACACAGCAGTTATTATTATGTAAAACAGGTATTTACATAACATGTCAGCAGAAAAACATGAACTCAGGTCAAAGTCTTGAATGTTTTTTTTTTTTTTTTAAATTCAGTCTCCCTTCATCCCTCCTTCTTCCATTCTCTCATTCAGAAAGGTGAGAACACTCACAGTCTGTTGTTGGAGGATGGCAAGGAGCAGTTGATGTATGAGATCCCCCTCAATGAAACGGGTTCAGCCGGCCTGGGGGTCAGCTTGAAGGGAAACAAGTCCAGAGAGACCGGAGAAGACCTCGGCATCTTCATCAAGTCCATCATCCACGGAGGGGCCGCTTACAAGGTAAAGGACACAGATATTTTGTCTGCTGGAGAGGTTCGGAGGCCTTTTGGATCCCTCTGGACATATAATAACCTGGTTCTCATTTTAGTAGTTTCAGCCACACTTCATATCAGTAATGATGGCGTTGCACTCGTCACATTATCTACAGAGATCTGACAACACCACCTAGACGATCAGACAGCTTGTAAACACACTCCCAGGTTAGCCAGACTTATGTGAGAGCAGAACTGAGGGCGAACAGCAAATTTATCATTGAAAATGTTCACCAGACTTCAGCGTCCCTGCTCAGTTTTGACCTGTTGTATGCTCACAGTTTTCCTGTGCAGTGAGTGGTTATCTCTGGTGCACTCACTTTAAATGCAGTGGTTTAGATAATCTGGAAAACTCCCAAAGTTGTGATGAATTACACAACTCAGGATCTGCTACTTGATTTTCATACTGCGCGAAACTAGTGGCTGCCTGGAATGGAAGGAAAAATACAAAAATAAATACATTCACAGTTAAAAACTGTGAAAGTGCGTAGCAACTAAAGTATATATGATATGATTCTCTGAGGCAAAGATCCCACAGCAGTGGCTGCTTGTAACCTAATATGGAAACAAAATAAAACCAAAATGAAATCTTGGACAATAATGCTTAAAAATGTGTAAATGTGGTTTGTCTTTGTGTCTCTTCCCGGTATATTAATATAAAGGTTTAGGCTTTTGCCATCATAGAGTCCATTTAGTGCTTTAAAAAACCTCTTAAAAAACAATCAAACATGAGAAATGATAAGAATTTCTTATCAGAGCTGCATTACTTTCTTTTTTCAGATGTGTTTCTTAAGACTTTATCTAACCAATGAATGACCATATCCACAAACACCACTCAAATCAAGAACTGTTTTTGTTCCATGAGAAGCTTAGCAGAGTGTTGTAGAGGTTTTTCTGTCCTTAGTCTTTCTCCTTCTCTCTGATGTCTTTCTCTGACGTTTCCTCTTATCTCCTCTTCCCTTGCACTCCTCGTCTCATTTCCTGTCTTTTTTCGAGGCCAACACCCCTCCCTCTGCTTGGCTTCCCTCGGCCTTTGACTCCCCATTGACCCCAAATGGCCTTTCACATCAGCACAGCAGCCGTCTTATCTGCGTCACTCAGTACTCACTTCAAATTGTAAAAGCATCAGGAAAAAAAAAAGTCCCATTTCAGCACTTTGGAGATTCCTCCACTTGGCCTCAATATCTGCCCCCCCCCACACACACACACATGTCACAGCTCTTCCTGCCCCTCTTCACTGCTCCCAGATCTGCGCTTCATGACGAGGAGGCACAGAGACGAGTGTGGCGTTGTAGATAAACCGCTGGTCTGGGATCAGGGTGGCCAGACAGCAGCTCCCCACAGTGCCTTCAGAAGTAGTTTTCAGACAGCTGCCGATGCGGATAGCGCTCCGACAGAATGGCCCAGTAAGATCTCTGGCTGGCTGCGAAACAGGTTTCTGGGACAAGATACCACATAAGAGGAAGAAAGACATGAAGGAGGAGAGACAGACAGTAGCAAGGGAGGGAGGAAGCCCATTGAAAGAAGACAGCGGGTGACGAGTGTGAGAAGGGGGGGAATCGAAGAGGGGAGAAATGAGCGGTATTGAACAATAGAGAGATGGAAAGAGGCGGAATAAGAGGAGAAAGAGAAAATTGAAAAGTGGAGACACTCAGCAGGAACTCAATACATGAGGGTATGCGTGTCTGCGTGCACGCGCCTGTATCTCGTCCTCAATGTTGATGCATGCTAATGAAAAGCAGCTAAGGAGCCTGATGAGACTTTGCAGCGCCAGGCCTGTACAGAGGAGGGAACCCAGGCGTCCCCTGAGTCTGACTGACACAGACACACAGGCACATCACACACACGGTCACACAGCAGGCAAAAAAAGGGAGGAGATGAAGAAGAGTCACAGAGAGATCTAACCTATTTCCATTAAAGGGTTTTGGTTGCCGTCAGGGCCCGGGGCCTCAATTATATTAAAAAAAATGTTCTTTGGCTTTATCCCGGATCCTGTCATATGATCATTTCAAAGAGTCTGCTAAAGAAAACAAATTAAAATTACATGTAGCGTGCTGCTGCTGCTGCTTACATGGAGAATGCAAAAATTAATAGGCAATATCACAGACACCCACTGATTTGGCATGAACATCAATTTTTGATGATATCCCTGGATTTGAGGCAGACACAAAAATGTTAAGTGTGTGGTGCTTGTGCGTGTGTGGTGCCATCCCAGTCTGCATTCAGGCCTTGTTAATGAGATGGGGTCAAAGGGCAGCGCTGATCATAATGGACTGATCATCCATACACACATCACGAGAACCTTTAGTGTGTGTGCGTCAGTGTCTTCATTTTGTAATTTCTTTTTTCCTTTTTGCCCCTGTGCATTGCTCTCCACATTTCCCCCCTCTCCCTGTCTTTCTTTCTCTCTCTCTCTTTTTCTCTTTCTTGCTCGTCCGCTCTCTCTTCCTCCAGGGCACTATTGTATGTTGCCTCTCTACAAGAGGCTGCTATTTAAAACACTTAGAAGTGATTTAGTGCCCACGGAGGCTATTCCATTAGCTGCTCCATGTATTTATCATGGCTCTCCTGCTCTCAGTAGATTGCTAACTCTACAATTTTCTTGCCTTCCCCGTTCTTCCATTTTCTTTTCTACGCTCTCTCTCTGTCTTTGTCATTCCCTCTTACTCTTCCTCTCTCACATTTCACACCTCTCTCAATTTCTCTTCTATATTGCCTTCTCCAAAAACTTTTTAGCTGGTGTCTTATTTATGTATGTAAGAATTGCTCTGTAATCTCTTTTTTTCACTTGTATAGCCACATCTACACAGCTTCCAAATGAAATGAAAATAAAATGTATCATAAAATCTTTTATTTTGAAAATCTTTATATGTTTAATACTCCTTAAGTCACAAAAACTGTGTCAGGGAAGCTAAGTTTTGGTGAGATTCTTGTAACCCTCTGTGGTCATCTTTCCCCAACAGGACGGTCGGCTGAGCATAAACGACCAGCTGATAGCTGTAAACGGAGAGTCGCTGCTTGGACGCTCCAACCACGCTGCCATGGAAACACTGAGGCGCTCCATGTCATCAGAGGGGAATGCCAGGGGCACCATCCAGCTCGTAGTGCTCCGAGCACCCAGACAGACACAGCAGGTAACCTGCTGTAAAAACTGTGGAATATTGAGAGGTGTATTCCAGTCAGGCAAAGCTTGTACAAGTTTCACATTTGATTTCAACCCTTCTGGATTCGAAATCAAACTCGAGCCATTTGAAAAACAACTTTAACGGAAGGGAATGACATTTTTAGGTCATGGAAGGGCTTCGGTTTGGAAAGTCTTGGAAAAGACGAGGAAGATGATGATGGCAGGAACCCTGACTGGATCTGCTTACAGTTCAGAAATGAATCTTGTTTTTCTTTGAATACTTGTCCTACAATCGTGTAGAAATCAGGAAGCTCACTCCACCTATATTAAGAAAGTCCTCTGTGATTAGAGAAATTGTATCAGTTGCAGTCTTTTATTTTTTTTCTCAAGTCTCAAGTTGATAGATTCAAAAATCTATGAATGTTGCTAGACTTCCTTTTAACCACAGGCTGTATCCCTGTTATTTACTGCAGTGCTTTGCTTTTGAAGCTTTGGTGCAGTGAGACAACATGTTAAAAATCTTAGATTCCCAGAGTTTGGTTAGATGAATTTGGTTACATGAAACATTTAGGAGTGCTTACGAATTATGAAATCCCACATGCAGCTTGATATTTGCAGAGATTATTCTTAAGTAGCTGACAGCCAAATCAATGACTTGTATCATTCGCATTAGGATAATTTTTTCCTCCCCTGTTATGCCAGAAAAAAATACATTGAAAGCATCTGAACTAAATATGGATCAGAAATATGGAATCAGGTTGAGGCAGTTGATTATTTCTTTACAAACCCAGTTAAACAGCTAATAGTGTTCCCAATATTCAGAGGGACTTGAGTGGAGTTACTATCGTGGAGACTACAGGTAATGCATCTCCTTCTTCCCACAGCATAAAAGCAGTTGGATAAAAATAATGAAAACATCAGAGTAAAGGCTCCCTTTGTGACAGTGACTGTCATGCTTTATGATTTGTTTGGGTGTTAAGCTGCTGATTTAACAGTTTTAAGACACTTTATCAAGAAGAAACAGGTAACAGCTCAGTTTCTTATGCAGGAACTCTTTGATAAGGAGTGTGGTTAATTGACACAACATTGACTGTTGCAAAGGATGAAAACAGTTTCACGGCTCAGAGGACAAATGGAACAGCTTTACCACTCTTTTTCATTTTTTCTCTGGTGGTATTCTTCTCTACAGATGGGCAGTGCCAACCCGGCATCAAGTACAGCTACAAATGTCTCCACCACCCATCAATCCAACTCCCACACAGGATCCAGCAATCAGGTACGAGTGGGTGACGCCTGCCACCAGCAGCAGCCACCTCCGCCTTGCCACTCCTCCTCCCTCCTCCCCACACTGAGGAGGCGAGCGTCCGAGCCACTGCCTCATAGCCACAGGCAGCGTTACACACAGCGGCCAGGGGAGACGCACACAAGATACACCTATGGGTTTAACCAAATGGAGAAGCGTAGCGGTTACACATTTGGCTTTACACAAAGGGATCGGGAAGAAAGTGATGATGAAGGGGGGTATGCACAAAATGATATGTACAGACCAAGCAGGTACGAGTTTGGGTTTGTGTCTCACAGTCAGACACTGAGCAGCTTGAGCAGACCCACAGAGGGAAACTTAAACAGGGAAGGCTACGAATATGGATACACACAAGGACACAGACGCAGCCAAATGCTTGCAGATGTGCAAAGTCATACCATACTTGATAACACGCACGGTCACACATTTGTCAATGCTCAGGGCAACACACGCAACTGCAAGCCCAGGCACACACGCAGCCGCACACTGGACGCCATCCGCAGCCAGGACAGCTCCCAGAGTTACACTGAAAACATTAGGGCCATGGCTGGGCAGATGTACGGTGACCCGCCCACACACAGCAGGATACCCACCCCCAGTCAGACCAACAGAAAACGCACACAGATCTGTAGATGTATATGTCAACACACACTCGCATAACTACGCACACAACCGGGCTGTCACCAGACAGCACCACCTCCGGCTGTCTGGTGGGCTCTAACACAGTGTGTGTGTGTGTGTGTGTGTGTGTGTGTGTGTGTGTGTGTGTGTGCACACGCATGAGTGTGCGACTGTTCATGTTGTAGGATGTTAAAAGAGCATATTTGTAATTATAAAATTAAAACATTAGGATAAACCAAAATAGTAAAGAAATATCCTGAATGAGGGCAGAAAGATCACGTTTATCGTTCTGAAGCTCCATAACATGATGGATGGTTCCTGCTATGTTTTATTTTGAATGAAATTACGACAGAAATGTCACTTTTTCACTTTTTTTCAGTCACGGTTTTAAGTGATTGATGATGTGGAAGCATATTAATCCGGCTGAAAGCTTTCCCTTTGGCAACACCACTAACTGTCACACCATTAACTTTTCGCTCTCTTTCTAAAGTATTACCCATAAACTAAATTCTTCACTGTGTACAATCTCCTTTCTGTCACGTTGGTTTTAACTCATTAAAATTAGCTGTAACTCTGATTATTTTTTTATAGTTTCTCTTCAAACCACTGGGTTGTCTACACACTGCAAGAGCTGATTCTGCTCTTTCCTGTCTTTTCTATTTGTGTAAAGTTTTGTATTCATTTTTCCTTTTTAATTTCCATTTTTTTGGGGGAATGTACTCTTGCTTTCCTGCCTCACCTGCGTGTTTCTCCTCTGTTAAATAAAGCCAATCTGAATTCTCCTGCATGCCTGTCTATGTCTGTTTCTCTGTTGGGTTTTCAGCAGCTGCCTTTTCCTTTGCTTCACTGCCTGTTTATTAAATGACATTTGGGTCCCTGTTCCCTCTCTTTTGGCCTCAGTGTCTCTTCTTTTCTGCTTTTTCTTTATTCCTTGTTACCTAATCCAAGCACATATCAGGGTATGTTTCCCACAAGGAAAATGTTCAGATACACTGCATCCAGTCATAATTCATGCTTTGCACATAAAATTGTAAATTAAAAGTTACACCAAGAGTCACACACTCACAGAAATATAGGGAATACTGAACATATTTCAGGAATACCTCATAAAAACTGACGCAGAAGTGGAATCAGTATTCATGGAAGCTCCATGTAGGTGTGAAACACTCCCTTTCAGATGTGATAACTGTGTTAAAAATCAGACTGCATACAATGTGTTAACCTTTGCTTATTTTTATCTCCTTCTCTTTTGTGTTGAAGTGCTGTTAGAAAAAAAAAAAAACAGTTCCCATGAACGTCTTGTGTTCCATAACAAAAAAACCCTGTGCTGTGCCGTGGCTGTTTTTTTTTTTTTATTCCCTGGTGGTAAATGCGAGCAACATTAGAATCACTCACAAAGTCACAAAGAAATCTTGTTCACCTTGCACAAAGCAGCACAAATTCCTGGATGGACGGACTGATGAAGATATCAAGCATGACAGATGGCAAAAAATAGCTGTTTCTTAGTTAAGTCAGGCTATTCAGCTCCATGTTGAACCATGACTGATTATTTCGAAAAGCCTAAAAAGATGTTTCACAGCAGTTAAAGCTCAGGGGTGATGTGTGCACACATGAGAGAGGGAGTGAAAATAGGAGGGTGAGCGGGTTGACTGCCATTGACCTGCCTATTGTGGCATTTTCATCTCATCTACACTTCACTCCCATCACTGTGTGTGACATACATAGTCCCCCAGCCTGCGGGTAAATGCTATCAAACCAAGTGCAAAGTTCAGTATATATCTGCATGGCCCTCTTCATCACTAAACAGCCAGTCTGGTGACGACGGGGCAGTGTGATAAAACAAGCACTCCCAAGAATGAATCTCCCTGAGCCTTTCAGTGCTGTGCTTTCCTCTTGTCCCTGTCTAGACCTACCTTTCCATTAAGTCTAGATGGTATCACCATAAACCCTCATCACAGAGAAATGACCTCATTTACCTTGTGAATGTAATGAATATTATTTTGGTTAAAATACAATAAGAAATGACAATATTTTTGCCACTTTCTGAAGTTAACTGCGAGGTAACCCTGGTTACCTCTGAAACCACGTAACTATATGAGAATCTGACAATGGGCATTGGGAGTATGAGTAAATTTAGGTCAGTAAAAGAGCTACAATGTCAGTAATTTTCCACTCAGATATTATTAGTCGTAGTTCATTTGGCTGGTTAGTCCAGCACTTCAGTCTAGACTAAAATATCCAAATTCCCATGACATTTCTCGCTGCCCTTAGGATGAAAAGTAATAAATGTTTCACCTGGTGCTGCCATCAGGTTGAAATTTTGATTTATCCAATGCTTTAGTATCTTACTAGATACCTGCAAAACTGACATTCCTCTTACCCTCCTATAGTTTACATTATAATTTGCAAATGTCAACGTGCTAATACGCTAAACAATGGTGGTAAACATACTGTATACACATTAATATTGTCATCGTGAGCAAGAAGGCTGAGTATGTTTGATTCGAAAAGTTGAGTGGAATTTGCATAATTGTTGCTCTCATCATGTCATATTGTGTGATTGGTGCATTTTAACATTACTTGGAGCATCTTTTTGAATGAGAGCTTAAAATCATTTTCGAACACTAAAGACCATGAACATCCTCCCCTATATCATCCAGTTCTCGAAAAAGAATGATCCCACACATGTGATGGAAAGTCCCATTTTATTTTTGGCAAATGTTTAAACACTTTCATAGATTTTGCTGCAAAATGAGACGATAACAGCTTGTCTCTTTCTCTCTTAATCCCTTCTTTTATCCTCTTTTCGCTGCCACAATAACGTCCCTAATGAAACATAATTGGACCATTAAGCAGAGGCAGCATGAATATCAATTATTACATCAAACTTTATTTGTAAAGCAGTTCTATTCAGGTGAGATCAGTTTAAAGCACTTAACAGGTAACTGACCATTAATAAGACGAAGTAGAAAGATGAAGAGTAACACTAAGAGAAGAATGCACACCAAGCCCTAAAATGATAAAGACGTAAATAATATTAAATATTAAAATGAAAAACGGTGGGTGGGGTGGGTGACACATTGGGGTGAGGCAGGGCTAAGCCGCTCTGAAGCCTATTGTATGCAGCTGTAGGTTGGGGCTGGCTGGATAGATGGATCCCCCCTCCTGTTTACTTATTGTTGTGGGATTAAGATATCTGACTGCCTGTCTGCCAGGCTGCTTCAAAAGCCTCAGGCAAACTGTCAGTTTGTGGAGGATGAGGGATGGATGGATGGATGGATGGATGGATGGATGGATGGATGGATGGACAGAGGGGTGGATGGAGGCTATGATGTGATTTATGTCATTGGCATATGCAGAAGAGCTGTCATAGCTCAGTGTGCAAATGCATACAACACACATATATGAGCTCAAAGTGATTGACAGCTGTGATGTGGTGACATATTAAGATGTATGGAAGATACTAATGATTCCCCAGGGGCTCCGTGACATTGTGAATAAACCCCACCCAACACTTTGAAATGAGGAAGCTATGGGCACACCTTCATTATTGTACACTGTGTCTCAGGATTTTTATAAGCGTGTGGTGAAGATGTGAGTCTGTTTTTGGTCTTTTTGTGTGTTTTTGTGTGTGTGTGTTTGTATGTGTGTGTGACAGCTGTAGCTCCCATCTCTTTGACCAGAAAAGGCTTCTTTCATCCTCCACGAGCACCGATTCCCACCAGCACTGCCAGTCCCTATCTCCATCTGTGGGGTGGGGGATCCTTTGTAGTGCTGGATGGCTGTTCGATAACATGTCTGTCAGTGCTCTCAGGATTATCTTAATTACTGTGTCTTCAATTGAGGGCATGAGGAGTCGCCATTTTTTTTTCCCTGAAGGATTACCAGAGGTGAATCAAAAAACACATATATTTATGCGATTTTCATTACCAACTCTGTGGTCTGGTTAGAACATTTTAAACCACTGGACCATTATTGTAATCTATATTCCACAATATATATTCTCCTCCTTTCTGATTTTATCTTAAGTCAGAACAGATGATACATTTCTTTCCCAATTATATTCAACCAGACTATGCTGTGATATTTTGTTCATCAACCACAGTGCACATCTAGTCAAAATCCTCTGAGGTTTGTTCTAAATCTGCTCATATGTCCTCAAAGCTCTGCTATTGTCTCACTTATCTGAGGTGAATCATAATTGATTGGTTGCAGGATGTAAAAATTCATATAAAATCCTCCCTTTTCGCACAGTAGATGTATGTTGGAGAAAACTTTTAGCGAGAGGAAACTTTTTTGCTTTAATCAGAAGTTAATCTACCTGTGATATTAATGCAGAACAGATCCAAGATACAGTGGATAATGAAAATATTTGCTAGTCTACTGCTGTATGTGTAGATTAAACAGTATTTTGTCAGCACCATTTGATTAGGCTTTGAGGAAGCTCAGAATTGCACTTTTACTTGTGCTTTTGCTGCTTTGGTTTGGTTCATGTGAAAGCTGCTACAGCTCTGGTCCAGTTTGTTTGTGTTGCAAAAGCACTGAGCGGTAGATAAATCATGAATTCAATCACAATTAAATGCATCCTTCATCAATTGTGTGAAGGATGCATATACAGTATACAACAAAACTGGCTACAGCCTGGGTCAGTATCAAAAGATTTAAAAGATTTTATGTCATGATAAATCCAGCCAAATATTTTGAAAATGCTTGACAAATTAAACTATATCCAAATTAAAGAAACGGCTGCAACAATCCATTTTTTTCATTATTTTTGAAGCAGTTTCAATCCTCCTGGGCGAGGATGAAACCAGTCTAAGACAATTCTGTGGAGAGATGTTCTGCTGCATTTCACAGATGATTTTTTTTTAGCTGCTCTTTGCCGGAGGGGTTTTGTTTTTCTACCGTCCGCTTTAAAATCCTCCAAAGCTCCTATTGCATTCAAGTCAGGGAACAGAATTGTCCAAGTCATAGTTTGCGCTTTTTTCTTGTGTGACTTTTCACAGTGTGTATCATCCGCTGGAAAATTCCTCTCCTGCTGAACTTCTTGAGACTCAGAGTCAGTATTTGAGTATTCAGTGTTTGAGTAAACAAACCTGCCTTTATAGTGCCATCTATAAATGTCATCTTTTGCACTCATGCAGCCTCATATCAGCACACTGTCACCTCCATGCTTCGCAGTTGGCACTACGCAGTGGCAGTGGTGGTCCTGGCTCAGTCCACGCCAAACATGCTGGACTGGTTTTCTGAATAATGGTCTTTTTCTTGGACGCTGTCCCTAGAGGTCAGTTTCATGCGGTGTCCTTCCCACTGCCTGATCAGTTGTTCAAACAGTTTCCCCAAATAATCCTCATGCCAAGTCAGAAGCACTTACTTGTCTGTTTTTCAATGCAAGGTTGGTTTAAGTGAACTGTGGCATCATTTTTCAAGCACAGCCACTGTACCTGCTGTTATTAGTCATACGACTAATTTATCTTCCTATATCTCTTAACCACTGGTGCAACTGTGCTTCATCTTATGCTCAGTAGCCTACTGATGCTCTTGAAGTCTCACAATCATGTTTCTTTCCCTTTCAGAGTGTTCCTCACTGAGTGTAGCCATATTGCATTAGACTCAACCCAGGCCCAAACTGAGGAAGATGTAGTGTTTACAGGATGACAGTGACCAAAACGCTCCAATAAATGAGTCATCTCTCAGCCCACATGTCTCCATGTTTACAGCTCTTCCACTGTAACAAGTCAGTGTGATCATGAAACCAACCAGGATTAAATTAAAATCCTTCTGGTTTTGGTGTGGGTACCCAGTTGGTGTGGTCTCAGTATGCTTTTGTGGTAAACAAATTAAATAAAAAAGAGTTTAGTCCAATCCTGCTGGGTAATAAAGGAAATAACTTTAATCTTCTGATGTACGAGGCAACATCATTCATTTTTCATTAGTCACAAATATGATTTTATTTGGTACATTTTTCCTGCTTTTGAACTCTTAATAACCACTTCCATGGCGCCTCTTCATCTTTCTCTCTGTGGACAGGAGCCACGGGGCCACAATGCATACCAGAAGCCTTCTGGACCCTCTAGACCCACAAACACAGAGTCCTCCATGAACGCCGCCAGTCACTCTCCAATGGCGACCAACAACTACACATACAGCAACTCTGGAAGTGGTGAGCACACAGAGACGCACATACACACACAATGTGCACAACATTTGCCCATTTGAACTGTCAGACTAGTCAACATTCACCATGGAGTATTTGTGTACTCATGTTATCTGTGACTGACCGAGTACACACAGTAAGTTTGTCCGCCTGTGTGCATGTGCTTCTATACTGTGTCTGTGTGTGTTTGCGATCACTACACAGCATGACATCCAGCCAAGGCTCCTGACATTGTTCTGTTTTTTTTTTTTTTTTAGGTCACTGTAGCAGCCACTCTAAGCATCTTATATCTCTGCATTACAAAATTGTCACATCTACTCTAAGCTCTGTCATTATATCTCATTTCAATGCATATTTATAGCGTAAGAAAGGAGAGTCATTAACTTTGTTTTTCCAAACGCAACGCTTGCTTTTCATGTGCAAAAGATCTGACCTTGGAATCATTACGCTGATGAAACAGCTTCTAAGTGGGCCAGATTTGCATACAGGGTATTGTGTAGCATGCGTGGTGTGCTGTTGTGTTAAGAAAAAAAAAATTACTAACAAACTGTTTTAAATTCATCCTTTATCTCTCTACCTCGTCTCCCTCCTCCCCTCACCCCCTGGGATGCAGGGAGCTGGAGATACTTCTCAGTGAGGCTCTGTCAGCTCTCCATCAGACTGGAGACAGTACAGTTACAGTCATTTGGGGGGGGGGGGGGGGTTCAACACAAAGGCTTAAGAATGAGGAAATGATGCGCTCTGGGGTTTTACAGTTTATGGAAATGTTGGAGGGATACTTGCGAGGAAGTAAGAAGTTGGGCTTTTGTATGGAAAAGATTTTTTTTTGTGTGTTTGTGTTATAGTTTTGTATGTATGTGCATTGCATGTGAGTGTGTTTCTTTCTAAATATCTGACCTTGCTTTGCTATTTAATGATCCTCACATGAAGAACACACACATTTTCTTAGTGACAGATCAATGTATTAAAATATGTGCAGTGGTCAATATGAATAATAAACAATATATAAAAAAATAATAATGATATTAAATGTGACCAAAATGTGCTGAAATGAACAAAACACTCAACGCCTTTTCTGTTTTCTTTGATTTTCTCCTGACAAACAAAATCAAGTCTCTTCTTCAGCTCCGTATCCTGCTGCGACCGGTAATGGCAGCTATGGTCACTACGGCAACGAGGATGAGGAGTTCGAAGAAGGCTTCCCCCCGCCACCATCCCCAGGCGCTGTGGAGGAAATAAATAGGAACTTGCCACTAAACCCCCCACATCACAGGTACACCCCCTCCACGCACACTTCCTCCCACCCACCTTGCCCTCACAACATACACACATAATGGACATTACATTGCACCATCAGCACTCTATTAAACTACACACGGCCAAAGTTATTATAGTCTAATGGCTCTCTTAATTTGGGTCGCTGTGTTATGAGATAAAGAGGAGTCATTATACTAAATATTACAACTCATATGTATTATTTAGACTATACGGTCTAATTACAATAGCCTATTTGCATTATACATAAGTAATGATGATGATAGCATAGCAGAGAAAATGCTGCTGGAGTTTAAAGGCTTAGAAAAAGCTATGATACTTGTGTAAGTATTTTGCACAGTCTCAGCAGCACTCCTTACAGACAGTGTATATGAAACACTGACTTTAAATGAGGCTGTGGATACAATAATCAGACATGGTCTTTGACTTGAGTTTTTGAAGTTTTCCAAAATGAATGGATTGATTTTGGGATGTTTAAAGCAGCTGGTCTTACCTCATTTCTTTAGTGGTAAAGTATGTGCTGTGTGTTGCAGCAGTTAGTTTGCAAAGTGTCTTTGAATAACCAATGCTATGTCTCACTTCGAATATCTTGTAGTATATTCTTCGAAGTAAACTGACTCTTTCAAGTTGGCGGACAAGAAATGTATGTATAATGTGTCAAATGATTATTTATTTATACATTATTTATATGCATATTATATTTATATATTATTTGTTCATTCATTTTTTTGATGAAATCCTAATCATTATTATTTTTGTCCAGTTGTGAGAAGCTCCTCCCTTTTCTTTGAGCAAAGCATTGTGAGACAGTAATAAACAACGCACTCCAAAACTGCTCTTAATTTCCAGTGTGAACATATAACACATCCAAACCTGTTAAGAGTGAATGTGAAGTGTGGAACTGGGACACAGATAAAATTCACTGCAGACTCCCTGAATGTGATTCCCAGGTTAATGTGGGAACTTGGATCTGGTAAATCATCAGTGCAAACTGTGAAGCACATCTCACTCGCACAGTCGAGCCACTAAAGCACTAAAAATACTGAATGAGCTGGTTGAAGGTGTATGTTTTACAATAGTTTGTCAACAGTCTTCTGAATGAGTGTGTCTGAAAATCTAAAATGTGTGTACTGTGTTTTATGTGGTCAGAGTCTGAATCTGGCAGCAATTTATTGTAAGAGACAGTACATGCTATTGTTCTACTGAATCACGCCATCTGGAAAGGAGGAAATTGAGTGATCTGTAGTCTGTATGTGTTTGTGAACTTAAATTAAATTTACTCTTACTTGTTTTGGTGATGTAACCAACAAGTCAGTAAAAGTTGTACTGTTGGCTGCAGAGATTCAAGAGTAAACACTGATGAATCGATCCACTGGTTCTCAATCCTTGTTGCCTGTTGTTTTGCAGTGAGTTTCAGATGCCGCCCCACATGGCTGCTGCTTTCTACAGCCAACTGGCCAATGACAAGGACAACATACCTCGCAACAGGGCGTCCAAGAGCATGGACATGGGTGAGCTCCCCGGTCTACGATTGAATGCATTTTGTGGGGCAAAAACGTACAACACATTGTT
The DNA here is from genome assembly GCA_038496675.1 of Rachycentron canadum. NCBI lineage: Eukaryota > Metazoa > Chordata > Actinopteri > Carangiformes > Rachycentridae > Rachycentron > Rachycentron canadum. The sequence goes on from CM076671.1 coordinate 4,572,403, forward strand.
GTCTCAACCATCACAAACCAGCCAAACACGAGGCTAATCATGGAGCTAGACTACACACACTCAAACGCACACATACAACCACAACAGCGATCACATGGCTCTTATCAGTACATTTCTTTGTTGTGATATGTGGCCCTCTCCTATTATCCCTGGCCTGAGGGGATTTGACCTCCTGAACTCCTAAACCCAGGGGCTTTCCAGCAGACCGAATGAACACGCGTGGTGTGTGTGTGTGTGTGTGTGTGTGTGTGTGTGTCTGTGTGTGTCTGTGTGTACACATCTGCGTGTGTGTCCTTTCCATTTGTGTGCGAATGAAAGGCGTTAGGTTTCCAATCTCATGGCTCGCTGTGTGCGTGGAAGGCAAGAACAAAGGGGCTTATTTCCTCAAACTAACCCTGGCTGACCCCTTCTCTCCTCTTTTCTCTTCAATCTTTTCATCTACCTTTATCTTACTTTTCTCTTTTTGGTACTTTGCTTCAATTTTCTTCTTATTCCTCTTTTCCGGACAAGATCCGAGTTCTTTTTTTTTCCCTCTCTTCTCCTTATCAAACTGTTTATTTCTGTTTCTCAGCATTCCCTCCATCTTTGTTTATCTCTCTCTTTTCTTTCAGCACTTTCTTTCTCAAGTGAAAGCCGATGAGTTCATTGCTCTTGCTCTCCTCTATCTCTCTCTCTTCCTTCTCTGCCTCTCTTCGGATTTCCAATCCCGGTTCATTAGGTTCAGTGGATTGGCTTTCTTCCTGCAGCACACGCCTCTGCCACCAAAGCTGATTGGCTTTCATTATGGACAAGGGTGGTCTGCGCACACGGCCGTGCACACACGAACACACACTCACGCTGCTCTATCCCACTCAGGACCCACTCCAATACCCACCCGCAATCTGTCTCCCCTCTCTACCCTGTGTCTCCATCTCTGGCCATCCTCCATTTCCAATTCACTTTTTTTTGTGCTATCTCTCTGACTCTATTTCCATCCCTTCCCTCTAAAGTGCTCAGTGCTACAACAAGGTGGTAAACAGAGCACTGTGTGCGTGTGAGTAGGTGTATGTACATGTGTAAAGATGGCAGGAGCTGTGAACACATACAAGACCTCAGATGCTGACCCTGTTTTTATTTAAAGAGCACTTTTCCAAATGTTTTTTTTTCTTTACCCTGGAGAGAATCCCACATGTCAGTCTTTACAGTCACATGTATCTAAGCTTTTCCCGTAAAGCGGAGTAGGTTTGGCTTTTATGAAACACTTGACAGAAAGAGGTGAGCTGCTTTTCTTGACCTTGTATGGCTTAGCAAATAGTCTGTTGACACAGAGCTTTCACTCACACACTCTGCTCAGCCGTGCTGAGATGAATAGAGGAGTCACTGACATTACAGCTGCACCAAACTCTCACCAAAGTTATCCGTTTACTCCAAAGAATGATGACTCAGTTTTTTTTTTCTAGTACACCACAAGCACCTGAGAGCACCAGAAAAAGAGGGATGTTTTGCTCTTATTTGCATTCAACGTATGTGGATATTGGTCTGACAGTGATTCACTGGATCAGCAATAATGGAAACTAATGCTTTTATCAGTCTAAAAAGCTGCAGCCTGCTTTGGAAAATGGTCTGTATGGATTCACTTTAAGTTACTCAAAGTGCATTGAAACATCAAACCTTTTAGGAGAAATGTAGCCCACACACCACACTACACTCTGGCTTTGTGCAATGCCTCGAGGTGAGTCACTGTATATAAACCTGACTTTCAGTGGAACTTCATCGTCATCATCATTCATCATCCCCAAATGTGCTATCGTCTGTTGACCTGTAATTAATCCACCTTAAACACCTTCCTCACTCTGTGTAAGGTTGTGGTTGATTTGGTGACACCTGTGGTTGCAGTGGTAACAGCAAATGCAGTTTTATACCAGAGCAAACACTTGTTGAGCCACAGAAATGAATTACAATTCGAGGAAAAACTAGTTTATCTGTTTATTTGACAGCAGCCAAACAAACTGTTGATGCTTTAATAAAAAATGTCGCTCGGTAATATTTACATTCATTCAGGGCAGCTGGTAGTTCACCTGGTGGGTTTTGCATCCACATAGCCTTTGCAAAAAAATTAAAATGATTCGCACAAAGAAAACGCTGAAAAGGATCCGTTGTCTTGTGTTATTGAAGCGATTTTGCCAAAAAGTCCCTGAATGTGAAAGTGATCTCAGTCTTTTGGACGTCACTATATGTCATGATACACTCACCATTCACCATTGGAATGCCTTTAATGTGAAGCAGTCACTTAGAAAAGCTCTGACAGGATGTAAAGAGAGCGAACGCTAAACAGCGAAGCTGATATCAATGAGATTAATTGTGCTGGATCACACACTTGCATCATAGTCAGTGAATTCCTTGTGCTTCAGAAGGACGAACTCCGCCACCAATAAAAAATATTACAGAGAGAGAGAATTACTCAATCTAAAGACATTCAATGGCGAGTTCAGAAAATTGTTGAGGATAAATAGCATCAAAAGTGGGTCTTGATTTCCAACTTTTCCCTGGTCAAATTGGTCCAGTTTGAAAGACATGCAGCATTATGCCACTCAGCAGTATTGGGTTAATAACGTGAACTAGATGAACAATGTGGATTTAACAGTCCAGCAGCCTCTAAAGCACAAAGAGGCCTCTCCTGTCCCCTGCTTTCTTCCATCAATCCTGTCTTTGACTTTGATTTTTCTTTTCTTTCTGTCTCTTACAGTCATGTCCTACACTTATTTTCTTTCAGCTACTTTCCCTTTTTTTCTTGGTCACTTCTTTTTACTCAGTTTTTCCATCCTTCTGTTTACCTACTTTGTCTTCTAAGTAAGTCCATGGTTTCCCTCCATGGTTCTGCAGGTTTGTAGTTAAGTTATCCAGTCATAGAATAAATATATATAACACTATAAGGCAGCTGACTGGAAGTTAAAAGAGGGATTTTACATTTTAGCCTTCCACTGTGGCAGCAGGAGACAAACTTGGCTGCTGGCCATGCAGACTTTTATCTTCCCTCCACAGAAAAGGAAGCTTTTATTATCTGGCAGGGTCATGTGGCCTGGAATAGTTCTTTTCCAAACTTTGAAAGTATTTAATTTTTATTTTATCTGGCACGTTTGCACAAGAAAGGTATTTCTGTTTCTTTGTCTTACTACAGATGTGTCTCTGCTGGATTTTTATGAAACAACCTTTGATTTAAAGCTTACTCCTGCTGATTGAGTTTATTTTTTTTTTTCGACCAACACAACCCATCACCCCTCATCTCTCACTTCTTGCACTCTCTCCTCAGTGTCTCTCTCATTTTCTCCCTCCCTCTCCCATCTGTCCGCTGGGAAAATTGACCTCATAAAAAATGAAAAGGATTATTTAAGAGAAATAGCAGCGTAATGAAAACCTATTATTGTATCCCATGGTGCACCGCCCGTGCCGGCTACCGCTGGCCGACCGCAATCCTGTTTAGTTAGATTAGGTGTTGGTGGGGGTTCCTCCTTCTTCCTCCCTTTATTATTTCTCTCATTGTCTCTCCTCTATCAGTTCCCATCCTCTCTCACAATCACAATATCTTCCATTCTTCTGTTTTTTTTTTTTTTTACAGTTCTGCGACATTTTCATTTCCTCTATCGGGCTGTGTCATTTTGTCCTCGTCCTTCTCTGTGTGATACTTCTGCAGGGAGTCATTTACAACATGTGTCAGCACCAGTGCAGCAAAGCAACACAAAGAAGTGAACAGTGCATATTCGGATCTGTGTTTAACTATGTAAAAAAAGTAACATGTGGTCTTTACTGTGTGTTTTTGTTCTTTGTGTTCCAGTGGCTGATGAGAGTAACATGGGATCACTAGTCGGGCAGAGGAGCGGTGAGTGTGTGTTATATTTAAAACGTGTGTATTTTATGTTTTCGACCCACCTGTCTCTCCTCCTGTCCTGTGACGTGCAACAGCTGAGCCCCTCCACACACAAGAACAAATTAACCTACTGTGTGAAGATTTTTTTTCCCTTAAACATTTCTTTTTACTTCATTTTCTCCCCCTCTCCCACATCCTCCACTTCCCGGCTGACAAAGTTGAATTGTGAAGCACTTAGTGTCTGAGCTCTTGCTGCTTTATAGCCGTCCAGGTCAGCAAGCTCACAGTTTTCAATCCTCACCCAGCTGACAGCAGCCATATTGCATTACAATGGCATCCGCTCCAGTTATTTCTCCACACTCGGTTCTGCCTTGTTTTATTGAGAAAAGTCTGGTTGAAGGTAAAAATATAAAGTCACTTTGACTATTTTCTTTTACTGAGTGACATTACACAGTATTAGTTCAAAGTGCTGTAGGTCCAGTTCACTTAAAGAATTGATGCACTTTACATTTGTGATTGCAGGATCAACCCTGACGACAGCTCTTTCAAACATCGACCTTGTTACTCAAATGTAACAGCAATTTAACATGTCAGTGTTGTGTCTGAATGAGCAGTGAGTCACTTTTACATTAAGGTTGTGATGGCAATCTGACTCCATCAGACCTAGTAACATTTCAGTAAAACTTCTAATGCCGCACAAATGCAATCCGTGCCACTTTCACATCACCACTCCAGCTAGTGCACCTGGTGCCAAATTTTTCCTGCCGTGACTGAATAGAGCTGTAAAGAATATTCATATAAGGGATGTCTGACTGAGGAAAAGCAGTCTCCTTTATGGCCGCAGTAGACAAACCCAGTGGCGTTATGTATTCCATGTCTGAAAAGAGCTAAATTCAGACGTTGGAAACAGAAAAACAGAAAAGATGTCATGGTGGAAACCACACTGCTGCTGGAACAATACAGAATTTAAAGCTTAGCATCAATCATGGTGAAAAAATATTGTAATTTTAGCTTGCTCCCTCTTTATCATGTGTGATCAGATCTAAGGGGAGTGTCATGTTTACAGCAGGTATGATGTCACTTGATTTGCATTTTGTTTTGAATCTGCCAAATAATGGACTGTAGGGAAACCAACCACTGTCAAGTTATTGTGTCCTGTACACAGCAGTTGTACTGTATGGAGGAACAGTCTGTGCTGTGATAGGGCAGCAGTGAGTTTCCACCGAGTCAGATATAACTGCTTCAGCATTGCTTCTCAGTGGCCAAGGTTGGAAGACGGTCTGCGGTTGTTCTGGGCATCACCGGTATGAATATAAATCAGGCTGTTGCTGACAGAGAGCATGCATGCTCAGTTGGCCACCTCTAGCTGAGCCGCAGAAGTCAGGATATGAACGGCGGAGTTGAGCAGTGGAGGTACATTGCATTTCATTCCACATACCCACTGTATTTTAAAATGGCAACAAGGCTTGCATAAGAAAAGAACCATGACCAGCAATTTAGCTCATGATGTCAGGAGGCAGGCCTGGCTTCCTCCGTGTCAGCGTGTCTCTTTTACACACACACACGCACACAGGTACACCGATCTCTTAAATCCACCTGCAGCAGCCAGCTAAGCCTGTTGCCAGTGGAATACAAATGGCCGAGCACCAGTGCTGACCTCAAATCCCCCACACTCAGCATTCCCACAAATGGCTTCACCTCCGCCCTACCTCCTCTTCTCCTCAAACCCCCCCCCCCGGCAATGATTTTTTTTGGCATTTCTGATCAGCACCCATAACCCTGATGGCCCATGATGGCCCATTTCTCAGCTTTCTTCTTCTTCTCTTTCCCCCATCTCCTCTCCCGTTGTCGTCTTAGCTAATGCGTATTGACAGGGCTTTTGCGTGTTTTTCATTTTTGCTGACGCTGTGTATTTGCCTACTCCCCCCACCACTATCCTCCTCCCTAAATGGCCTCAGTGTTTCTTTATGGGCTTTGACATATTTCATTAGGCGGATGGTCTTAAGAGGCCTGCCTCGCTTCTTTAATCTGGATAAAACCCTTTTTCTCTCTGGCTAGAGCTGCTGCGAGGAGCGCTTCACTCCTCTAACTCTCTCTCTCTTTCCTCTTGCTCCATCCCTCTCTCTGTCACTTACTCAAACTGTCCCACTCTCCTTCTTCTCCCTTGATTCTCCAGTCTTAGGAGTCTCCATCTTCAATCGAGCTTTTAGTTTTTTTCTTTTTTCCCTTTCATCTTTGCTACCACTTTTTCCGCTTCTTCCCAGTCGCTTCTTTCTTGATTATTCTCTCTCCTGCTTCTGTCGCCAGGCTCATCCCCACTTTTAGTATCCTCTCCATCCCAAACCGTCATCGCTCTTTCTTCTTCTTCTTTCCCTCCTTCTTTCCTACAGCTGATTCTCTTTATGATTACTTTTATTCTCTTTCTCTCAACAGGCTGCTCCTTTTTTATTCTCTCCCTGCCTCTGTTATCTTCACTTCACTCTTCTTCTTTCTCCATCCTCTGCAGCTGTATCTGTTCCAGCCTTATGTGATTATGGTGAACATGCTCCAGTCTCTGAATTTCCTCTTCCCAGCCCAGCATCTCCTCGAGCCTCAGTGTGCTGTGTGTTATATGTGTATGTGTGTATGTGTGTGTGTCCATGCCCATGTTTGTGAACACCCCGCAGACAGCCAAAAGAGTAATGGACAGATATCCCTTCATTCATCCCACCATTTCTCTCCCTTAGAGTCTAACATCTCCCCTGGCAGCAGGCTGCCCTCTTACAACACACCTGGGAGCTCATCCAGCACTCCCTCCCTCACACACACATACACACACACACACACACACACACATACACACACACACACACACACACACATAAACACTGGCGCTGTGCAGAGGATTATACCGCAATGCTGCGTCTTAGCCTCATGCACATCTGCTTACATTTGCTTGTGGTGTTGTTTGGTTTTGCTGCAATTCCTATTTGTTTGACTGTTCTTATTTCGGTCTTTTTTGTATGTTTCCACGCGTCTCTCTGTTTGTCTGGATGTTTAGTGTTGACTAGCTGACAGCTAACCCTGCAGCACAGCCACCGGTGCCATCGCTCTGTGTGCCCATTAGTCCCCGTTGTTTCTTCACTACACAATGAGACTTTAAAACCAGGCGGCGTCCTGCCAGTGCTGAAGCCTCGGCTTTGTTTTCGCACTCTTTGTTTGGCTGCTGTGTAACTCTGCCTCTCGCTGTCATTGGCTCCTTATCTCGCTCAGTCTCCCTCTCTCTTTCTTCTTTCCTTCGTCCCTCAGTTCTTTGCATCCGACGTGTCATTGTTGATAAAAGTTGAAAGTCACCATGTTGCAGTGATTTGAATTGATTGATCATTTTGTGTCTGCGCAAGCACCATCTGTGTGTGTGTTTGTGCATGTATGTGTGTGTGTTTATTCTTTTTCTATTCTTATAAGAGCTGCTTCTGCTTGTAAGGAAGGAAAGGATGAATGAAGAATTAGCATCATGATCAACTGAGATCAGACTGTATCAGCATTATTGTACAGGTCTACAGATGTTATTTATTGCCACATTTCTCTGGTCTCTGCGTCAATACATGTTATATGCATGTGGATCCATGCGGACCTAAGTGGAGTGACTAGCAGCTCTGACCACATGTTGTATCATGATGTCATTTTGGAGCATTTTAGTCTCTATTTTATAGCTGTCAGTGGCAAAGTGGCAGGAAATAAGAGATGATAGAAGGCCGACCACATGCAGATAAGATTCCCAAATAGATTTAACCAAGAGACGTCACAATTACATGTTTGCTCTGTTAGTTGTCGGCCAACAAGATGCCCTAAAATCTTTTGGGGGGGTGAGACAAAGAGTATGAACTTTTCTTAAGTGCTTAAGTTGGAGTTGTGACTCAATAATGACTCGCATGACTCTCAGGACCAAGGTGACACTAGAGGCTAAATACCTGGGACTCCCCATCAGTTTTTGGAACTGATGAAGCCTTTCAGATGAGAAGTGAAACATCTTCCAGAACCTAAAAGAAGTCCAGTTGCCTTCGACTCAAGCACTTAAGACTACCATGACCTGGATGACTGAGAACAAACTCAGACAGTATGACCTTTTCACTTGCGCGTTGCTGCTCTTCTTGACTGCCGCTGCTCATAAATTGGTGGAGCCTCATGCTGTCACCAGCGTCTGCGCTCTCTGTGTGGGTCTGATAAGGTCAACCACATTCTGGATCCAGTTGGATTATCCACTTATTCCACAGGCTGGTTTTGGTCTAGGTATGAACTTTTCTACCCACAAAAGCCTCTAATTCAGGATACTTCATGAGACTGGTGTTAAGACAGACATGCAGAATGTTTTTGCCTTGACAACATCAATAACAAGTGCATTGCCCATTGCACATCATGCAGGTTGTGAAATGCTGGTAGCTATGATTGGTCATGGGACAAATATTACTTATAATGATTTCTATGTTTAGATATGTGAAGATTAAACAGATGGTTTAAGAGTCAGTGAAGTATAGCATCATGCAGGTATGTTTGTGTTTGTCTGATTTTATGCACATCATCCCTCATTGAACAAGGACTTTTATCCACCACACATTTACAAATGGCACATTACCCACTCCACATAGTTTGCTCCAACCCTCATTTGTACTGCCACACTGCTGTAATCCAGTAAAGGTAAGCAGCAATTATGAAATGGCCTTTTAAGTCCCCTCCAGTTATTAAAAACATTCATCTAGTTGGAGGATAAATACATGCAGCCCATATGTCCCCATTCCCTCATACATCTAAACAGCTAAACACAATTACTGCCACGGCAGCACCTCCACCCAGCTTCACCCTCTACCTCTGATATAGCTGAGTGTAGTCAAATAGTGACAGAGGGATACTAAATGATTGGACAGGTCTTTCATTGCAGTGCAGTTTTGATTGGCCATAACATGAATTAGATTTGCTTTAAGTGTGCACACAGTTGTCTGAAGTGATTCAGTTTGAAGTCAGCTTTGTCATGATTAGAAAATTGTTGCTGCGCCAAAACATCATTCACTTTTCAAAGGATGAGGCTGGTGATGTTTTGTATTTTTCTTACTGTCAATACATGTTGAAAAGACCAAAACCAGCAATGAACTGTCCTAACAAGTGGTGCCTGTGTAGCCAGAGCCTGGTACAGCTTATTGCTCTGTGTCACTCAGCTCCATTGTTGTTCCCAAACTATTGAAAACACATTAGTGAGGTGCATCATAGCACTGAGTTGTTTTTTTTTTTTTTTTAACATGAACTTGGCCACTGTAGTTTTGCCACATGTATTGTCCTGGTGCAGACAGAGGCTTCATGTCCATCATGCTTTTCTCATTGTACCTCTCGCATGTTGGTTTACAGGTTTATAGGCCTCTATTCAGTACATTTAATCAAGGGTGAAGCCGTGAAGATCAGTTTAATGAGAGATCAGTGTGTCTCTTGTCCATTTCTTTGTGCAGTCTGAAGAACTTAAATCCAGTTGTAAACATTTATAGAGGTAGGGTTGTTAATATCGGTTGTATTTCAAGATTATTTAAAGCTTCCTTTGGATTAAATATCTTTTACTGAAACAGTGTAAACAGTATGACACAGGAAGGGGCCATTATAGCCATTGTAACAGTGTGTTTAATGCTTCTGGTGGATTCAATTCAATAACCTTTCCTGGGCAGTGTTAACACTGAGAACAGTCTTTGTTTTACAGGTTTGTCTGTGTATCTATGTGTGTCCTGTTTTTTTTAATAGCAGAGTGCAGGTCAGGGCCTGTTTTACTGGGCTCCAGAACAAGAGCTTCAGGTTTTATTGGCCAGTCCTGAGATTGGATCCGAGATGGAAAAATGTGTGTGTGGTTCTGTGTCTTGAACGTGTGTTTCCATTTGCACATCTTTCCTGACGGTTGTGTGTTTATGTGTGTGTATCTCTGTAGTCAGTGCTCTCTGTACCTAATTTAAAGAACCATGGCCAGGAGCAACACAACCCTTTTTCACTGCTGACTTAAGTGTCTCCTTGGCAACTTACCATCACCCCTCTCTTTCTCTCTCTCTCTCTCTCTCTCTCTCTCTCTCTCTCACACACACACACACGCTCACGCACGCTCTCACACACACACACAAACCTAACTTCTCTGTACCACCACCGCCACCCCCAGCGGTTTTGATGGAGGGGGCGCTTTCTTGTAACCGTGGCAACCTTTCAGCCAGTCTTGCTGTGGAGCACATTGTTGTCCAGTTGATAGGTAAGTGTTAAGACCCTGCTGAGACACTGTAGGAGGGGTTGTGTGTGGATGTGTGTAAGTGTGTGTGTCTGCTTGTTTGTATGTCTTTACTGAAACAATGTCAGCTTTATCACGGATAAGACAATATGCAGTTTAATAGTTTGGTGTTAGCTACCCCAAAGATTGGATATTGTAATAAGGTAAAACAGGGTGGCAGGGATTAGCATTGTGTGTCTGAGAGCTGAGAGGCGTATTAAGTCCAACACACAGAGCCTGTACAGCAAAGCCTGTAATTTGGACATTTTTTAGTTCATTTATTCTTGTGCTCATTGAATGAAATAATTAGAGAGTTGTGTGCAGGCAACTTTTATCTTGAATTGATAGTTTGTGGCGGCTGTAGGAAAACACACATTTTAGAGTTAGACTGCAATTATTCCCTTTCAATCATTCACACAAAATATCATTATTAATAATGTGTTGGCATGCATGTGAAACTTAGTTGTATCAGTATGCCTCAGTTGCAGGTTGCAGGTGTGTCACACTCACTTTTAAAGTTGACACTTTCTAAGGTACAAAGCGGCATCATGGAGCGGTGTTAGTCCTAGCAGGGCCTGTCAGCACAGCAGGACCCCGAGGCTACGTTCCAGGCAAAGACTTCACTGCTGTCTGCTCAATACAGACATGACAGCAGTCAACCTCTACTGAAGTCCCAGTATATACATATCACACTGAGGTGTGTGCGGGGTTGGCTGTACCTGTATGTAGGTGGATATTGGCATGTGCACCTTGTCGTACAGTACAGCGGCAGGGCTGGGCTTTTGGGTGAATGTTGGTGTGTTTGTGGATGCATGAGACTGTTTAGTGTGGGATGTAATCACCACTTTAAAGTGGCAGATGGCTGTTTTTTTTTTTTTTTGGTTTCCAGCAAAAAATTTAAGAATATTCTTAGACCACATTTCCTAGATGTCACATGTTGAATACATTTAGTTTTATTGTATTACCACTAACACCTGGGTAATTTAACCACACTATAGATCAGATTTATATTATGAGTTTTGTTCATATTTTTTTTTTCTTTGTTGGGCCAAATGAGTCCATAATACCATACCCATGAGCCTTAAGCCTCACGTTGACACATACAGACTCAAACACTTGTTTTCTTCTCCACTCAGCTGTGTTAAAGTACTTCAGAAAAATTGAGGAAAAAGCTGATTGCCACAGAAAACAAATTTTCTACTGAGATTTTTTTTTTATCTTAACTCGACAGGCTTAAAAGCTTGGTAACTGGATGTTTTGTACTGAAATGAATCTCAGGAGCTGTACTTGATTTTTTTGTTTTATGAACATAAGCTTGTACCTTTGACTTTTTATTGAAGAACACAGTTTATCATCGTTTGTACTGATTGAGTGTTCAAGCCTTTGAATGGCTCCAACTTGTTCCATTTTACACTTCTGGGCACTGGGCTCTTGTCTTTACAGAAAATGCATCTTCCAAAACTCTGCCCACTTCACTACTCGCAAATAGAGTGTGACAAAAAGTAGCAAAACTGAAAGTGAGAACGTGACACAAGTGCTTGATCTGGGATGGAGGAGTGTTACAGCTGTGAAGGGCATTGCCCGTCGTCCTGGGCTGTTTGGCTGGTAGGCTGTTTGTCAAATATGTGCACCAGCTTGAATCAGTGGCAATCAGGCAGACATGATGCGAACGGATCCGTGAGAGCATCTGCTGGCACAGCGGGCAGCGATATGTGATAAACGCTGATTTCACCCTCCATTGGATCGAGCTGGCGATGATAGCCACCTCTCCCCCGCTCATCCATCCTATTAAACCCTCATTATTCATTTACCTCCAGCCTCAACCGCCTGACATGCATGGAATGAGTGTGCACTCAGCGCCCAGCACACAAACACACACTCTTTCAAAAGTGAATTGTGCTCATATTTCCTCTGCTATTTCATCTCAGGCGGTCAAGGACACACACTATCTCAAACAGGCAGTATCATGACTCTAATTTTTTTTTTTTTTTTTTTTACTTGAAAGAAAATTCTCACATTTTGTAGTAAACACACACGTGCCCACGCACTCAGATACACACAGTCTCTCTGTGTATAGTGCTGCACCGCGCTGGCAAGGAGCTTAATTCTATCAGGCTGCGAGCTGGACAGCCATAATTACATTTGTGACACAAATCCTGCCTCTCAAATTGAGCGTTTTATTCCTGAGCGCGCCCCCCCCCCCCTTCTCTATTTATAACCCCTTATTCCCCATAAATCCCACTTCCTCTCAGAAAGTCAATTTAGGACTTAAAAGGCAGCAACGCTCCGCTTACTTTTCCCCCTCCTTTGACTCTATCACCGCTTCAGTTTCACTTCCCCTTTTCCCCGCTCTACTTTGGAGCTTTGAAGCCTCCGAAATGACAAAAAATATGTCTTAAGCAGTGAGTGCCATGATGCGAGAAAGTCATCTCTATAGGAAAGTTTCAGAAAGAAGGAAAAAAAGCGCAGATAGAAACCTGTCTGTAACTTCTTTTTGTGCTTGTCACTGTGTCATTGTGAGGCACAACTGGGAGGGGCTGACGTATCGGTCTTCTCGGTCACCTGTCTTTCAGGAGAGTGGGTTCCACTTTGGCAGCAGTGAGGTCTGCATGACCTCTACTCTTTTCTTTTTTCTGTTTTTCTTACAGCTGTGTATGTCTTCAAACCTTCCCAGCCGTCTTCGCTTTTTTCCCAGCACCTCCTCCCCTGCTCTCCGCTCCCCCGCTGAATCAGCTGTGGCCTTCATCACTTTCCTGCTCCTCCGTCTCCCCTTTTCTTCCTCCCTCAAGTTGGAGGCCATACCTGAGTACAGTATGCTGGCAGTTCATTTATTCCCCCTCTCTCTCTTGCTTATGCATGAGCCTGTCACTTCCCATAGTGCTGCTCCTCACCTGTCCCTGTACCACTCCACCTCATTCATCGTTTCTTTTCCCCTCCTTTATGTTTCTCCTATAAGTCCCCGACTTTCTCCCCATTTCTGTCAAGCCTGCTTTTCAGGCCGCCACCCCCCCACCCCCCCGACCCGCCTCCCTCTACCTTTCTCTCTTCATTTCACCTTCATCGCTTCATATTTGCCTGTTTTAACCCTTTAAAGCTTCATTACAAAAAAAAAAAACGTTTATGCTAAAGACGATTGTTTGGAGTTTGTAAAGCTACATCTAAGCCTCTAAAGATTTCAGGCCTAAAGATATTAAGAGATTAAAATATAATTATAAATGTGTATATATATTTTATAAAAAAGGAAATATATTCAGTGATTACAAGGATTTGTATTCTTCTAATGACTAGGCCAAACATTAAGATTAAGCCTCCTCAAGTTATTTTTTTTCAACTCATAATTCATGAATAGAATATGCAGGAGATTTCAATTTCACTTCATTTCAAATACTTATCAAGCAAAGCGAAAAAAGCAGTGACCACACATTTCAAAGTGCTACATTGTGTTGGAGGAAGAGCACGGGGGTCGATCTGAGATAATTCTCTCTAATTTCTCTCTAATGGTTTTTAAGAGATGATCATTATTAAAAGTCGTATGATTTGTCAGATTTTATCTACATCACTTCTGGTTCATGCTGCCAGCACAAGCGACAGATAACTTTACAGTGGTTTAAGGCTAATCTGGCACAAATGGATAAAGTATGGATTTCAGACTGCAGTCCACCCTCTCATAACTCCTCAGAAATCTGGTGTCCCAGCTCCCTCTCCTGCACTTCTTATATAAACTGATCTTAACTTAAATTCAATTTCCTGCAGAAAAAAGATTTTAAATTAAAACAGATGCCTTTTAAGCAGGGTAATATTAATGTATGATAAGAGAAATGAGAACTATATTTGTTTTTCAAGCAAATTTTGCTAAGAGCTTATGATTTCAATCCCAGGAGTCCCTTTAATATTTAAAACCATTCTGCCTCATTTGATCAGTGCATATCTCATTCTGGAGCAAAATTTCACTCTGGCTTTTTTTTTTTTTCTCTACCCTCCCTTCTCTCTCTCATCCTCTGTTTAACATCCGTCCACCTCCTCGCTAACGGGCCCTCCCACCCTCTCTTGTCTCCTTTGTCTCTCAGAGCCTTCAGCTGGTGGAGCGCTGGGCCCGACCCTGGGCCTCTGGAAGTCCAGCTCCCTGGAGAGCCTCCAGACGGCTGTGTCGGAGGCCAAGCAGAGCCACAGCCAAGCCCAGGTGCCCTTCCATCGCCCACGGCCACACATGGTCCGGGGGCGGGGATGCAACCAAAGCTTCCGCATCGCCATCGACAAGTCTTACGATGGACCTTCTGAAGATGGTAAGATTTTTCATCAGCATTTTAAAAACAGAACTTGTGTTCAGCACTGGCACCGTTGCTGTAATATAGCATTCTTCCCTAGACATTGTATCCATTTTAAATTAGCGACTGTACTGCCAATACACATCCCTTAGGCTTTATAATACACTGGCACTCCAGAAGAGCCAGAGGCCTGCCAAGGGACAGTGCTTAGCCTAAGTACCTTAATGAAATGCTACATGATTTTATCCACTCAGCAATTCAGGAGGAGCAACTTTATATCTTACAGCAGCATATTTTAATGCTCTACCTTGTGAACCCACAGGCATGTGTGATGTAGAAAGTGTGTGTACAATATGAAGGAAATTACAATCCTCCATGTTAGCTGAGTTAATGCTGAATGTTGGGTAATGATGTTAGCCATTTCCTGTTGTATTAAAATAGATATTATTTTTAGTTATTAGCAACTCACCCAAACATAAAATCAGAAATGAGAGAATTTTCATCGACTGTTTGACTTATGTTTACGTTGGTATGTATGTTGGTAGAGGCCGTCCAGGTTTAGAGTCTTGCCTCTGGTCAGCAACCTGTCTGGGAGAAAAGCTGCCTGATAGAAGACTAACTGTCTCACTGTACAGATCTCTCCGTAGCATGGGGGAGCAGACATGGCCACTAAATGAAATACTAAATGTTATTCATGCAGCAGCCTTTATGTTCCAGCTGTGTCTTTATATCCTCACCCCTCAATGTCTAACCACACTAACTGTTTGCCCTCCTCAGATGACGACCTGTCAGAGCAGAGCTCCGGTCATGAAACACCCGCCAGCAGCTCCTCTCGTCTGGGCCTGGACGCCGAGGACGGAAAGAAGAAGAAGAAAACCAAAGAAAGGAACAAAGGGAAGAAGAGCAAAGGGAAGAAGAAAACGGATGATTCTGTGGAGGATTTGGATAAGAAAACCAAAAAGAAAGGATTTGGCCTCTTAAGGTAGGAGACCTGAATGTTATTTAATCCTCCAGTCTATTACAAATTAAAATTTTTATCTTTTTTGAACAGCAGTCATGAAGGTGGAGATACTTTAGTCAATGATAAATTAAGCAAAGTTGTTCCAGAGGCTGCCATGCCAGTACCTTGATTCTCTAAATTGAAAAGGTCACCTGCTTAACAAGAAGTGTGAGCTAAAAATGAGCAGGTAATGAGGCTTGTATTTCATCACTATCCTGAAACCTCCAGGTCTTATCCTAAAGCATCAACAAAATAGTAATTACTTTTACTTCTCTGGCCCAACTGCACCAACTTTCAGGGAAACTGGTACTTGCTCTTTACATTTCTATCTTGGTGTGGCACAGGTTTTTCAGGCTCAGGCTGGGTCAGGTGGTTTTAAATGACACCTACAGCCATGTGAGCATTTTGTTGCTGTGAAAGAAACAAAATATCAGGTCAATCTCTTGGGTTTTATGTAGAAACAGTAACGCCTTGCCCTATTTTACCCTGGTTTAGTTTCAACAAATTACCCACTGAACACAGTTGGATTAAGGGATATTGGGATATTGGATATGAACACAACCTTATCGGTAATGGAGGGTATCCATTATCTCTCAATCCAAAGTCCCAACGACACAGTACCAGCCCAAACGGCTTGTCAACCCCTTTATCAAAGTGTCCCCATCATGATTGCGGTGGTCCAATCCCCCTACTGCAATCCTTATCTATTGGCAGTGACACGGTGTGGTCAGTGTATCACCGCACTTCCAACACTTGAGATTCAATTAGGCTGTGGTGAGAGATAGCGCAGGCTGAGCGTCGGCCTACAGATGGCCGATAAGAATCCAATCGGCCACAGTGTCAAGGGCAGTAATGGAAGAGATGTTCACACGGTTTGGCCGGTAGTGGAGAGTCAGGGCAAGATGGAGGACACGAACAGAGAGGCAGAGTTGCATACATGAACACATCAGAGAGGTTGCAGTTGAGTGTAAACCTTCTGGAAAATCAAGTTGACCTCACGTTTAATTTCCCTGTTCATATGTACTCACTTTGTCCTCTGGTGTCTTTCTTCTGTTACACACATCAAGCTTTTCCTGTTTCTCTGCAGTAGAAACAGGAAAATATGTAGAAGCTGACACTGCTAGCTGCATGACAGATTGTGTTTATATGGATTTTGGACAGAAATCTCAGCTTCTATACTCCGCAAGCATACAGGACCATTTCCCTTCTCTCTGTTTTTATGGTGGTGTTAGGATTTTTGTTTCTCAAACTGTTTTCTTCATTAGGACAACCCTGTAAAGGTCAGCTCTAATAAAGCCTCACACTTTGCTTCATTCAGCACACATCAACACAGCCTAAAGCCTCAGCGGGCCCCAAATTTACAAGATGTAGCCTGATTTCAAAATGAAAAGCCTGTTTTTTTCACACTTGCACTCAGCTCTGGTGCTGTATACTAGACTACTCCTTAACCAGACCAAACGTGAGAACAGCGTGCTGCCATCCACTGCACTCATCAACACTTTGCTCTCCGGCGCCATATAGGAGAGATCCCCCACACCGCCTCAGGCTTTTATGATTGTGATGTACACTGTTTATTTCTGTGACATTGAGGAAATCTGTAGTTTTTGCACTACGGAGGATGATCATGTTAAATGCCAGTAAATGCAATTAAGCGCAATGTGAGACTACATATGTTGGAGCTCAGGACTGGGATCAGGCTATGAATAATGAATGAATAATATAGCATTGCTCATAAGTCAAGATAATGTGTATTGATTAAAATGCATGAGTAAGATTGTTGAGTATTTCATTTACATATCTGTATAATGAAAACCAAGCATTATCAATTAACAAAATAAAATAAAGAAGACCCCAACCTCATCCACTTTAACAAACTCGATACCATTACCTCTGCTAGCTCCTTGATTCGGATGTGAATGCTGGCACACCTGTGTGTGTTGCTACACACCTTTTCTCTTATTCTGTTCATTTGCAAGCTCAGCCTTTTTTAACAGGGCACTTTTGTTGGAAACAATCAAAACCAGCCTGCCTGTTGATCCAGGCACAGACGCTGAGTGCTTTTCTAAC
Source organism: Rachycentron canadum (assembly GCA_038496675.1). Lineage (NCBI taxonomy): Eukaryota > Metazoa > Chordata > Actinopteri > Carangiformes > Rachycentridae > Rachycentron > Rachycentron canadum. Next base: position 4,589,841 of record CM076671.1, read on the forward strand.
TCAACAATAGAACTGAGCATTGTTGTAAAAAGCCTCCAGATTGTTGCACCATGCCAGGCCTCTCTCTCTCTCTCCCTGGCCTTTATCTGGTCGACTTGATCGTTATTGAACTTGAAATATGACTTAATTAGCTGGAGTATTGCACAGTTCAATCTAATTGCAGCTCTCAAATGTTATTTTACTCCAATGGCAGGCATTAGGAAAAGGGCAAATTATAAACATATGACCTCAATTTACCTCTGCAATGGAAGTGTGTGTAATAGCAGCTAGCATAACAAACGTTGGAAGGTGGCCCTGTCCTTTCAGAGGCCATAAATGTTTAGTTTATCTCCAGTAGCGCCTGTATTTGAGAACCAAGTTGTTTTTGGCAGCAGTTTGTTGCAAACAGCTGAGTGTAAGGTGACCTCTGGAAATCACATATTTGTTTTTTGCTAAATCCATATGTGATTCTCTTTATTGAATGGAGTCTGTTCGTAGCTCCTGTGTTAGTACAACTTTAACATCATTAGCCCTGCTCACAAATGTGGTATTTTCTTTATCTGCTGATGAAGATCATGTGATAAAAATAAAAGCTCCAGAACAGCCACAAAATGGACCTAGTGGTCAGATTGTTTGTTTTTTTTCCAATTTTGATATTAACATCAGCAGCTTGGGCAGGTGCCAACATTTTGAAAAATTGCAGCATGTGGAAATAAGACAACCATCAAATTATACATAGTGGTAGTTATTGGCCAAAAAGGTGCTGCGTCGTAAGATTGAAGATGCAGTTTTCAGCCTGTGCTGTTTTCTCACTCTGTTGTTCCTGTTTCCCTGAAGTGAGCCGGCCTCACATGGTGGCTTCTTTTCTTTTCCATCACCAGCCTCTCAAAGCGCTGTTCGCATCTCGTCCCCCTGATTGCTAAATAAGCCAAGACAAATGGCAGTGCCCTTCAGACCTTCCTCAGTAGAGGGTGACTGCTTGTCTTGTCTGTATTCAGCAGACAGCAGTGAAGTCTTTGCCTGGAACGTAGCCTTGGGGGCTGCGCCGCTGACAGACCGCAGAAAGACTAACACTGGAGCGCTGCTCCGCTGTTTTTCTCTCAGCATCCACGCACTCATCTTGAACAAAGAGAATAACCTGGTCAGAGGTTTCAGATGTCTTCATCAAACAAGGATATTCATATTACACTTTGATTTTAGTAAAACTCTTGCCAATAATATTATTTTATTTTAGAAGCAAAGGCTTGTGTTGCCTTCACTCTGTACCATAAAGTTTGCCAGCTTTGGGAAGCCTATCGTGGCATTAACTCTAGAGTTCATACGCTGTCTTATTTTTCTGTGAGGATTAGACATATTATGGCCTGATCCAGCATGACTTAATCGGGAGGTCAGGGTTTGAAGGATATAGCTTGTGACTAACATCCTCTGGTTGTGTCATCAAGTGAGACTTAATGTGCGGCTGAATGATGAAGCCATGTGTATTTTTATTCTGTCTGTTCTCCTCACTTAAGGCATGTGACGCTGCCTGCTTTAGTGCGTGCCACCAAAATCACAGGGTATATCATTGCTCAACTGCCCCACTGGCCCTGCTGGTCACTGTGACACATCCCGTCTGCCTCCACGTCCTGTCAGTCACTCAGTCAGTCAGTCAGGATCAATGTTTAGCTGTCGCTATCAGCACACGTCCCACTGTGACAGCGCACAAACACCCCTCCAACAATTTAAGGGACATGAAAGCCGGTGTTTTGATCCTCTGTTTACAAATCCACATACAACATGATGTATCCTCTCCCCCACTTCTGTTTGCAGCGCTGAAGAAATCCGACAGGGAAGCAAGCCAATTAGCGCCGTCCGTTCCGCTCTTATCCTATCGCAGAGCAGCAGGATGTGCAGGGTTGAAAGGTAGTCAGTGGTGGGCTGTACCAAAGCCTTGTTGTCAAAGTGCAGGGGCCCGCTGCAAGATGATTTCTGATGGATTACTCTTGTTATTGTGCACTCCACCTCCTCATTCCCTTCCCTGAGCCCTTGCTCCCTTTTTTTAGTTCCATGATAAGCCCGCTCTCCTCTCTCTATTCTGAAATGTCTTTTTGTTTCCTATCCTCTCTCTTGCCCTCTCTCGTGCTCTCTCTCTCTCTATCATGTCTTTTTCCTTTTCCTTTGGCCTCTTTTTATCTCTTCACTCAGCCCTATACTTGAGTGTTTCTTTTCTAGTTCATCTCTCTGTGTCCTTGAATGAACTGTTGATTTAACCAGGCTACATTAGACACAATGAGCTTTCCCATTTGAATATGCACACGTTCGTGATTTTTTTACAATGCAGTGTGCTGATAGGAAACCTGTGACCTGCCAATTAAATGAGCAGAAGACATGTTGCTCCTTGGATTTTGTCTGTAAAGTTTCTGTTGCTGGTCTTTTCTCTGGCATGATGGCATTCACTGCTCATAATACAGTAATGGCCCAGTTCTTGTTCTCTTTATTCCAAACAAACAAGGAAAGTGAAACCTATCATTTCCCGTGTGTTTACCAGGGAAGACTTGGTAATGGATGTTTAGTATGGCAAATATAAAAGCTTTCATAAAAAGGCTATAGCCATTATATAATCACTCTTTTACCGGCAATATTGAGACATTGAGAGTTTTACAGATTGTGGCTTTCAACATATAAATAATACAAATAAAGGAGAAGGAAGGTATGAAGGAAGGATAGATGTAGACAACTATTTGAACAGGCCCCTGTTGTCAACTGTGTTAGGCAGGCATACCAAAATCCCTCTGACATGTTTGTGTGGGTGTCTTAGCAGTGACTCTAAGCTGTGATGGGGGTAAATTGAAGGTGCATTACCTAATCCCACCGTTGGTTAATGCACTGCAGGTGGATTTCTTTGATCCACCATCTCATCTGGCATTTAAGGGCTATTAGCAGCACTGATATGGAATGGAGTCTTGAAGAGAGTATTTATTAATGTTAGTTTTCTCTTTTGTAAAATATGCATAAGGCCATGCATTTGGCACACAGGACACACCGATCTCCTGTGGATAAACATTCTCTTCATCTCTATTCATCTCTTTATCTTTCCATAAATAATGTATGCAAAACCACAAATCACTTTCTTTGCAACTCTTGACATGTATGGAAGGCAGTGCTGTGGATTACTAATCAGGGCTGCCTTGAATACATGTTTGCAGGAAATGTGAAGCACTGCGGTGTCTAGTCTTCCCCTTCTACATTTAAAACCTGCTGTGTTTGTATGGAAAGAGGTTGAAATGATCGAAATGGAGACAGCAATCACGGAAATCCCACTTGAGGGCTAATATCACCTCTCATAGCTGCTGTTTGCTCTAACCTGCAATTATAGGAATCTAGAAGTGATTATTTGTATGTGCATGTATGTGGATATGTAAAATGCATGTCTCATCAGTTTATATATATTTTGCCTTTATTGTCCTCAGGTTTATTTGCCCCCAATGTTGTCCCCTCAACCCCAGGAATGTACCATAGCATTTAAATACTGTTAAAAGCAAGCAGGTCATCCTTCATTGTCTTAAAGTGACAGCTATTTCTTTATCCAGATTTGTGAGCAATTTGTTCCCTGTAAGATTCCTGTTGCCCTAAATATAAAAGGCTGCCAAGTATTTTTACCGTTGTTGAATATGAGCTTTTGCGCAGCAGAAACAGCTTCCTGTACTCACTATTGAGGCACAATTCTAATTTACAACTTTGCCATGGAGGCAAACAGACACGGACGCTATCACTGTCGGCAGCTGCCGGGAAAACAAATTAACTTTTTTCCTCCATTTCTACCCTCCATTCAGCGCGATGGGCAGCTTTCCTGAGATGATGTGTGGGTATATTGGGGTTGATGTGGGCTGTCAGTCAAATATCAGAGGGATAGCGAATTGACAGTGGAGATGATGAGGAAATCCTCATGCATATATATCAGCTGATAAAGGGACAGTCAAAACAAGCCTCCGCCTTTCCTTTCCATCCCGTTCGTTTTCTGTTCGCTGCCGTTCTCTGCCCTGCTTGTGCCTTTCCCTTGAAATTCCCTTCTCACACAAAAGTCTTTTATGTTTCTTGTCTTTCATGCCCTGGTTACACCTGCCCCCCTTCCTTCAGCCGTTTGGCTCTGAGCTCTCTTCTTATTTACAGCTGTGGTGTTGAGCAGGGAGGGGTGGGTGAAGGCAGGGATGCCGACTCACTGCAGTTTGACCACAAAGAAGCTCAGCAGAGCAGTTGAGGAATTAATTACTTTTATACTTAGGCTTCTAAACAATTTGTTCATGTCTTCCTTCCAGAGAAGGAAGTTTGGGAGCCACAAAGTCTATACTGTTTAATTATAGGCCTTCTAGCTTAATAGCCAATCGGATTATCTTCTCTATATTCATTTTCCATACTGATTTACATCCTCTGTTATGTATATTTAGAAAACTAATCACTCTGTAATGTGCTTGTTTTGCCAACAATCATTACACGAAAGTAACTGTCAAATTTTCAAATGGCAGATATTATTTATATATCATTTAGGAATGAAATTCTTAATTTTTATTTCTACCGGTAACGTCTGTGACTCATCCAGCTGAGGAACACGATACCCACATTTGTACAGTGAATTATTAGCCCTAAGGTAATTATCAGATGAGCCTGTGATCTGAGACTTCCATTTGTGTTGATCAGTTTCATGATCCATCACTTCCTATCGAGTTATGACATTTGAATTGACCCTGAGGGACGGACTGTTTGAAGTGCAGACACATTCGTATCAGCCAGACAGCTCAGCGGCATTTCAGCAGCTGACTGCCCATCGTTCACTGGCCAATTAAAGGTATTCATGTGGCCACAGGAAACAGTCACGACCAATTAGCATTTGATCTTACGTACCCATGCACACACATACATGCAAAGTTCAGGGCGCCAGGAAGCGATTACACCTCCAATGGTGGTTATGTCCTATCCAGTCATCTTCATGCCATGAGTGATGGATGAACTTCCTCTGTCATTTAAGGTCTGCTAATGACACACACATGCAGGAACACACACTTTCTTCTCTCTGCTTCTGCCCCCTCACGTATCTCCCACTAAAACACACACAGAGCGTGACCTCTGCTTTCCAGACGGAGAAGGTTAAGTGTTTCATGTCTGAGGATGTTTGGAAGGCTGGAGGAGCCAAGAGTCTAACCTTTCCCATTCTGCCAATGGCTCTCATCTGGAGTCATGGTGACCTGGCCTTTTCCTCTGCCTCCAGGAAAATGCTAAAAAAATTGAAAAAGCCTCACACAGTTCACAGGTAGTTTGTAGCAATAAATATACTTATGTTTGTAATTATTGATGTGGAAGTGTTTTTATTTGCTCATTTTTTTAGTTACCGCCTCAGTTATAAGGAGGTAAGTTAATCCTCACACCTCACTGTAAACAGCTCTCACTGGAAACTACAGTCTGTGTTACTGCCATTGAACTTAGGTGTGAGAGAGGAATCTCTCCCAGCCTTGGCACATGAAACTATCCGTGTGGTGGACCTGCCCTTTGAATGAGCTGTCTAATTTTCCACTGCACTTGCAAGCTTTGTGGTTTCCTTGTAAATGTGTCTGTATACATTTGTGTGCAGAAACTACTGTTACAGTGCCACAGGCTTTCCCCAGGTGCATTGATCTCACAAAGCAGAAACTGCTACTACAACTTTTTTTTAAAGCGCTGATATATAGCAGAGAGTGTGGATGGGTCACCAGTTACCAACAGGTTGTTCACTGTCCATACACTAGTAAACAAGATACATGTCCCATGTTCCACACTGGCAGGGTGTGAGAATGAGGCTGGTAGCCCAACAGTCTCATTAAATATTAATGGATTCCCCTGACAGAAGTGGGAAGGGAAGAGAAAAGACAAGTCAAATTGCCGAGGGTGACGGATTTTGTGTGGAATTGTTAAAATATGCCACACATCAAAATGCAAAACAATTAAAGGGAAGCCCATATTTCACCAGGCAGCCCCTGGACGGCGCAGCACTCCAGTAACTCATACTCCACCCCACTTCATCTGTCTCTCCCTCCTTTTCTCCCTCTCTTTACTTGCCTCTCCGCGTCATTCTCTCTTTACCTTTTCCACGACTTTTTTTTTTTCTCACTTTCGTCCCCTTCTTCCTGTCACTTGTTATTTCCATTCTTTGATCACCCTTTCCTCCCTCACTCCCCTCTTTCCTCTTTCATCCACCCTTCGTCCCCTAAACTTTCCTCTTGTCTATCATTCATCTCCACATTCTCCTTCCTTTTTTTCTCTTCCACCCTTTCCTCCTCTCTTGCCTCTCGAGTCTCAAGATATTTTTTCCTTCCCTATTCCCTTGCCTCCTTTCACCTTCCTCTTTTCCTCTCTTTCCTCCATCACTCTTTTGTCTGACCTCGAGGGACCGGCCAGGCGTTGATTAAGACAATCTTTCCATATTTGCTTTCTGCTCCCGTGGGAACTACCTTTGGACTTGTACCTGTCTGTCTGCCATCTCATCTCCTCCAGCTGTAATTTAGAAAAAGATATTAAAATGCTTTTTCCCACTTTGACCATGATATATTTGCAGCTGGGTTGTCGACTTCACAGGCCGATGAGAATTAGCTCATGCTTTTGCTGTGAAATTGAGTTAACATGCATTCAAGTATTAGATATCAAAATAAGAACCAAAGGATGAATCCTCCACTCACATCCTCCTCCCTACATTATTAATATGCTCTAAGTGAAGCTGTTTTAACTACGATTAGCATTGGGTGGATCTTTCTTAGCTGCAGTTTTATCTCAGTCTCTCCTTCTTTTTTTTTTTTCAGCTGCGTCTCTGCTAATATCGGCTGTTAATGGAAGCTGATTTGGGCCAGATTGTTGGCATGCAGCGCAGGGCATATGAGAAGAAAGTCAAATAAATAGATTTAATTATGCCCAGTGGGGAAAACTCAGGGCCTCCTGGCTGTTTTCATTATCGAACAAAGGTGTGGCTTTCTTCAAAAAAAAGAAAAAGAAAGAGGCCAGGATTGGTTAATGTTGTTGTCATTCAAAGCTAGTTTCAGTGACCTGGTGTGACCTTTTGTTGTTGGGTGGCAGTCCACTTGTAGCCTGATCCTCATTTCCACCAGTAAACCTCACCAATTTTAAAGAGCTGTTTTTTGCTGTCGCTGTTATTCTGTCTATTTCAAGCCAGGAATATTTTCCGTCTAGTCTCACAGTGAAGCAGCGTCGTGTTGCCTGAACAGGAGAAGGAGGCACCGTGTTACATCACAACCCTCTATAGTGTTAATCTCTCTCTCTTCCTCCCATTTCTCTCTGCTCCTTCGTTTGTTTCTCTTTCGCCCTCCCTCTATCTGTCTCCCTCTTTTCTCTCTTTACTGCAAACTCCACCGAGATATGTGCGCTGCTCCACAAATACATACAGAGCAATCTAATTACTGCGATAACATTTCTGCTTGGCTGATTAACTGTTCTCCCTGTGCCTCTGAACGCAGCAGCATTGCTTCTATATATTCCTAAGCTCCTTATTCCTCCCCAGCCGAGCTGCACTTTCACAGGAGCTTTGGCTCACCCATCCATCTCTCTTCCATTCTCTCACTTTTTCTTTCTTTCCCTCTTATTTCACGGGCAGTTTTTTCTCCTTAGTGTCTCTCGTTCAGTCTCCAAGGCGGATAGGCTATTTAGTCAGCACTCACTGTTTCTCGCTTTGCTCATTTAATTCGTTTTTTTCTTACTCATTCTTTTCTCTGCCCCTTTCTTGCTTTCTTCTTTCTTTCTTTCTTTTACCTCTGTATCTTACTCTTTCATGCTTTCTCCAAGGCAAATAAGATATTAGGCCAGTTTTCTTTCTCTGAGCTATGTTCTTCCATCTTCCTCCTGTGATAATATTGCAAGAAATCAAAATTTAAAGACTCCAAAACTCCCATTCATGCCTTTATCTCCTCATGCCGCCATAGTTGCTGTAGTCATTAATTTACCTTAAAATCTTTCAACAGGCTACACGGCTCAGCATGCCAGGCTTTTACTGATCCATAAATGTAGACAACATATTTGCTTGTGTATTTGAAGGAGAAAATAAACCAATTGGGCAGAAAACCCGACAACAGGATGTTTAGAGTACTTCTGATCTTGTTGTCATCTATCCAGAGTCTGTGGCAGCGTAACTAGAATGATTTTAAGACGCTGCAGACTACTTTTAAGGCTCTTTGATGGCCTGCACGTTTATATTTCTGAACTTTTATTCCACATGAGCCTGTATGTAGCTTAAGATCCATTGCCAGAGGTCTTTTGGCAGTTCCAGAGTCCCGGCTTAAAATTAGAGGGGACCGAGTCTTTGCAGTCAGGGCCCCTGAGGCTGTGGAGTGAAGAAAGGCTAGTTGAATCATCTTTTAAATCTTATGCTTTCTCTTGTTTCTTTTGGGATATTTTTTCTTGATTTTACCTGGATTGACTCTTGTATGATTTTACCTTGTTGTTTTATTGCTGTTATTTTACATAACTCCATGCTTCAATTATTAACTATCACCTGGTTTCTGAAAAGTGACCCAAAATAAGAATTGTTATTTTCCTTGCTTTCTTTTCTGACTCCCTCTCTTCAACCCTCCCTCCTCAAGGTAGACAGGATGCTAAACCAGCTTCTTTGCAGAGATGAGCCCCTCAGTTTGTGTGTGCGCCTCACCTCAAACACTGTATGCCGAGGTGTTGTGAGCTCACACACATAATGCACACGTACACACGCGTCAATTAAAGTCTTGTCCTGGTCCTGAAAACATGACTTCCTCCACACACACATACATCCACAGTGCCAGACAGGCTTCTCACATCTCTCGTTATGCCTGGCGATAACTAGCCACCCACTGACTCCCTGCTGCACCAGATAGGAAAGCTTATTAAGACTATACACACACTCGACTCACACTGCACACCGGCAGAGTTGTTGTCACAACTGCAGGAAACAAAGAACGGCTAATGCTGAGAACGAAGGCAAAGAGACGGCTTCTTGAAAGATTCATGGAGAAAAGCCCAAAATGACGGCGTTTAGTCTGAAGAAAGGAGATGTTTAGTTCTTCGGCTGCACTTTGTTAAGACAATTATGTATAATAGTTTGTCTAACAGAGTGGTCTCCTGTGCTCCTCTGGCCCTGGCCCTCCCTCTGTGGAAGGATAATTGCACAGGTCTGGTTGGTGACATCATCACACTGGCTGTGATCTCCATGTTGGATATAGAGCCTCATTAGAGCATGGCGATCTGTGCACATGCATGTCATCCCCCACCTCCTCCCCTGTACAGTAATGAGAATGACAGTAGCTGTTTTAATTACAGATCTCCTGCGCAACTGGCTGCCTGCATTTGTCCAAGTCCCAGGTGTTGACTTTGTGAAGTGTGGTGTTCACTGTCTATGATGGCTGACTTGGGCTTTCACAGGAGATTCAGACAAATGACAAAATGAAGGAGAAGAATATGAGAGAAAGTTTTTTTTTTTTTTTTTTTTTTTTTTTACACTGAAAAGTGAAACAGGAACTGTCTTTCCCAGAGTTCAGTGCAAACTGAACAGTCGTCTCCTCTCAGGCTTAGTTGACACAGAGGTGATGCCAATATGACGAAGGGGCAATAGTGGGGTGATGGCAGGGCGATGGCAGGGCGACGGCAGGGCAACGGCGGGCGCGGCTGGCTAATGATGACAGCAGTGCACTAATAATGGTTCCCAGTAGCTCGTGTGACAGTGGGGAGTGTATTAAATGGGACACCAGAGCAGCCTGACTCACCTGGACCCCCTACTTCCCCCTAATGAGCGTTTGATGGAGTGGTTGTGCAGGTAGATAATGCTAAGTTAATGAGATGTCCCATTCCATGAGACTGTTTGCAGTTCCCTACAGAGTTACCATGTGTGTGTCTCCCTGCGTTGATGTATATTGCTGTCTACTTGGGTGTGTGTGTGTGTGTGTGTGTGTGTGAGCAATCCAGTTTACTGAGTAATGTGTGTTTATAGAGCGCGTTTGTTTGTGCATTTACTTACCTCTGCGCTGGTATAGATCTGTCATTTATTTTTTTTTTAATCCAGCAGCAGTCTAGCTCAACAGGAAATGAACTGTCACATTTGTGAAAGAGTGACAAAGCAGAAAGAAGCGACAGAATTAATAAATAAAACAAAGAACAGTGAGCAAGTGATAAAAAAGCAGACAGAGAGTGAAAGCAATGTGAGATGGCTCACAAACATTTGGCTCAATGGGAAAAGATGGGACTTTTTGCGACAAAGAAGGGATACGATGACGGGAGAGTGGGGGATAATCACCTCCCTCATGGCAGGTACATGTCTCTAATTGGGAGTCCCACTCCCATTCTTCATCTCCCCCTCTTTCCTTTTCCTTCCATCTCCTTTCAGACAATGCAGTGAGAAAAAGAGGCTTTCCTAATTAATGCAGATATAATGATCGGTCCAACTGTGGACCTCTGCCCCCTCGGCATGTTGATTAAAGCTCTGTGTGTGTGTGTCTGTGTGTGTGTGTGTGTGTGTGTGTGTGTGTGTGTGTGTGTGTGTGTGTGTGTGTGTGTGTCTGTGGAGGTGGGATGTATCTACCTGGCAGCTCAGCCAGATAAACCAGAGATTTTGGATAATCGTATATTTATGTGTAATATAATTACATGTCTATTGTTCCATACGAAGATGAATAGTGCTGATATTCCCTTTCCACCTTACTGAATTCTATATGGTTATCACTGAGGTAATTGGTAGTTTGCTTTTCGCGGCTCCGGCATAATGTGGGAGTGCTTAGAAAATCAAAATAGTTCCAAGAAGAAGAAAAAAAGAAAAAAATCTGCAGAAAAAAAAGATACTGCGGCAGCGCCCACACTGTTTCTGTGGCAAGTGATCTCTAGGAAGTGAGGTGGAAAAACATTACAGAAACAAGGGCTTAGCACCAGTGATATCACCTGAAGAAAAAAATTTAAATAAAATAAGGATGTTGGAGATGACAGATTTAAAATCCTAAAATGGCACAAAGACCGGGGGAAACTCAACTCTGTGTCTCAGTTTTGCTTTAAGGGGCAATTTTACACATTGACATCAGTTTACCAGTCATGAGTGGTTCCAGTCAGCCTACGCAGCCTGTAAAAACAGCTGTATAATGTGGTGTGGAGGAGCTGGTCTGAAAAAGTAATCCCAATGATGTCACCAGGGTCACTGCAGTTTAGGCTTAAAGGCCCTCCACACCTACACAGGTGTTTTTACTCATAAAGGCTGCTTACTCTCCAGCTCAGGTTGAACGTGAGGTCAGCTGACTGCTTGCACTATTAAGAAGAATGAAGGAGTGATTGGTTTCAGACTGAAGACAGCTCTAAGAAGAAGTTTTATCAGCCAGAATAATTAGAACCACCGGTTCACTCTTAGGTGCGGGGCCTTTGAAAGAAAATCTGTTACAAACTCAGGATGTTGACTTTCATGATGTGGGCATTGACTTTGAGGGGGATTGCAATGCTAAACAGCTGCAGTATCATTTCAAAATATAACAACAATGGTACTGGAGTCAATATTTCAACGGTGCAATACTTTTAATTACTCTCTTACAGTAGAGTTTGCATTGAAAGGGCCACTTGTGTCGAAGCGAAACTGAGAATTATGAGGTTCATACACAAATGAAGTGTGGACAACAAAGTGTCAAATCATTTGACTTTATCAAAAGAAGATCACTTTATTACCTTTGTCACAACAAAATCTGACCTGTTGCTGGCAACAATAACCCACACAGATGTAAGTGAAGTGAGTAGAGTTGCTAAAAACATCACTAATTGGTGTGTGGGATGGTGCTGGGCCAATGTGACATCCCTGTCCAGGTTTCACTTCAGCTCTGAAGCTGCTTGCTGCTCTCGGCCAGGCCAGCGGGTTACCATTCAGGCTGCGTATCTGCCTGTAGCAGTAATGAGAAGTGCCTCGCTGTTAATGAGATAAACACAGACATTAGATTGGCTCAGCAGGAGCTTGAAGGAAAGGAGAGGGCGAGAGAAAAAAGGAGTAGGTTGGTGGGTGAGACGAAGGAGGCACGAGAGAGAGAGGGATGAGAGAGGATAGCGGGCAAAGATGATGTGAAGAAGAGATAGAATATGAAATATTAAGAGAAGAAAGCCTCAGTTAATTTCTTGAAAGTGTGAAGCAGAGCTTCATTTTAACTCGAACAGAGGTGACGAGTGTGTTTTTTTACTCTGAAATGAGAGAATAAAAGCTCCAGAATAATAATGATGATGATGATGTTGTAATGGCAAAGTTGGTAAGAGACGCATAAGCCACTGTGGTGTAACAGCTATTTTATTGGAGAAAATGTTAAAATATTCATGCTCCATATGCTGCACAACAACTGTACCCCTTTTTCTTGTGCCCACACACACACAGACACACTCACACTGTGGATTGTCAGTGCCTGCTGTGGCATTATACCCATATCTATCATTAAGCAGTCTTTTTCCAGGCACAGCCACTAATGAACACAAAAGTATGAATGAGTTTGTCTAGCAGGGGGAGCATCTATGTGTGTGTCAACATTTGAAAAACTGATGCAAGGTGGAGTGTGTGTTGTGTTTGCATGTTGTGTGCACACTGTGTTGCTTGAGCAAAGTTTGTTTCGTCATGAAATTCTCCTACTGAAACGCATAAACATTGCCTTCAAAATAAAAGTGTATTTAGTTGACTGCAGTGTTATCAACCTGACTGGGTAAGCTCTCACGCAGTCGGTTTCCCCTGTCACAGAATCATTCAGAGCAATTAAAATTCACCTTGTTGCACCTGTGTCTCTTCTTCTGTTGTCCAGGTTTGGCAAGAAGAAAGAAGACAAGAGCAAAGACGCAGCAAAAGCATCCAAAAGTAAACTGGAGGCCCTGAGTGAAGAGGAAGTGGACAGTAGGATCCCTGACAACAGAGACGGGTACGAATCACTGTGTTGAAAGTTCACACGATCATAGAAAAAGCATTTGTCAGTGATTGACACCTTACCTGACAAGTTGTGAATTATTCTGATGCAGTAACATGCACCCACCTGGTACTCCAATTAACTGCTGAGTTGTATATGTTGGACGGCTGTTTACTGCACAAGACTCACAGGTTCAAGACGAAAAGGAGAAGCTATTTCTAAAGTGAAGAATGTATTTTCACTATACTCATGTTTAGTTGCCTCCTCACCTACTGTCTGACAGCTTTGATCCACGTTATGCTGAGATCCACTCCGGCCACTTCACCCCTGACCCGACCTCTCTCCCCGACGTGGAAGATGACGACAGTGACCCCAACTACGCCCGCATCAACAACTTCCGCCAGCCACCCTCACCTCAATCATTCATTAGTCGCACACCTTCACCTGCGGCACCATCAGCAGGCCCTCACCCAAATCAGGCCTCCTCTGAGGAGCTGGATGGGCTCTACGCTAAGGTCAACAAGCCCAGACCTCCAGCTGCTCTGCAGAACCAGCATCACACACAAGCAGACAGGTGAGAGAATGGAGGGGTGAGCTTGATGAAAAGGTTTGATCATTTCCTTACTTGGAGCAAACTGATGCATTTCAGCTGGTTGTCTCATAATTTTATCTCTCAAGTACCATCGTACCTCTGTCTGTGAATAACATTTGCATATTTGTTGCTGCATAGATGCACGAAGTTGTGCTTGTACACAAGGTCAGCAACCATGGCTTGACCAGCATGAGCAAGAGGGTATTTCCACACATCTACATTCATGGTTTGTCAAGCAGGAAAATGCATAAAACATGAACGCATGCTTACACTGTCGTAACACCCTCACAGATGCACACACCCACATGCACAATGGTGCCATGCATCATTCATGTAACTCTTTTGTTACGTCTGTGACCATTTTGACTTCAGTAAAGCTAAAATCTCTTTTTCCTGTAATATTTAAAGCAAAAACTTGTTAGTTTGAATCTGTACATGTTTATTCACATAAAGTTTGTTTGGGATCAGTTTAACTTTTAACCATAAAATGTGGAGGAATATTAATGCTTTGCATGTTTTTCCCTTACATGTAAAGTTTAGCTAAAGGCTCAGTATGTGGTTCAAGACTATATTCTACAGCTAATAAATCCTCTCTCTTATGTGTGCGCACATACACACACACCCATATATAAATCATCCAGGTGCAGCTTAACACATCGCTGAAAGCACAAGGTTGCCTCCGCAGCCAACTCTTCAATTTAACGTTGTTTGAATTTCAAGCCACCGGGGCTCTTAGACCAGCAGATGTATCCTATGCAGATGCAGATATGAACGCAAAATGAATATAGCGGGAATTACTCAAGACAGTCTGAGGTGCTCGTGGGTGTCACATGATGATTAATAAATATAATAGTGGCTGTCAGGTCAAAGGTTTGATCTTGGACACAGTTCCCCAATTTAAGACAAAAGGATAGCAATAATAATAATAATGATAATGATAGAATACAGCTACAGCCATATGCAAAAATGCAAGGTTTTAAGTACAATTTAAGGTAGTAAATGAAAAAAATACACTTGATTAAAACTTTAATTTTAGCATAATATTGGAGTGTCAGAGCCCCTCACTTTGAGTAAAACAGAAGGGTTAATGCTTGCTGATACTCAAGGCTCATTAATGTTGTCATTCTTTCCATATTATATATCATTACTGCTGAAGTTTTAAACTTGCAGCCACTTTAACATGTGAGAGAGAAAAAGGAAAAAATCTAGTGAGGATTCTAATGCAAATTTATCATTTCCCATATGAAATAATACAGGCCACATTAAAACTTCCCTCAACTTAAACTCTGACAGAAATTACTATTGACTTGCAAATCAAAAACTAAGCCCCAGACACCCAATCTAATCCAGAGAAAGAGAGGATACAGAGAGGGAGAGGTTGGACATGGAAAAGAGACAGATGGGAATGGAAAGAAGTGACAGACGGAGGGAGAGGGAGAGGAGAGAAAGCAGGAAAAGACTGTAGGGAAAGAGGGAAGAAAGACAGAGCCAAAAAGGAGAGAGGGAGAGAGAAAATGTGTTAGATAGGCTCAGTAAATTCGAGAGAGAAGAAGTGACAGAGGAGAGGATGCAGACAAAAGAGGAGGAGGGATAATTAGCCACAGTCTAGCAGCCTGACAGATCTGTTAGACCACTTTAGCTCTCATCCACTAGTGGTGGGTACTTCATTACCAGCCTGTTTTCTTCCTCTCCTCGTTTTCTCCCTCAGTCTCTCTCTGTCTCTGTGTCTGTTTCACTGTGTCACTTGTCCATTCTCCCTCCCTTGTTTGCTCTTAATGTATATTAGATAGTCTTTAGCATTAGCATGATGGATGAGGGGCCCTCTTTGGCTTGTTAACTCTGTATGTAAGGGTCTCCCCAGAGACAAAGAAAGACAGAAATAAATGTCCAACAATATTTTTAGTAGGCGGTCACATTGCATATATTGGTTTTCATGTGCTGTCTAAGAGTGTACTCACATAATGGAGCAATACATCCCATTAAAAAAAAAAGTACTGTACCAAAGTACTGCTTGTGTATAATCCTTTCACAGAGTAGTAGGATTGTGACAGGAAATGAAGGGGCCAACCTGCACTGTCCTCAAGATGGGGTCAACCAGGGTCATTGCTCCTTGTCAGCCACAAGGCTCCAACACTTGGCATCCTGAGCTAAAAGGTCACTTGTGTGTCAATCCACAGATAAAAGTAGTCCCTAATAATTTACTCCTGTTTCAAGAATGTTTGCTAAAAGCTACAGCCCCCTGCTGATGAAACAATATGTGACTGCAATTTGACAAAAATCATACTCAAACCAGTTCAGTCAGAGAATAACGACCCAAGTTGTAATAAACCAGACTTTGCCTTTAAATACCATAGCTGACCATGTTGGATGAGCTCAGGTATATCTCATTGTACATCCCACATCCACCACTCGCACATGCCCCCATACCGCTGGCTCCAGCATTTCCATTCACCTCCCACCACCTGCGGCTTGGACGAGGGCGTTCATTCACAAAGTCTGTACATCTGTTCAAACACACACAGCCAGCCATGAGGTTGGAACCACCACCACCCCCTTCCTCCTGTGCCTTTCATTCACAGTCAGAAATAGACACACACACACAACCACCCACATGTAATATTTTTGCAAGGAAGCACAGTAACCTAGCAACAATGCTGTGTGTGGTCCGGTGAGTTTCATACCATCGTACAAAAAAATGACTGGTCTAAGCTTACATGCTGTGTGTGACTCTGTAGCTATAAGTTGAAGTGCCAACAAGCATACTTTTCACCTCTCTGATTTCAGAGTACCTTATGCTCCTACAGAAGACTCCTTTATAGATGCAGCATGCCAGATTTTTATTGTTTCCAAGGGAACAGTGTGTCTGTTTCTTTCATCTTTTACATTACATTGTTTTAATGATGCTGAGGAAGAAATGTGCTCATTATACATGTGGGAGACGGTGTGTGCTTCTGAAATCCCTAATGTTCATTTAACTTTATCCAAATGTTGGTTAGTGTGCATGCCTCTGCATTCCATGCATAGTCTCTGTGTGTTTGCATAGTTTCAACCCCCCCCACCACCACCACCACCAGTCCCCTCCTGTCAAGGCCCTCAACAGAGGACTCCGAGCTGTGTCTAACTAATTTACTGTCGGACATTTTCATTAGGCCTTCAATGGCAGGTGTGTGCCGTGATGGGCGTCACATTTGATTAGAGCCATGCTAGAGGCTGACCTGTGGAGAAAAAAGGTTAGCTATGCTTGTCAAATTTTATTAGCCAGAAGGCACTCTTTGTACCTGGAGCAAGAAACAGAGAGATGAGATGAAAGAGCAGTGAGGAAAAGAGAGAAGGCCAAAGCAGAGAGATGTAAAGACTCGTGAGAGGTGTGTTTTTAAAATGCACCATTGTGCTCGAAAACGGAGAGGGAAGATGAAGGTGAGCTTGTAAGCTACGACAAGTAAATGACACTTCAGTGAACATGCTCCCAGATTTCCACCATGGTTCAAGCAGTGGCACGAGGCATACATGCCACAGAGTTTGCCCGACGCTGTGACAAAGTCCAATTCTCTAATCACTCTAGACAGGTGTGACTAATTGTGTGAATATATTAGAAAGGGGCTACAAGGTAATTTTGGATGTAGATTTGGTCCCTTTACGAGACCTGAATAGTGTTGGTTTTCTTCCCTGTTTCTCTCTTCTTTCCTCCGCTCCAGTGCAGCATTGGAGACAGATGCACTCCCCTATAGACAGAAAACAGGAGAAGTAAGTGCAAAGCAGATATTATATAAGAAGACTTCCCATTAATGCAGATGCAAATTAATTTTTTTCTGTATTGCAGACAGAAAGTACATGTCCTTGTTTTCCGCTGTGGATTTAGTTGTCAGGTAGCATCTTCCTGAGGAAGGAAAGAATAATGATCCTTCGAAAACAACACGTCATTAATGTAGATTGTATATTAAGACTTTTTTGTCTTTTCTGCCTTTTAAAGTTTCAATATCTTTTATTGGTTCCCTATCTGAACAATTAAAATGTTTGCTTTTTGCATTCAAGTAGCTTCCAGCTTTTGCATTGTTCATGGTCAGTTACACAGATGAAAATGGCTCTAGCGGGAAACTAGTGTTAGATTGTGAGTTAATCAAGTTTCATTTTTATGGCTGTGCACAGGAAACACATTCATGATGAGTAATGTGTCTGTTGTATTAGTTGCTGTGGTTCACAGTGTTCAGTGAGTGGTTGACCATTTAACTGTTTTGGTCAGACTAATCAAAGACAGAAATTTTCTGTTTCACTTGAGTGATTTTTATTAATATCAAATGTTTCACTTTTTTGATAAAATTGTTTTTTTTTCCCCTTGACGTTAAAGATAATTTTGGGAAATAGGAGGAACTATATTTCCCTTTGGAGATGATAAATATAAAGAGGATTAAAAAAGTTTTTTCATCCCATCAAGTCTTTTGTAACTCTTTATATTTAACGTGGGACTCCTTGGAGGGCCTTTCTAATACCATTTCAATTTGAAAGATGTGGGCATTATGCCATGAAGTTGTATTATGAGAAGTATAGGATGCATTTTTTTGGAGCTTGACACATTCTGGAGGCTAAAAGTCAGGATGACACGGCCTCTGTTGTATCGTTTTCACCAGTTAAATGACCAGAGCATATATAAGTATTCAAGCATTCTGCATAAACTACAAAACCAATTCTGATTGGGTTAGCTTCGAGTGTACCATCATTGTATCCTTTCCTGTAGGTTTCAGTCAGACTGATAACATTTAACATTACATTTCTGTCAGCAGTAAAAACCTTTTTGTTTTCCCATTGCCTCCATTTTGGAGCTCCGCTGAGATTCTGTCCAACTCTATTCCCAATATTACACCAGGAAACTAAACATTGACCATGCACTTTGATGTGTGCTTACCTCCAGCATGCAGACAGCAGAAAAACCTGCCTTCCTGAGCTATTTTCCCCCCAGTGTGTTGTGTTTAAATCAACTAGCCACAGCAAGAAGAAGTCACCAAACCTGCCAGCGGCACACACTTCCTAATTAGTCTGCCCTCACACTGGCTAACACCACAGGATAGTTGCTTGTCTCACACACCCTACCTTTTATATGACAGTTGGTTCTGTTCTCACTCCAGTTCTCCTGTTCTTTCTTTTGCTCTTCTCCAAATTTCCATCTCTGTCTCTGTGTTGCTGTTCGGCTTTGCTCTCATTCTGTCTTCTGACGCATCTTTCATTTCCTGTTCTTGTGTCTCATCTTCTCCCTCTCCTCCTTCAGTCTCCATCCTCCTCCAGTTTTCCTTCTCTCAGTGCACCGTCAGATCAACCTGCATAGTCAGATACTCTGAAATATGGATGAAATGTGATACTTGAAGGAATAACTCATCTGATTTAAGTGGTATCAACTTCTGTGGTTGAGCTAACGAAGCAAAATAAGCCCATATATTGATTTATTGATTTGCTGTAGTCTGGAGTATTTACTTGTCAAACTGCCCATATACATTTAAAAGACCATACGCCGCATACAGAAACATTTGTGTAAAGAAAATCAAACTACAGAGCTGTGCAGCCCCACACAATCAAACTTAAAAAGGTTAACTCTGCGCCATTACAATCTGAGTTACTTCTGTATTCAGTTACAGTTTCTCTTGGTTACGTCGCACTCACCAAAGTCATTTCTGAGATCTGAGAGGAAAAACTGTTTTTTTTATGTGCATCTCTGTTTCTCAGCTGGTCAGCCCATTCAGACCCTTTCTGTTTCAATGTCATAAATAGTCTCATCGCACTGCTGTATTGAGATAATTGTGCATCACTATAGCTTAGGTGCGTTGTGTTTATGCAACTGGCTTCAGGCCCGTAGACAGGCAATCAGCAGCAGTTATTAGCTGCTGATGACAACAGGGGAGCCTAACCGTCTCCATCTGAACACACACACCCACAAATCCACACACGCAGAGACCACAGGACATGCAAATGTGTATGCTGATAGAGACACAAGCCCACACATATATATCCCTCTCTCTCTCTTCTGTCGCTGTTTGGAAAGAAAAGCAACCTGCTGAATTGTCAAACCTCAAGTCCCCCACCCCCTCCCCTTTCCAAATGTTTTATCCAGAATCAGCCTCTGTCTTCAGTCATTAATATGATAATATTTGGTGTTGTCAGTGATGGAGGCCAAGGCATAATGAGATAATTACAGTGTTGTTTCATTTGGAGAGCGACACGCACGTTCAATCAAAATGGCAGCCCTAATTACGGGCCCAGGGATTGGCTAATGGGTTCGGTAGAAGAGGGGTGGCATGAAAAAAAATCTCAACTTGGCTCTGTGCATTTGTTCTCTGAGGGTCTGTTTGTTTGTTTGAGAGTGGAGAGGGGCTGGTGGGCAGCAGAGGATAAGTAAGTATAAGATAGTAATAAAAAGCAAGTAATAAGTGAATAAATAAATAATACAAGAGATTAAGTGTGAATATCTTTAACAGCAAGGTTGTCAGCAGGACGCGGCACTTTGGGGGGGAAACAGAGATTAGTATTGATTAGCTCCATGTTGAAACCAGCCATTAAACTAATCGCAAGAAGCAACAATTAGCACAGTACTGGGGCTAATGCCGCTTCAGATATCCATCTCTATAAAACAGAGGCATCTGCGCTGGCGCTTCATAGCAGCAAAGAAACTTTTGGAAAGTTCTTTCCTCATGGCAACAAATCAGGTTGAATATTGTGCCCTAAGCGTCGGCAGGGACTCTGCAACAAGGAGTACACACACACAGACACACACACGCACACACGTCTGTGTAGAATGATAGCGACACTTTGCATATCAACACACTGGCACAGAAGTGTGTGTATGACTCAGCCGTCTGTCCCCACTGAGTTGGATAGAAGGCGGGCTGCAGTAAATCAGGGTACATGTATACAATGTCAGTGTTTCCCACATACCAAATTACAAGAACTAACTGTACACACACAGAAACACACACCTTTATGCATTCCCGAGGTTATGTTCACGAATACAAACATATACTCAGAGTCTCAGCCAGATTTTCTAATTAAAACCACAGTCACAAGAGATGGCTTAAAACATGGAAGCTATGTACTTCACTAATGAACTTCTCTATCTGGTCTATGTCTCTCGCTCGCGCTCTCTCTTTCGCTCTTTTTCGGTCAATATCTGTCTGGAGGTCAGGCCATTAGAATGTAAGGCACAACGCCTGTTTGATGAAGGCTGTGTGGGCATCGTATGTGACGGACAAATGCCTTTCTTATGTGTAGCTGTTATGGGCATTTTGGTTTCATAGATGCAGAGGAACTGTGGAAAGTTTGCTTTCTCTCACATTTTTTCTGTATACATTTTTTATGCAGCATGAATCTTATGAAGACGAAATGGCAAACGAGCAGCTTCAGTGTCAACATTAGATATCTGTTTCCAGTGCAGCCAGTAAACACAGATAAACGACAGCGCACTTTGGTTGCACATCCTGAAGGATTGTGCTCACTCAGGTGCTAGATTTTTGTCCATTGCATTTTGTGTTTTTTTGTGTGTGCATCCATATCCTTGTTTATTTCTTCCCAGATTTGTACTCTCAGGTGTGTGTAGCTTATCTGGCATGAAGGTCCAGTGAGCGTGATGATGTCTTTAAGTTTTGTCCTCATTCTGTCCTGAGTTCTTATCTCTTCTCTGACGGTTGGTGGCACTTTTTTTCCTTCCTTCTCTTTTTTCTTTTGCTGATATATTCTTCATTTTCACCTTTTGGTCCCTTTGCAAAGGTCACATTCAGCAGGTTCATTTGGGTGTTGACTCTGAAGTTTAATGTAGGAGAGCACCCCATTGCTCTATGTGACTTTAAAGTGAAAAGGCACATCCATCAAATGTTTTTATATCATTTCTGCTCAGTTTTTTTTCTTGGTTTTCTCTGTCAGCTGTAGAAAGTTCAGTTCAGGCACTGATGTCTTCTCAGAGGCACTACTTTGTGGATATTATCCATCTGCTTGTCAGTCTCCCTGCACTGTCAAGCATTGTCACTGTGAAGCTTGAAGATGAGTGTATCGTGTTCCACTTCCCTTTTTCTTCCCCTTTTCATTCCCATCTGTGCTGAAAATCCAACTGTTTATCCCTTAAAATCATTAAATCATGAAACAAATTTTTGGAAAGTCATGGAACAGTCATAGAATTAAGGCCATGATGAGAACTATGCTGGTTCCTTGTCTCCTACATTTATGCTTCCCTGCAACAACCATCTTTGTGATTATTTACACCTTCCTCTCTGTCTCTGCAGTGATCAGCGTTACCAGGGATTGCGCAGGGAGTACCAGCAACCCCGGGCTGCTCCGGTCTACGAGGAGCTAGATGCTGCACGACGCAGAGTTCTGGAAAACGACCCTCACCGGGTGAGTGTGCATCACTATGGGAGTGTGGCTGAGAAATGGCAGCCAGGTTTCTGTATCAAGAAATGCTTCCAAATGTCCTTAAAAAGGCTTGTAAATGACAAGCTCCAGACAAACACTTGCACTGGACAATAGTTTAAAATATTGAAATGTTAAATGAAGGGAAAAACATGTATGTGTACTTGCCTCCAGAACACTCCAGTGTTCCTGTTTGCCTAGCCTGTTTTGCCCTGCCTCTGTCTCGGTCTATTTTCAGCTTTCTTGTTAACATTTTGAGGTGCTGTGTGCCACCGAGGCAGCGCCCGCTCTCCTCCTCATTTAGTTTATGGAGAGATCTATTAGGCCGCTGACATTTCCATCCACCCTCTCCTTTGGCTCTATACCTTCTCTCTTTGTGTCTCTCTTATCCTATTGCTTTTCCTTTTCCTCTCTGATGGTGTTGTCTGGCCCTAAATCGCTCGACCCTCTTTCTCTTTCTTGTTTTGGAAAGAGCAACAACAGTTTGAAATGACTAACTGTAGTTGCCTCTCCGAACCAAGCTGCACTGCTAAATGTCCCTGAACCCGTATTGATCCAGCCTGAGGAATCATTTCATTTACCTCCGTACACTCCCGAACTCAGCATACTCACCATGGAAATCAATAGCCATTTATCAGCCCTTTTAAAATGGGATTTTTTTAATAGCGAGCCCAAGGATGCAGAAAATCACACTTTGATCTGAGTCAGAGTCACTGAATCTGGCCGCTGCGATTTGCGAAGACGTTTCCTCAGAGCGAGATTTATTTTTCATTAAATGACACAACTGAGCAAAGAGAGAAACAGAGGCATCTGGGAAATATGGGCTGGATTTACTGACGGCATTGCCGATACCCAGTCACCTGCCACTACCTGCCTCCTGCTGTGCTCGCTTCCTGGCTTATTGTAGTCTCTGTTTATTTAGCAATGAAGCCTTGGGTCTTCATTAGGCGCTCGCAGACACACACCACAATCGCTTTCTTTCAGGCCTGAAGGGCTTCGTCACTCATTACACGTCCCTGCACAGCCTATGTCTCTGCCTCGGTTCACCGTGACTCAGTCAGTACGCAAACGCTGATGCAATTAAAGCGCAGCAAGTGTGAGGCGCAACCTCTGATCTGATTGTTATTTTTCTCCCAAAAAAAAACAGCGGTGTCCACAGTAAAAACCAGCAGTGGGTTCCTCTCCTGAGGAGCCTGATAATGAAACACCCAGCTCACAATCACACGCGCTCGCACACATACACAGTGAGAATAGAAACACTGAAACAGTAAAACATCCGGGAAGGTACAAAAGATGATAATGGAATATCGCAACACAACAGGATGGCTGACAAATGACTGGGAAAGAATATTTTTAGTCAAACAATATAATGTATATATATGTGTGTGTGAGTGCATTTGAGGGAGAGAGAGTTAGTCAACCAGCTTGTAAAACCTATTTTGAGTATACAGGTATAAGTCTACCTCGATAAGGTATCAGCATTTATAAGAATAATGAAATGTCCTGTAAATAACACAAATGAAAAAAAGAAGCACAGAAAGCTTCTTTTCACAAAGCTGTTGCAATTGTAGACACACACACACACACACACACTCACACACACACACACACACCCTGTAGAGAGATGACCACCAAAAGAATAAGCAGAGACATGAATAGATTTTCTGACCACAGTCTGAGCTTTTATCCTCACTTTTGTTTATGTCNCTCTGTTTTTGCCAGACTGAAACTAATGCCTCATGTTGGTTTTGCTCAGCAGCAATGTTTGGGTGCAGAGCATTTGATTTGATTTCCCAGAAGCATCTTAGCTCTGTTATTTTCTCTATCAACAGATCTGAGGCCATCATAGCAAAGAAAAAGACTTTTCCTCATAATGGAACTTTTGTTGTGGACACGCAACATGACGAGAGGGCCTATGTGGTTGGCCACCTGTTCGCTCCACTGGAGGCTGGTGTGTTTACAGTCACGGTTGCCCTATATAGCCCAGGAAACTTGTTATCAGGCATGGCGGGACACCTCCTCTAGTGGGTCCTAACCATCTGTCTGGAGTGTTTGTGGCTGGGTTTGAGTGGAGGTGTTGCAGTTCATGAGGGACCGGTGAAATTATTTGAGAAATTCTTTATTTCAACTGTTGTATTGTTTGGATAATGGCTGCATATTAAAACAGCACCTCTCACAATAGGACTTTATGGACCTTCAAGGAGTTTGTATTATCTATTAGTCTGACTTGAGCGTTTCATTAAAACATATGCTCATATGCTCACTTTGCCCAAGGAAATCTTTTATATCTCTGATCCTATATTCAATTAGAGAAACGTTCTATTTTTGTATTGGGGTCAGTGTTACCATTGTTTTAAGAGAAAAGTTACAGGAACATATTCATTAGTTTGAACATCTACTTTGCTTTTCTTTTCCTCTCTGAGTGTGTTTTCTATTGGTCCCTTTATGTAGGACAGGGTGTTACATCCCATTTCCTCACATACAAATAAACCCTCCCGAAAACATGTTCCCCTCTCAATAAGATCTACTATTAAACACTCGGTTTGCCGAGCAGCAATTACTTTAAAATTAAAATTGTGTCAGGAGGAGGCTGTGATCATTGTGTATATGCTTTGAGAGTGAAGTTATAACTGATTAATCTTAAAACTTAAAACTAACACTCCCCAATTCTTGAAACAACTTAAATAAGTTCTGTGAAACCTTAATCATTTTGAACTCTTGAACCTGAGAGAAGGAAAACAGCTAAAAATGTATCTGTCAATCACAAGTTAAGTAAGGGAAAGCTGTTTGTGGTGCATTCATGCCTGACAGGTTGTCAGGATTTGAACGTTCTTGGACAAAACATCTTCAAGCTTCTGTAATAATCTGTTCAATGCTGGCACCACGGACAATTCTTTACTCCAAATCTGTCAAATGAATTCAACAAGGCCGAGGCGCCAAGCCTGTTATTATTTGAACAAGTGAGTCGATAATAGAATGAAAAACAAAGTTGTATTTCATGAAAAGTGGTAATCAATTAACAATGACAAAAGCATCAGGCTTCCAAGAACGCAGCTGGGGCAGATTTCAGAAACAAGCAAATAAACAGCTGTGCTCATCATGATTCACTCTTGTTGTCATCAAAGAGGAACGAAAGACAGAAAATGAGAAATAGAAAATCATCTGAGTGCCTTAGTCTGTTGTGGGAAGCTGATACCTCAGTTTAGTTTGTGGAGTAATTGAAATGGCCTTCTCATAACTTTCTCTTCAAATTAGGGCTCTTTCATTATGTATTCCATTGAGGCAATAATCAAATTCAATTGCTCTTTGAGACCCATCTGTTCCAAAATAATTGACGATTCTACCCTTCAAAAAAAAAAAAAAAACGAACTCCCGAGTCTCCTCAGCTCTGCACATAAATCTCCTCATCTGAATCAAATTAGCTCCACCAGTAACGTATGTTTACAAAGCAGCTTTGTAAGAACACCCACCACATCTCCTCTTTGAAGAAGTTGGATACTGCAACGTGATGTTGGCAGAAATGCAGCAGCAAATAAAAGGTAAAAATTCTGTTGTTTTTTTTTTTTTTGCTTGCTGTAGCCGAATAAATGCTTTCAGTCATAAATAAGGTTTATTGTAATCGTATTTCTAGACTTATAGTGGATACATTTGAACATAAGATAAACTTTTCATTTATTTTCTTTGTACACAATGCTGATTTCCTTTATGATTTCAAATTGCAGCACTCACTCAGTGACTGTTTTGTTGTGCTGTTTTCCTTTTGACTCTGTTTTCATTTGATTAGATCATAAGCAGTATAAGCTGTGCAGAAAAGGGATGTGACAGAGGAAGATTATGTGCCAGAGAGGCCAGTGAGGATGAGAAGCCTCAAGAGGAGCGCTCTCTGTATTTGGTTAATGTGGGATGGAGCTCTGTGCTCAGTGTATATCCTAAGTCCTCTGAGTGGGCTGCTGTTGATGGTATGGGTTATATTTTATGCCTTGTAGGAGGTAGAACTCGTGTGTGCGTGTGTGTGTGTGTGTGTGTGTGTGTGTGTGCACCCAGCTGTAATGTGGTGACATCCTTCTCTCTGTGATAGTTCTGTACCACGACTCAGAGAAACTGCACCCAGGAGGAAGCGGATTTACAGCCTCATTCAGCTGAGCTGAGCTCCAGTTAAACATCATTCAAACCGCCAACTTAGCAATCCCTCTCTCTTTTTCTTTATCTTACCACACACACACAGACAAACACCCTTCATAATAACACACACACATACACGCAAACACAGAGGCTCTTGCTCAACATCATGTAGGTAGATGGGGAACTTGCAGGTGTTTTGGAGATTTATCTCTGCACATTCCTATCATTTTTGTGTGGTATTGTTTTTCAACTGAATTATTATATCACAGGAGTGAATCTCATAGTTGCTTGGCCTTGAAACTGCCATGCTCTCACAAGCTTTAGTACTCATACCCAGAAATATTCATATCATGATTCAGAAAGAGAAAGAGAGAAACAGAGAAGCAGGTTAAAAGTAGAAAATAAACTATATACAAATGAAACAATTGTTCTGTATATAGTCAAACAGAGCAGGGAGGAAAGGGGCCTGTTCAATTTCCTTATCAGTCCCTCTCAAGCTACAGTTTGGGACCTTGGAGACATAACAGCATCAGGCCACTGGGACACAAGCATGGAGTCAAGTGAACACATCATAGTAGAATAAGCAAGCTATACAAAAGGCCTTCCTCCCATGACCAAGGCCACACACAAAGACGCAGCTCCCCAGTTTCCATATATACACTGGGAAGAACAACAAACAAGCAGCCGAATCCACTGACAAAATACTGCTGCAAATATCAAATCAATATCCCGTCTTTATTTTTGCAACTGTTTGGACTTGGCGTCATCGTGGGATTATTTGTTACAGTAATAACCCTCAGAGGATGGAACCAGGGGAGCACACACCACCTGCCCTCTCCTCTGAACACACCTGTGGTGGGAAAACAACACATGTGGGTGGATGGTTTCTTTGGTGTGCAGGCTGGTTGTGTGACATCACAACATGTGTATTTTTGTTTGCATGTAGGGGCCTGCTTGTGCAGTTGCTTTACATTAACTGTGTGCGCACATGCACAAGTTTAGTTCCTGTGTGCCCTCCCACTCAGGCTGCACTGCTTTTTTTGGCTTGTTCCCTGTGTCCTTCACCTTTAGTTGTTATGGAAACAAGGATGACTGCAGAAACAGTATTAGCATGGGTGTTGCATGTTAGCCCCAGAGAGCACAGCATGCCAAACAGAGTAAGTTCAGCAGGTCAAACTATAGTGTATCTGTCACTCTCTCAGCACCTTGCCAAGCATGAGAGGACTGCCTCCCAGATGTATATAGAAGTAAAAAATACAAAAGGTTTTGCAAATTATGCACATATAAATGTACTTCTTCTCTGCATTTCACCTGTATTTGTGTCCAAAATAGGATTTTTTTTTTTCAACTTGATATTTTGCCCCTAAACTAGTTGGAGAGAATGTGAGTCTTCCTGCTGCACAGTCTTGTCGCCTGCTGAGTTTTGACTGGTGACACTGTCAAAAATGTTTCCATTAAAAAACAGTTACCATAGCTCATGAATATGAAATGATATATTCTGTGTGTGCGGGCGCAGTATATACATCTGTGCGCACATTTCTTATAGCTTTCTTGTGTTTCTTTCCTACCTATCACCCGAGTTGCATGACAACATCTGGTGTTGTTGGTAGCCTTTGACACAAAACACACACACCGCCACTGGCATTGCAATATGTCTGAGAGCATCAGCTCTTCATCAGCAAGAAGATGCTTCCAGTATTCCCACGACCCCTAGCCAAATAAATAACCCGCCCCTGCTTGACACCAGTGAGGGTCCTTGTCTCCAGATGCTCTGCCTGCCTTGCATCCACCCGCAAGGCTTCCTCCTCCCCTTTCTCCCCCCCTTCCCCTTCTATAACCACACTACAGCCCGAAGGAGAGCGACGCTACCTGCATGCAATCAGCACATGCATGTACTATACACACACACACACAGACCAACACGTGCACATAGTCATGACGGATGGCCTTCCCCTCTCAGTAATGCACAAAAGCATTATCCATCACCCTCCAGGCCAGAGGAAAGAGATGCTCCTTTAAAACTGACACTCTGCTCCCTGGCAGTGTCTATGTGCGAGCCATGAGGAAGTCAGGAAGCCACCCATGCTGCAAGGTGCCCCCTCCTCCACTTAATCTGTCTAAGGTGAGAGATCATTTGGGGGAAGTACTTCCATTTCAGTTAATACTTCTCTTTTCATGCTCATATTCTCACTTCATATTATTCAAAGTTGTTGAGAATAAATCATGCTAAGTGTGTGTTTCTGTCACATGGAAAGGCTTTGTGCATCTTGGTAAAATTCTGTATCTGCAAATGCTGATGATGTGAACATATATACCGTGATCAAATCCAGGATCCTGTATTTTTCCACATCCTGCATATTTCACAACTTTTTTTCATGCACATGCCAATGTTTCACCTGAATGTGGCCCAGTGTTGTGTTAACTTTGTGTTGAGTCCTGCATAATGTGTGTGTGTGTCCGGTCCTGTTTCCTGTTTCAAGACCATACAGTCCATTCAGCTTCTCCAACCCAATCAGTGGCACCTGACTAAGGTACAACAGGCCCCACCCTCCTTTCACCTCCCTCCCTACACCTTGCAGTTTCACAGTTTTTGACCAGTAGCTTTAGGCTGATCAAGCTCTGCAGTGTGTGAAGTGTGTCAGCCAAAAACAGGACATCGTAAGGTATTTTCTGGTAAGGTAGGTGATCATTAGCACACTTTTTAAAGCTGATGGATGTTTTTCCGGCATCATGCTTTGGTTTGAGCCACTGCTGCAGCTTTTGAAATGAAGTGTAAAGCTTGTGCTTTTGTTGTTTTCTTTCCAGGGTATGAGCTTTGTTTTGCAGCTAGATTTCCTCTTTTTTTGGATCTTGTAAATTCCTTTTGGGGATGATTTAGTGGCTGGTAAATCACTGAGTTGTTCAGAAGAATGTTTTTTGTGCCACTTGTGTTGTTAAGTGCTGTTTGTGCTGACTCAGTTTCATGTTTTTGGCAGCTGGATTGTGAATAGAATATCCAAAAGCTGTAGTCAGGTAGGAAAACTGTTACCTCACAACACCTGGTGGAGGACAATTAAAACTAGATTGACTAGGATTATGAAAATATCTACTAACAGAACCTGACAACCTAATTTCTTCATTTGAGAATGATAGCGTAATTGGAAAGGGAAAACAACTGATTCTCCTTGAAAAGCTGTGCTCATTGCTACCTATTTATATGTGCAAAAGGATTCTCGGCAGTGTCATCTGACTAATTTGTGCCCTCTACTTTTGTAGGCAACCGTCAGCCTCAGGGGCTCTCTGCTCAAACGGTTACTAGCTCAGGTTTCCAGTTCTGCCTCTGAGCTTCAAGCCTCAGTCTGGAAGTGCAACCTTGCTTCTGTTGTAAGAAGCGAGGACATACTGTGGCAGAATGCCCTGTGTTGAGTAAGAAACAGAAAAAAGGTAAGCCGGTGGCAATGGTGAAAACTATGTCTAGTTTAATCACACATGATGAGCCACAATGATGAAGATAACCTCATTCTCCAACCTGGCGGTAATATCGTCCTGAGTAGATCTGTTAACAGATGATTTATTCATGTCCACAATTTACCCTATTTTACACCTTCAGAGAATTTTAGAACACAACACAAAATCTTAGTTTATCTTTTTATTCAGAGAATGTGACAAGACAATAAAAGAAGCAAATAAAATTCATATACCATCACCCAGAGAGGGGAAAACAATAATGGATAAATCAGGGTATTTTTTCTCCGGGCTATGAGGCAATGGCAACAAACTAGGATCCTGTTGATCAGCTTGGTTGTCCAGAGAAGGAAACCTGATGCTTTTCAAATCTGCGTACTTCCTCTCATTTGGGTGGTTCACATGATGTGCAGATTCAGCAGGTGGAGGACTTGGAGGTAGTGGAACCTCACATGGCATCACACTGAGAGGCTGAGACATCAGGGTCACTTCATCATCCAGAGATGGAAACCCAGTGTTTTTCAAATCTGGGTACTTCTTCTCCTGAGTGTCTCCCTTGGCCATCAGTGTGTCAGCAGGTGGCGGAGTCGGAGGCAGAGGAACTTCATGAGGCAACAGGTTAGGAGCCTGGGACACGAAGGAGGCCACTTCATCATCCAGAGAAGGAAACCCAATGTTTTTCAAATCTGGGTACTTCTTCTCATCAGTGTGTCCCATGTCCAAAACACAGACATCAGGTGTGGGACTTGGAGGCAGTGGAATATCAGCTAGCCAGTCCAGGGGCATCAAATCTGGTACTTCATCATTAATTGTGGGAAACCAGCAGGACAAATCTGGATACTTCCTGTCATCGGTGTCTCCCTTGGCCAACACGGTGTCAGCAGGTGGAGGAGTTTGTTGTAGTGGAACCTCATGAGCCATCACATTGAGAGCCTGGGACATTAGAGTCCCTTCATCAACCAGAGGTGGAAATTCAATGTTGTCTGTGTCAGCAGGGGGAGGACTTGGTGGCAGTGGAACCTCCTCAGCAAGAAAAAATGTACAATAGTAGTATTCTCTTGGTGGAGGTGTTGTTTTAGCTGCTTTTTCAATGCTGCACACTCTGCAAATTGCGTGTCAGCAATTGATTTTTACATCATACATTGCAAACAGATAACAAAGAATGTATGTTATAGTACAAGCACAACAGAATTTATATTTTTATTTTTTAACTTATATTTGAGATGAAAACAGTCTCATGCCAGATTTACCTGTAATAGGGTCTTTGTACTTGTACTGGCTCAGGTTGTGGGAACTTTACAAAACCTTTAATGTGATGGCTGTTTAACTAATCAGAGGTTGTTTTTTTTTTGTGCATTAAGAGCATTGTAATGTGCATAATTTAGAAAAACTGAGACAGAGAAAGTAGTTACTCACCATGATCTGGGCCTTTTTTAGGCCTTTTTGGTCAGACCAAAGCTCCATGGTTGAGTTTTTGTAGCTCTGTCTTTGCAACAGGTTGCAATGTCCTTGTTATGAATAAAGTTTACAAGAGTACCAGTGTTGCTGTGTCTGTTTGGGCTGCAATATTAAAATAACCTCTGTGACATAGTTGACTGAAACAATCTAAGAGCTTCCAGAATGGAGTGTCCTCTGCGATGTAGCGCTGTTCTGTTTTCATATGTTTTCATTCAGTTTGCATGTGGAAGTTTTAAAATTACCAAAAACTAAATTTACTTGTGTAAAACTCCCCCTGGTATAAATATAAAACGCCCCTTGTCTATATTACTGTACATTGCCTCTTTGTTTTGGGCTAACACCACAATCTTTAGATATATCCAACAGGTAATTTTATTTCATGCAGTCTACTGATATTGATCTACAGACCCATGATGTCCAGCAGAAGTCATGGTCATGAATAAGGCCAGGTAGTTCACTTTAGGGTGGTGGATTTGGCATAAGTTGCATCAAAGTACATGAAGGTCAAGTGCATCAACCCATTGCATTTGCAGCTGGCCAGTGGAGGACCAGGAGCTGATTCACTCATCAAAGACTCCATCACCAGTGATGGAGTCAGCCCCCATATCCACAAATCTGTGGGACAGAGAGCACAGCAGTGGACCGAGCGGTGTCTCCATTTAATTTCTCATCTTTCTGCTTATTTATTGTTTCAGTTTTTGTTTAAATGACTTGAACATTTGTGGTATTCTGTTTTTAGGAGAGTGAATAAATCTCTAAATTAAGACAATTAACGATAGAACAATTTTGTCCATTAGATTTCAAAAAGCTTACAACTCATAGGAACATTCAAACAGACCTCTACATTCATCTCCACACCTCCTTTGGTTAACTTTTAATCCTTGTAGTTGGGTGCAGGAGAAAGGTTCTGTTTGTCAGTCCATAAAGCACAGACTTTGTTCAGTATGGATATTCTAAAGCACCCTAAGGTGCTTCTTTTCAAGTTCATATTTCATTATTCTGTTAATTTTAAAATCTTGTGCAGTAGTGCACTGCTGCCCTCATGTCTGAAGAATACACAATAACCCACTTTTATTCATTGATGTGCTTTTATTCTGGATATCACTTGACTCAGAAAGCCACAGGTCATCGTATGATGTGGGGCTGCCCCTAGTGGTCAAAAGAGTATTGAACGATATTTATGTGTATTGTTCAGCTGTTCGAGGTGTGTGTTTCCAGGTGTCACGTATAGAAGAAAGATGCTGCTATTTTCCTGTACACAGTGCTGTAAGTGTGTAGGTAGGTTAGTTTGGGGCTCTGCGTTTTCTCAAACAATACCTCCCTGCTTCAGCATCTCTGCTTCTGTATCTGTGACAGATTCACCCACACACTGACGGCTATGGGCAGTCAATCTGGTCTCTGTCCTGTGTTATCTACCACCTACACACACACTCTCTCTCTCTGCCTCTCTTCTCTGTCTTTCCCCTTCACTCTCACCTCACCTTCTGGCTTCCAAGCCCTGCTTTCTCCTTTGCCTCTCTATCTTTCTATGTAGAGAACTGCAGTGAGGGTGCAGTTCAGCTGCAGTGGAGGGAACCCCTTTGTGTTTGTCAAGAGCAGTTTTACAGCAGATCTTATCCCCTGCACTGTTCTCTTCACAGCAGGAAAAAGTGGCTGAACTACTCTCAGTGAGCCGCCAGGGTCAGGCAGTTCAGGCTCAGACTCAAAGATACAATGTCAAGCTCAGTAGACCAAGTGGAAAGTCTTTCCAAGTGGAAAGCTCTTTCAAACATCTCTTAAGCTGGAGATCATCGACCCAACATGCTGAGAAGCTAGTCACCTGTTTAAAGGCCTTGGGTTACACTCATGAAGTATCAAAAAATAAGAGCATCTCATTTTTTATTATCCTTCCACATAAAAAAAATCTGTTAGTTGAGTGTGCCCAAGCTCAGCACAAAAACTGTAGGTTTCACTCAAGTACATTCACTCAAGTGCCACAATGATGAAACAGGTTGAAAACCACTGCACTAGGTCAGCAGACCAGATGTCTAAAAACACAAACTTGGAGCACATTTTCTCCAGGAAATTCTGTATGTGTTTTCACCGTGGGTTGGTTCTGGCAGATAAGCTTGTCTCTTCAAAAACAGACAAACAATAGTGGTGAGAGTGAAGCAGTGGCATGAAAACAGATGTCAAAATCATTCCACATATGCCTGAATGTAATGTCACATCATTCTTTCATATATCTAAATAACACAAGAGCTACCTTTATTTATCCTCACCAGAAAATATGATTAAATATTGCACCAATGTTGCATCCTGGACTTGATTGTCCTTCTCAAAATGTGGCTTATTAGTCTATATTTGAATGGAAAATGTTTGCTGTTTGCTCAGCTGCACTGCAGCAAATGTAGACACTATATTCTCTATATGAACAGCATGTCTACAGACTTGGTTCCCATCCTACCACACAATAAATCATGGGTGATTTGTGAGTATTAAAGGAAGCAAAGGTCATCTGCCAGTAAGCTTGTGGTAAGAACTGAATTCACAAAGACCAATCCTTCAGCGAAAGCTACATTCAACTTTATTGATCGCCCTGAGTACTAATGAGATTGGACGTACCATTCCTAATACCACCAATATTCTTTTCACACTAAATCAACGGATTAGATTGGCATACACATCCGTCTTATCCCCGCCTGTTTCCATCCATATGTGTCAGGCAGCTTCAACTGAACAAAGACCCATAAAGGAGAACGAGAGAAAAGGTGGTTTGAATACATGAAAAGACACACCTAAAGCACTTAAAGGGCTCAAGCAGAGTCTGTATGCTGAGGTAGAGACACCCACAAAAGGGGAGAGAGATGAGGGTTGTGATGGACAGGCCATCACATCCACTGTGGGACAAAAGAGCGAGGTGACAAGCAGCCAATGGACAGACGGTCCATTTCCACTCACACAAAAGAACCAGGGAGATGAAGCAGATTAGCAGCTCTTTATGCCCATTGTGAAGGCTCTAAATGATAAGATTTACCCCTTTTTCCATCCCAGCCTGTGTCTTGTGTGTGCATGTGTGTGTACCTGTGTGTGGTAAGCTCACACAAGACATCACAGGCTCTTTGGCTCTGTCTTTTCTATTTCTTTCACACACACTCCATCAGGATGTACTTCCCCTTTTTTTCTCATTTCTCACCCGCAGGTACATATACACATACATACACCTCTTCTTTTCTCTATCCTCATTGGAAGGACAGATGTGACAGCTTGCTTTTGAGTCACATCCCTTTTTTCTACTAAACCCTGAATTCACAGTTTGATAGGAAAATCTCTAAACTTAAATCCCCCCAACACAGAAAGATGATGTTCTTTTTATGTCCCTTTGATTTGAAAATTACTCTTTTCACTGGAAGAGGCACACATGGATTATATTGCCATAATGGCATTAATCACTCAGTCACTGGCCTTAATATAGCAGTGAAATGATAGTAATAGCATGTCACACATTGTTACCATGTGTCATCACCTGGAGTGTTTTTTCTCACCACCTGTGTTTATGGTCATTGGAGTTTTATGAACTATTGCTCATTACTGAGCCTATTGCATGGTGGGTTCTCGTGGTCATATCTTTGTATTTAGTGCCATCTACTGATCATTTTATGACATTGCATGTTTGTGCGGTTCCCAATTTCAGAGAAAACTGAACTGTCATTCAGATGTAACAGTGCTTGTGTTTGGTTAATGATGTGTAAGTCATTTAAAGTGAGAATGGGTGACACACTGTTGAAGGGACATGAACTAAATTGAATATTACCATTACATACTGTATATAGTTTCGTACAACGATGATTATATTTGCAAATAACATGACAACTTTCATTTTATGTTACTTTATACAAATTTCAGATGTAAACACGTTTTCTTTTATCCTCTATTTGAAATGCAATTCAGCCAATAAAACCTGATCAGAAAGCAAATTATTGATACATTTTAATGCATTAGTGGGATTTTGCATACTTTGAATCCTTTAAGTATATCTTACTGGTTACTAACTTTAAGTTGTAATGTCATATTGTCATACTAAGTCCCGGTCGGTCTATCTCGAGTAAAAAATAATTGCTTTTAAGCTATTAATGCCACGACTGTTGGTTTCCTCTTTATTTTTTAGGTCTATTCGGTTTAAGTCCATGTTGTCCATGTTGCCCCCTCCCGGCCTCCGTAAATCAGTTCCGCTCTGATCCTCCAGGGGGCGCTGGCGCTCAGGATGTTCAGTCGAACACCGTTGTGTAAATCGTCGATTGCCGAGTCACGGATTAGCTGTTGTTTAACATACGCGCCACAAGGACACTCACTTCAGCAGCACGAAGACAGGCTCCTGACTGTGTGTGACTTTTACTCTAAGCAGCCAGTCGCGACACAAACCGGCGTTTGTCTTGAAGGTGTTTACAGCGGGCTAAGCTGTCTAACGGCTAATAGTGTAGCGGACTTGTTAGCTTCTCTGGAGGAAGCTCTGTTACTGACAAGTGTGTTCAGGTACGTAAGGAGTTGACAGCAACAGCCCGGCAAACACGCTAATGTTGCAACCAATAATAGTTTATCTCTTTGTGTCTACAGCCTCTTAAATGTAGATTTATTTTCTTTTGCTTGTTGTCTCTTCGGCTTGTCCATGTGCATGATGTTGGATCGGGTTTACACCTCAGCTGTTATGCGTATGCAGTGTTTTTGACCATATCTACCACAGCCCTGTTGATAAGGACTGGTAGAGGTGGCCTGGCTGTAATTTATAACCAGCAGCTAAAGTAGGTGCATCAGTGAACTCATAATGACTCAGCTACTAAATGTCAGTGGAGTTCACAGCCTAATATAACAGAACCAAGTAGACTGCCAAGTGTGTGTAGGGTGTAAGGGGGGGGCTCTTGCTTTGTTTTGAAGACATTTTCAGTTATAAGCCTCTATTTCATGTCTTCTTGGCCAAGCTGTCAAGTCTTGCAATTTATGTGGTTGTTTTGCATCTCAAATTATTTGTCTCTCCCCAGCTGCAGCCATGATGTTTATTCAAAGCTACTGCGATGCCAATTCCTCCATCTCCCACACTTGGGTGGATGAAGGTATCTCCCCCTGCTTCTACTTCACACTGGTCCCCACCATCCTGCTCACCATCGCCTTCTTCCTTGGCACCATCTACAGCATATGCTACCAGAAATACGGCACGGCAATGGAACCCAAGTTCATCCCGCGCTCCCGCCTCTACAGTTTTCAGCAGGCCCTCTCCGTCCTTCTCTTGTTGCAGTTTCTGAGTGGGATAGTGTGGCGGGCTGCCAGCGGAGGAGAGCTCCCTGGCTATGTGGTGCTGTATGGCTGCTTCTCTGCGATGGCCTGGGTCTGGGCCATAGTTCTGCTCAGGGTGGAGAGACGGAGGGTCCTGGTTATGGACCGGACAAGGGGGCACAGCACAGCCCTCCTGCTATTCTGGGCTGTGGCTTTCTCAGCTGAGAACTTGGCCTTCATCTCCTGGTACAGTCCTCATTGGTGGTGGGGGCTGGAAGAGAATCAACAGCAGGTGAGCTTTTTTAAGCTGCCATTATGAACACAAACTAACACACAAAAACAAACTAGCAATCAGTCTAGTGTCCCTGGAATGTTGCTGCACAATTTTTCGTTTTTAGGCTGTGTTTTGTTGAAGATCATATACTATGATTGCTTCACTGTTGTTGTTAGTACCGGTATGCAATTTCTATCAATTTAGGGTTGAGTACAGTTAACTGAGTTTATCTATTCACTATTATATCTGTTAGTATGTTGTAATTTCAATTTGTGTTTCTGTAGTTCAGGCCAAAGGGTAGTCAGTTGTTAAAGACAGGCTTATCTGATGAGTCATTCTTCTTTAAGCTATGCAGGTATAACACAGTACCCACCCTGTTAAACAAGCATGCATGCTAAAAATACAATACACCAGCAGAAATGAGCACTGTACTAGAGCCTTTTTTTTTTTTTTTTCGCTGAGTCATTGCCAGGTCTAACCTTCAGGTCCCTATTGCGGCACTGTTAACCAATCAAATCATAAGCCCCTCCCACACTGAGTGAGTTGCAGATGGTTCATGATCATGTGTATGTAACTAAGCATGACTTGACATTTGTTCACTCGCTTTTAAAGATTTTCTTTGTATCTGTCCTTCACCTTAAATGTTGTTGCAGTAATATGCAGTAGTAATCTTTACTGTTTATCCTGTTTTCACCCCCTTTTTTTTCTGAGTAACCTAAAATAAATATTAGTATAATTGATAACAGTAACTCAAATCATAGTACAGCAATGTAAGTTACTCAGAGGCTTAGTAATTTTAAACAAACAAACAAAGGACACATCTAACATATTTATGACCATTAAATTGTGTGATGTGGAATCCGTATCAATCTGTTATAAGTTGTCTATGAACCCCTCAGGTGCAGTTTGCTCTGTGGCTGATACGCTACATTGGCACTGGGCTGCTCTTCTTCATTGGTCTCAAAGCTCCAGGGTTACCACGAAGACCATACATGCTACTGATAAACGAAGATGAGCGGGATGTAGAGAACAGTGGACAGGTACTGACGCACAAATAGAACTTGCAAGTTCCCCACCTCCATCTGTTTTGAAGCAACATTAGGCTATACTGTATTTTCAGCTGTTATAGGTTTACCTCAACACATTGAAACCTGTGACAGCTGGGTTTGGTTCTTCATGTATTTCTCCATCTCAGAGTCTGCTGGACAGAACAGAAGAGAACCAGTCTACATGGCAGGGTTTTACGAAGAAGGTCCGCCTGCTTCTTCCCTACATGTGGCCCAGAGGCAACATCTTCCTCCAGCTGCTGGTCCTCTTCTGTTTAGGGCTGCTGGGAGTTGAGAGGGCTATTAATGTCTTTGTACCCATTTACTACAAGAATATTGGTGAGTTACATCTTTTACCTTGGCCCGTAGAGTTGAATGTTCATTTATTTTAGAGCTTCTTCTCAAATTAAATAGCCTGTTTCTGCCTGAGCCAAGCTAATCGTGGTTGTTATTTATTCAGTTTCAACCACTGGTCTGAAAAGCCTCAAGAGCCATGTAAAAACACGCCAAAATGATAATGTTGAATATACATCTAGTGGCCTGTTGACAGAGTCATCAATATCACTGTACCCCAGGATGTGTGATGCAATTAAATTGAGACAACCTTCAGTGTCCAGGGGGCCAGAGAGAGGGAGATAAAAATGTATAATACAAAATACCCTGGTGTCAAAGAACGTCTTCAAAGTTTTATGTGCAATGTTTATTGTCTTGTTTTTCTCCATATCTCCAAGCCAAGTATCCGACCTTGTGGCCTTTTTTTTCTCATTTACCTTTATGTTTTTCTCCCTCTTTCAGTGAATTCACTGACTGATGGCAGCAGCTGGCACACTGTGGCCACAACAGTGTGTGTTTATGTCTTGCTCAAGTTCCTGCAGGGCGGAGGGGCAGGTAAGACGGGATGGATAATACAGTGTGTCTGCTCTGTAGTCACATGACCATAGTAGCGTGGTTTGTCACTTTCACCCATATCTCTGCCTCCTCTCAGGTGCCTCAGGGTTTGTCAGCAACATGCGCTCTTTCCTGTGGATCCGGGTGCAGCAGTTCACCAACCGTGTGGTGCAGGTGCGTCTTTTTGCCCACTTGCACTCCCTCTCCCTTCGCTGGCACCTGGGCCGCAAAACCGGTGATGTGCTGAGAAGCATCGACCGTGGCACCTCCTCCATTAACAGCCTGCTCAGGTAAGATGGTACAGGATGTGATGCAGGATTTCAAATATTGAAAAAACTGTTTGACTTGTTAGATAATGTGCTAACTAAAATAGCCCCCAGCAAGTTTTAGATATATGGAGAAAGACCACAGTTTTTCCTGGACACATGCTGTCCTGAAATTTTATTCTCCTGTTTAAAGAGAAGTTATAGAAAAAAATTAACACAAATACCCTTTTTTTTCCACAGCTACATAGTCTTCAGCATCTTCCCAACTATCGCTGATATTGTCATATCTATCATCTACTTCATCACATATTTCAATGCCTGGTTTGGCCTCATCATCTTCATCTGCATGGCCCTGTACCTCAGTAAGTTGCACATGTCGAACCATAGATATCCAAAGTTCCACTGAATGTGATGAATGATTAAAAAAAAAAAAAATCTGTCAAGTCGAACATAGTCAACATTATTCCTGTGTATCCACCAGCTTTGACCATCATCATCACCGAATGGAGGACCAAGTTCAGACGAGACATGAATCAGCAGGACAACAACGCCAAGTCCAAGGCTGTGGACTCCTTGTTAAACTTTGAGACGGTATGTCAAACCTTTTGTTGTCCAGCTGTCCTTTTTGTTCCTTGAGAAGTTTCAAAATAATTCCAAGACGTACATTTTGTCTGCTTTTATAGGTGAAATACTACAATGCAGAGAACTATGAAGTCGGTCGTTTTGAAGACACCATCTTAAAATATCAGGTATTTATTTTCACAGACAATTAATTACAAGAAATTAACCTAAAAGTATCCTCAACTTCCTCTCCTGATTTAGTTTAGCAGATATTTGGGGTGTGTGTGTGTGTGTGTGTGTGTGTGTGTGTGTGTGTGTGTATATATATATATATATATA
>CM076671.1:4629713-4667250 GCA_038496675.1 Rachycentron canadum
ACACACACACACACACACACACAACCCAGCCTGCATCTGATGGTTCTTTTATCTTCCTGTTGTAGGTGTCAGAGTGGAAGACCCAGGCATCCTTGGCTTTCCTCAACCAAACACAGAACCTCATCATCGGAGCAGGCCTGCTGGCTGGATCCCTGCTCTGTGCCTACTTTGTGACTGAAGGAAAGTTTCAGGTGCTGATCACACTGATGTGTCTTTTATGATGCTAAAAGTGATGTTTCATGGCATCATTGTTTAAAAATTCTCTTATCTTGCAAGGTCGGAGACTTTGTTCTCTTTGGTACCTACATCATCCAGCTCTACACCCCCCTCAACTGGTTTGGAACCTACTACAGGTAAGAAGAGGCATAGTAAGAGCCATTTGTATTAAAGGCTCCTAATTGTCATCCAGTAACACATTGAGAATGAATGGAAATTCAACAAGCTTCGCTTCTGTTCCACTCCATTGTTCTACTGCTCTTAATCTGTTGATCTTTTTTTTTTTTTTTTTTTTTTTTTGCTGCAGAATGATCCAGAATTCCTTCATTGACATGGAGAACATGTTTAAACTCTTTGAAGAAGAGGAAGAGGTACATGTGAAATTGACAGATGTGTCACTTTCAGTCCTGTAACATGATCAGCGTTTTAAATTTCTTTGTATTTTTTCTCCTGTGCAGGTGAAAGATGAAGTAAATGCAGGCAACCTTCTCTACAAACTGGGAAAAGTGGAGTTTGAGAACGTTTACTTCAGCTACACAAATGGGTTGGTACATAGTTGTTTCGTAAAACTTGTGTCAAGTTGTTAGATAAGCTATGGATACGAATTAAAGTTTTACAAGACCAAGCACTGACATTTTAACATTTCAGCAAGGAGATTCTTAAGGACGTTTCCTTCACTGTACTGCCAGGACAAACAGTTGCGCTCGTAAGTCTGAAACAGAAATTTCAGTCTTCTGTTTATGCTGTTTTTAGGTTGTGTCATCATATTTTCTATTAATCTCCCCAGGTTGGACCCTCAGGGTCTGGGAAGAGCACCATCATTCGACTGCTCTTCCGTTTCTATAACATTCAAGGAGGCTGCATTCGCATCGATGGCCAGGATATATCAAAAGTGAGTGTTTGACAAAAGTGAGTGCAGTTGAAACAACAGTACACTTGAGTCTACAGTAAAGAAACACAGCAAAATATTTATTAGGGCAGTGTGTCTGTACCTGGGGTGAACAGAATAACGTGAGCATGAAAAACAGCACAATCAAATACATTATCTGTGGAATAAATACCACCTTGTTGAAGCTTATGTTGTTTGCAGCTGAACTCTTTGGTAAGTTCAATAACATTATGAACTATGGCCACAAAAATTACAATAAAGTTCAAAATGCCTTTGTGATACATTTTTTAAGCTGAGCAAACGTGCATGTGCATTTGATGGCCCTATACATCACTTCATGTGCAAATGAAGTCATGAAACTGCTATAAGCATAAATTAGCCCCCAGTTATTTTGCTCTTGATATTACCAAGCAATGAAAGTTACAGTGGCTTTAATATAGCTGTAAGCGACCGTGTGTGTTTACACAGGCACACTGTTGAAAAGTAATTACTTTGTCTTATCTCAGGTGAAGCAAACATCTCTGCGAGCTCATATCGGCGTGGTTCCCCAGGATACTGTGCTTTTCAACGACAACATCCGAGATAATATTCGCTATGGTCGCATCTCAGCGAGTGACCAGGAGGTGGAGGAGGCTGCTATAGCTGCTGATATCCATGATAAAATCATGACCTTCCCTGAAGGTAACTTATGAATTAACCCTCCTGTCTTTTTGTCACTGACGCATCATTTATATTTTGGTTTATCTGAATACTGTTAGATTTCATCCTGTGCACTAACTGTTTCTTTCTCTGACAGATTATGATACGCAGGTGGGTGAAAGAGGTCTGAAGCTGAGTGGAGGAGAGAAGCAGAGAGTGGCCATTGCCAGAACTATCCTCAAAGCACCACAGATCATCCTGCTGGATGAGGTGAGAGCACAAAAAGGAGCTAGACAGAAGCTGAAGCAGTTGCAGTTCAGCTTTTATTTAAATGAAGCAGCTTCCAGAAACATTTTAAAACTTGAATACTGTTATTCAACACGAATGGTTAAAGTCAGCCAAACTTTAACAATTAATGTCTTTCTGCAGGCCACATCTGCGCTAGACACACAAACAGAACGCAACATCCAGGCCTCACTGGCCAAAGTCTGTGCCAATCGTACAACAGTCGTTGTAGCTCACAGGTAACAGATTCATGTTGTCTTGGACTTTTTCTCCTGTGTGTTTGTTCCTGCCTGTAAAGAATTTATCTGATGAGTTGTTTGGATTCCTTTTTTTTTTTTTTTTTTTTTGTATATAAAAGGTTGTCCACCATCATTGGAGCAGACCAGATTCTTGTTATAAGCGAGGGCCGGATAGCTGAGCGGGGACGGTAAGTGTGCCTCACTGATCCATCATTCTAACACAACCATACAGTACATCCTCCTGCTCACTGAACTGTAAGTGACTCACCCTCTCTCCATCCAAGACATGAGGAATTGCTACTCAAGGGAGGCATGTATGCAGACATGTGGATGAAGCAACAGCAGGCCCATGACTCTGATTCAGACACAGAGACCAAAGATCGCAAGTCTGAGAAACTTCAGCCACCGTCAACGTCTTCAGGCCACCACAGCCACTGAATGTGTTTTGTTTTGTTTTTAATATAATTCTAGATTTTAAAACTGTTTTGTTTTTTTTTTTTGTATTGATGATTGTAATGGGATGGAGCGCTGAACTAGATGAAAATGTTATTTATTTGTATTTCAGTTTTTCAATATTTGATTTTTCCAAATGAATGTGCAATGGCATGGGGGGAGGTGACTCAACCAAACTAAGGAGGCAGAAACAGTGGAAGTGTCTAAATGTATCGAAAGACATTTGGTTTTATACACTGAGGTTTTTAATGTAGGGACATGAGCAGAAAGGTTCAATTATCACTAACCCATGAAAATAAAGATACTTTAGATACCTATTTGTAAAGATTTCAGTAAGTTTATTGCAAACTTGACAAAGAATGACAGGTGATGCATGTTATATCTGCCTCCATCAGGTGGCACTCTGTTTGCCTCATTTTATTTTGAAGATGGGTTTATTTTTAGAAGCACTCCCACCACTCTTGATATTATTTGTCTTTTTGTCATGTACATCAAACAGACCTTTGTTGGTTTGTGTTGCATGATAAGTTATGTAAATATCCAAAGGGGTGAGTTGCAGGAAATGTGGGAATAAAAACACTAATCACAGCTTCTACACTGCAGTTGGAGGCCAATGATTCTTTTTCCCACTGAATTATATGCTAATGACAATTTGTCAATAATCAAGCTGCCAGGGATTTTATTCAGTTTATTTTTTTATGTTTTTGGTTGTCCATTTTTGAGCTCTGCTGTTATTTAAAGTGATATTTTTTTAATGTGTCAACCTCTATACTTCATCACTAAGATTCATGATTACACAAGAAGTCACGGTAAAATGTGGCAATCAGGATTTTTTTTTTTTCTGACTGTCTATTTTGCATATAAAGTTGTACAATACAGTCATTTTGACTTGGATTCTAATGGAGCCAAGTTATCAGTGACATAAATCATGTTTATGGTAAAAAAAAAAAAAAATTAAAAAAAAGACGTACCATCAAACTCAGTGGCCAATGTACAATAAAACCCACCATTTTTCTCACCTAATGTAAAATATATATGTTCATACAATCATACTCAATATTTCAGTATAAACGTGATGTATTACATCTACCTCACACAGGTATTGTTAAGAATAATGGCATTTGGGAATTCAGTTTTGTCTTGTACTTATGAGCAATAAAAGGTTTTTCCATGCGTTTGTGTGTAAAATCAAGTGTTTCTCTTCTGCTGTAGCTCAGACTTACAGATCAAGTGCCCGCATGGAAACACAGAAACATCACAGCGGTAAATGTGACCTTTGGCCAATAGGAGCTCGGGTGTTGTGTAACTGTCCCACGGTGCGTCCCCTCCCAGCCCCGGAGGCTGAGTCTGTCTGGAGGGTTCAGTCGTCACTGACTGTCCCCGGTCAGGGCGTGTTGCTAGCCGAGCTCCTCGAGTCAGGCGGGGACCAACCAGGCCGAGCGGTCGTCGTTACGTTATTGGGCTGATGTTTAGTCTATAGCAGATGATGGACTTCGACGCTTTATTTAACGAGAAGACTTTTCAGTTTTCGGACTTCCAGGAGTTCACGGTATGTTGTCGAGTTTCGCTGGGTCAGAAAAGTGCGGAAGCCGTCGCTCGGCGCTCGAGCTAATGTTAGCTGACGGCGAGGTTAGTTAACGGCGGCTGCCTCGTCCCAGTCGTCGTGTTGACCGACGACGAAAGTTGAAACATGATGTTTCCGTGCTCAATTATTCTGAGTAATATTAAATAACTTGCTGTTAAACAGTAAAGCGCTTGCTCATGTAGCTAACACTATCAGCTGTTTGTTGACCAGCTACGGGCCTAGCATTAGCTTAGCTCATATCCTTATTTAGTGCGTTACACAGTTGCTTTAAACGTTGTAAATTCGCTTGTATATAATTGAATAGAATTGAAAATTGAGCTTGTTGTTTTGTTTGCAGGAAGCGCTTCACGTGCCTTTTAACCTCAGTTTAAAGTAACGCAGCTCGTGTCACTATTTTCCAGTTTCTTCCTGGACACCAGAAGTTGAGTGAACGAGTGAGAAAGCGACTGTATTACGGCCTGGACAAAGATGTTTCTTTAGATGCCCTCTCTTGCCCTGTTACAGGTGAGCTTTATATTGGCGTTTGAAAAAGCTCAGTGCAAAGAATTGAGCCCCTGCACAATCGCAAGAAAGAAGTCCTGCAAAGTTGGTATCAAGAAAGGGGACATATTTGCAAGAAGGTCAAAGTTGTGCTTGTGCACAAGTTACTTGGTACATGTAGACAACCGATGCTTGTTTTTAGATAAATAGCACATTTGAAGTTATACTTTTGCGTTTTTTGTTTTTTTTTTGTTTTTTTTTTTTAGATATTGCCGTCGAAATCTTCCAGAAGTCTGCACCAAGCCCAATACGAAAGCTCCACAAGAAGTATGCTGCTCGTGTTGCCAGGTTTGTACCG
The DNA here is from genome assembly GCA_038496675.1 of Rachycentron canadum. Classification (NCBI taxonomy): domain Eukaryota; kingdom Metazoa; phylum Chordata; class Actinopteri; order Carangiformes; family Rachycentridae; genus Rachycentron; species Rachycentron canadum. Next base: position 4,634,858 of record CM076671.1, read on the forward strand.
TGTTTTGTGTATGCATGTTTGCATTGCGAAAACAGTCTTACAGGAACTAAGCATAGCATTGCCAATTCTGCATTCAAACCAACCGATTATGTTGTTTGCTTCAGGGAGGCTTGCATCTCTCCATGTGCCATGATGCTGGCCCTAGTTTACATTGAAAGACTCCGACACAGAAACCCTGAATACCTGCAAAAGATTTCCTCCTCTGACCTCTTTCTGATTTCTATGGTATGTGTTTGAGGTTCTCAGTTATTCTGAATGTATCACTTTTTAATGCGTTACATTTTCTGCGATTAGTAAACCAAGCCTAATGATACTGCATTGATCTCACTTTGATTTAGATGGTTGCCAGCAAGTACCTGTATGACGAAGGAGAGGAAGAAGAAGTGTTCAATGATGAGTGGGGAGCAGCCGGGAAACTGGATGTCCAAACTGTCAACAACCTGGAAATGAACTTCTTGAATGCCATTGTAAGTGTCGCTGTGTGTGTCTGCTTGAAGGGTGTTCCTGCATATGTATATGGCTTTAGTTCTTTGTCCTGATCTGATCATGTCCTCTGTCATATCTTTTAGGAGTGGAGCCTCTTTACTGAGCCAAATGACTTATTCGATATACTAAGTCATCTAGAAACCAGGTTGGTGGTCACTTAACCACTAAAATACAAATTTAAAGTAAAAAACCCCCAGTTTACATTCTCTGTTTTCATTGTTCTTGAAGAAGTGCTATGAGTCTTTTCTGTCCTCAGCATTGCAGAACGGCAGGGGATGAAACGAGGCTGGTTCACTTACACTGACCTCTGCGTGCTGCTGGACCAATCAGCGTGGAGCCAAGCCCTCACGGCCATCTATCAGCACTTTACTAAGGTGAGAGGGGAATAGGATTTGAAGGCAGCTGCAAAGATAATTATGTGTGGGAGACGTCTCGTGATGGGACCGTTTTTGATCCAAGCAAACAACAGTAAAGTCAGTGTAAGAGGAGTTGAATTGGTAATGTATTAGAATTGTTAACATACTAGATTTTATCATAAGCTGTGATCTCATTTTACTTTCAGGTATCCTGTATGCTTGGCTTGGTCTATCTGACAAGTGTGGCTGGCCTTATTGCCAGCAGTGCTGTACTTCACCAGCTCAGTCTCTCCAGGGGTGGCCACTCACCACTTGCACCCACAGCAGACACCAGCGCAACTCGCATTCAGACCTCCATCCTAAATCAAGAAGCTCCTGTGGCAGCCTTGCACCCTCCGTGTTGTGTTCTGGCCAACAAGAGTCTGAACAGTCTGACCAATACACTGGGAATAGGCCACAGACAAAGTCCCCCATCGGCTCCTTCACAGACATCAGTATTGTGTCTCTGGGGCTCCCTCCTTGCCTCAGTGGGTCACATACATCCTGAAACAAAGTCTGAAATGGAAGCATCCCAAACCTGGTCTGCTGCGTCCTTCTTCTGTCCTGGCTGTCTTGCAACACTCTCTCCTCTTCAGTGCGGGCTTAAAAACACCTCAGCGCGCTTCACTTACGGTCCCCCTGATAACCATCAGCATCGTGCACCGTGGCTGGCCCCCAGCCTCCTTGGAGCCAAAGAGCCAAACCTGAACTCTCACCTTGGGGTGTTTCCCCCAGTGCAACTGGGACCCTGCCATCCAGAGTCTATGAAAGCCCAAGCTCTGCTCATGCCTGGCTAGAGACCTGCAAACACCACTGTTTTCAACCTGTGTAATAGACTCTGGAAATTAAACCAGCATCATCTTCATGGCTCATCAACTGCTTTAAGTCATGTTTTGTTTACTTTTCCAGATCTAGAAAATGGGTGTGATGCAAGAGTAACTAGGCACATGTGAGTTTGATAACACAGCACAGGGTGAAGATTCACTACTGCACTTATAGTTAAACTGCTGCAGAATATATTTCCCATAAGTAAAATGCCATAGTTTTCAGTTAATGCTCTGCTATTTGTTTTTGCTGCAGACAAGGAAGTTGAGGGTAATTTAAGCTTTTTCTTGGCTTCAACCAAATTTTTTTATTACATTTGTCATTGTTTGGAAGTTCAGACCTGTAAGATGGCAATGTAGGTCCTTTGTATCGAGTGTGGAGGTTACACAGCATATCTGAAAGATAGAAGTTTCACAGTAAGTTGTTTTTCTTTTTTGTTGGCGTTGCGAAAAGAAGGGACTAAGTCAGTTTACTTTGCATACTGAATTATGCTTTATCCATATTTCCTTCGTGTTACCATATCTTGCATACAGATATACATCAGACACTGGTCGTGCCCATGCTGCAAGCACTGATTTTGTGCACATTTTTTGTACAAGAGTTACTAATTGTGAAACACATTGTCTCATACTTGTCAACGTTCACCTTTTTTATTCAGGAGGAAGCATCAAAGAAAAGGACAGTTTGAACACACTGTGTCTTCGTACCTCAGCAGAACTGTCATTAGTCACACAGAGATCATTAACATCATCTACTCTTATCTTGGTCCTTTACTTTTTATCAGTCTGTAGTAATAATATTCACCAAACTTCCATGTCACATAACCACGAGGATACTTTCCTTGAACAGGGTATTGTTCTGCCAAATTGAAGAGATTAAATCTGCGAGTTTCTCATTTCTTGTTCAAGGGGAAAAAAAAAAAAAGATGGGCGTCTGAGTGTTTTACTCTTTCTAGTTGGTTACTGCTTGATATTTTTCGAAGGGAATATTTAAATACAACATATAACAGCAGTTTTTTTTCTTTGGTGTGGTCTGGAATTTGCACATCTGGCTCCATTTGAATGGCAACAGGACATTTCACTCCACGATCACCACATTGTTAAACTCATCTTTTAAACACCAGAGAAAAATGTAAAGACTTGATTATTTTTCTGTACAGTTACACATGGTCCCCAGGACGTTTACTTTGTAATTGAACCTTTGACAAGTTGCTCTTAGCATTTGAATTTGATACACTTTGAAGCACCAAGTCCTTTAATTTTGTAAATGCTGTAAAAATCTGTAGAAAAAAAGACACTAGCTAATAAAAGATGCATTTCTTTGTGGCATTTATTAATTATTGTCTGTGTCTATAACAGTTAAGACTGATAAACCATCATTTGAAACACTGTCACAATGCACTTTATACATTTGGACTCATTGTTCGCAGCCTTGACATTTATGCTTCATAGAAGAGTTTATGCTGTTTTATTTCTGACATAGTTGAAATTGTCCCCTCCATATTGGCATTTTAGCCTGTTTTAGAAATCATGCTGACAATAAATAATGGTAATTTAGTGTTATTTAAAATGCCCATAGGTACAAATGAAGAATACATCTTTCAGAATGAGAGAGTGTGATTCACTGAGAGGAAGTAGGTGTCTGATTCTGGCAGAATCTGAAGCGTCCCTCCCCCTTGAGCTGGAATCAGCTTCTTTACCCCTCCCCTGGGCCTCTGGCCAAACAGACTGCTTGAGAGCTCCTAATATAGGCCCAACTGCTTTGTGGGAGAGGGTAAAGAACAGCGGAGCCACCAGCAGTCTTGAGTCTGCTGTTTTGAAAACAACTTTTTTCATGGACACACAAAAGAGTTATGGAGCCTCCTTCACAGGTGAAATGTTACTTTGGAATGAACATGACAAAGGGGAAAATATCTGTGAAGTTGAAGCTTATTATTGGAACCAAGGAAATGAGTAGCTTTGAAGACTATTTTGACAATGTCAAGTGGAGTGTTGATTGCTCTGTTGCAGGTGTCATTCCCAAAGAAGAAGAGGGAAACACACAAACAGGGTAAGTGCCATGCATGTTGTGTGTGTGTGTGTGTGTGTGTGTGTGTGTGTGTGTGTGTGTGTGTGAGAATGTGTAGATTTTGTCCACACATGCAATAATGGGGATCTAGATTGTTTGATTCTTTTATTTCTTACCATGTATTTGCAGGTTTGGTATGTGCGTGTATGCATGAACATATTCATGTGTATATGTGTGTGATAATGTGAGCTGTTATCTCTAATTCCTTCTAGACGATGCCACAATCTACATGAACTTCATGAAGAGTCACTGCTGCTATGAAGCCATTCCAACCAGCTCTAAACTGGTCATATTTGATACCACACTGCAAGTAAGACTACAGCTTTTTAACAGCACCATAGAGAGAGAGCTAGAGCAGCTCATATACCAAGCACTGAAATATGTTGCAGTTTGATTGTTTGCTTGGAAAACCTCACTCTCACCGTGTGAATGTATCTACTTCCACAGGTGAAAAAGGCCTTTTTTGCACTGGTGGCAAATGGCTTGAGGGCTGCACCTCTGTGGGATAGCAAGTTACAAAAATTTGTGGGTAAGACAAAAGATTAATGGCATAGTCGTTGTATTTATATTAAGTATTAGTCACTGTAAATTATAATAATGGGATCCTTTTCTGTCACAGGTATGCTGACTATTACAGATTTCATCAACATCCTTCATTGCTATTACAAGTCTCCCATGGTGAGCATGAATGCACTACACTTTAAAGTCACTCCCACTTAGTTAAGTTTCATTTTTGTGTAGTCTATGGTATCTATTTTAAGATGTGGTGGATTTCGTAGAAACAGACATTCCTTATTGTCAGCCACAGACAGTCATCAAAGAAGGTTATGTAATAAGCACAGTTGCAATATGTGAACATTAGCTTCTAAATGTTGGCAGTACAACAGTACAACAGGAATCTTCCACACTTGACAGAAGGTTTTGCAGTATTTGTTTTGACCTGTCTTGTGGTTTTTCTTTAAAGGTTCAAATGCATGAGCTGGAGAGCCACAAGATTGAGACATGGAGAGGTGATTCATTTCAAAGTAAATAACCAACACGGATAGATGATATTATCTCCCCACAAGCATCTCAGTAAATTCCCATTATTGCTTTATCTCTTCTTCTTCTTCTTCTTCAGATGTTTACTTACAGTATGCCAATCACTTCCTCATTAGCATTTCTCCAGAGGCCAGGTGAGTGCACATAGCACACTTAGATGTACTCTGATACTATTTTAACTAGGTAATAACTTTCTGTTGTCTTCCCGCTCTTTCCCTTCAGCCTTTTTGATGCCATCTATTCCCTACTCAAATACAAGATCCATAGGCTGCCCGTTATCGACCCAGCATCTGGAAATGTCCTTCATATCCTGACCCACAAAAGAATCCTTAAGTTCCTGCATATATTTGTGAGCAAGCTTTAATTCAGATATTTAATATGGGGTGTTTTTCCTCCAGTTAACATGATGTTTATATTTGTTATAATCTTGTCCTGAAAAAAAGGACTGTGGCAGTTAGTTTCTCCTTCGACTGTTTGGATGTTTTCAGGGGAAAAAAGTTCCCAAGCCTGCGTTCGTTCAGAAGCAGATCCAGGAGCTTGGGATTGGAACTTTTAGGAACATCGCCACTGTAAAGCAAACAGCATCACTTTATGATGCCCTCTCCATATTTGTGGAGAGGCGGGTCTCTGCACTGCCAGTAGTGGATGAACAAGGTATACTCTCAGCATTTTTAAAGATAATACACCATAGAGCTGTATCTATTACTATTGATGACAACTGCAACATCCAACAATGTATTTTCTTAGGCAAAGTGGTGGCACTCTATTCCAGATTTGATGTGATTGTAAGTACCACACAGACATATTATGTGCTGGTTTAACTGAGTCTAGTTGTAAAGATAAAGTGCTCTGATCAGTAATATTTGGTAACAGCTGCTCAGAAACTGGAGTGTGTTCTTGCTCCTTGGCAGAATCTAGCAGCCCAGAAGAGTTACAACAATCTGGACATGACTATGCAGGAGGCTGTTCGCAGGCGCATGTGTTTTGTTGAGGGAGTAATTAAGTGCTATCCTTATGAAACCCTGGAGACTATAATAGATCGCATTGTCATGGCTGAGGTAGGTCTGTCCTTCAAAAGCATTTTGATCTGTTTGGGCAGTCAAAATATTCATTATCAAATCATCACATCAGAATAATGTATTTCCTCCATATCACAGGTCCATCGGCTGGTCCTGGTGGACAGGGCTGATGTGGTGAAGGGCATCATCTCTCTGTCTGACCTGTTGCAGGCCATGGTCTTAACCCCTGCAGGTATTGACGCCCTTTTGTCCTAGCACCAGGGGACAGAGGGTCCCCTTCACTCGTTTACCACCTGTGTAGACATGAGTCCTGGCCATGTACCCAGGCAGGTAGGCTCTGGAGCCTCTCTCCCACCTCCCAACAACCCCCTGCCACCCTACATGCCATCTTGTCATGTGTTTCTCACAATCAGAAAAACCTGCTGCTTTGTGTGCAATGATAGCTGCTGAGTGGAATGATAGTAGCTTTTGTTTGTCTTTCAGAAATCGCTACATGATCACAATGAGAGCTCTGCCCGTCCTGTTGTTTACATTAAGAGGATCTGTGTTAAATCCAAGTAACAATAATGGTTAGCTGGCCTTGATACTGTGATGAATCTCTGTAGGTGTCGAGCACCATATTGGCTGCATTTGATCAAATTGATCAATATATGTTTACTCAGTGCGGTAAATTTCCGAATTAAACATTTGTATCAGAAATTGCTGTTGTGTGTTTTTTTCCTATGTACAGCTCACAGAGAAATACAATGTGTGGAATCTGGATGAAACTGCTGGAATTGTTCTCATACTGGAGAGTTTATTAAATAAAACAAATATCAGGAGCTATACAGACAAATTTAAAAAATCAACCATACATAGACAATAGTCCTCTCAAAATGTACACATTAGACTATCAGTGGCATCTGCAGTGGTAGAAACAGTAGTCGGACAGTGTGTCATCTTTATGTAACCTTCTTGCAGCAGTATCTCTAACCACACTGTGGTACACTTGGGCTTTAACCCTATCCTCTCTATACAGTAAACAAGGAAACATGTGACTTTTTTTTTTTCTTTCTCATCCGTGACGGGCCTTGTGATCCCTCCGCCCATCTGTGTAATTGGTACATAATTTTGCCAGAAATGAAGCAGGAATAAGATCGGAAATACATAATTTCTTCAAAGTAAAATAACCTGACGCGATATTAAATGTTGGGATTACACGTGGAAAGAAAAAAGTCCGGGTTTCGAACGCAAGCATGTTTTGCAACTTGCCTCGGTTTGATTAACCAGAAATATATGCAAACTATTATACAATCAATTGCAAAACATATTTTCTGCTCACTTTCACATTGGTACATTGTGATCTTCTTGACACACGTGATAACATTTGTTTTGTTTTAGTTTACAGTAGTCGTTGAATAATTATGATCAATTGTTTTTTTTTTTTTTTAAAGAACTTGTATTTTTATGCACTAAGTACATTTTAATTCATAATTTTTGCTTCGCGTGCATCGCTGCATAGTCGACCGCTTTTATTTGGAAGGTCACAACCGGAAGCTTTACTGTTTCAGCTCTGTAAAACTTGACGCTGATCCCTCCGTACACCCCGTGATCTCCAAAACAACATAACAAAGTGGGGGAAAACATGGCGAGCGGAGAGGAGGCCAGAAGACGCCCCTCGGTTACCTCCTCTTCGGTCGGCCTGGAGGCTCTGTTCCCTGCCGGGACGTCGGAGCAGGCCTGTGGGGACGGAAACCCGGAGCTTGTTCGCCTGCGGGAGCGTCTTCAGGGTTGGCTTTCGCAGTATGAGCCCCTGCTGCTGTGGGTGCAGAGGCTGCTGGTCTGGGAGAGGCCGTTGTACAGCATCTCTGTCGCCCTGACACTCAACACATTATTCTGGTAACCGTCGAGTCTCTGTTGAATCACGCTGGTCACCTCTGACAGCCCCATACGGCTACACCGAAGTGCATCGTTAGCTAGCTGGCTAACGTCAGCGGGGATATTACGAGTGAATGTCAAGACAAGTTAGCTAATCCCACGTCTTTAGCCCAATGCTAACGTTGCTGGCAAGCTAGTTTAAACTCAAATTTAAACTCGGCTAATTTGGCGTCACGCATTAAACTGTGTCGGGAAATGCACGTATGCGCTGATAAAATGGAAAATCCGTGTTATTTTGAGTAGTTACACCTGCTAGCTTTTGTTAAGCTTAATCCTAACAAACACTCGTGTCATGCTGAGTGTCCCAGGCCTTGTTAACCAGCTGTCACTGACAGCTTATTACTTTCTCCTGCCTCACATTAGGCCAACTAATAGAGGTGCTATGTAGATGTGCTTCTTAAATGTAATGTGGAAAATGAGCTTAATGGCATTCCAAGCATATTTATTTTAATTGTATGTCAGTGTGTTGAATATAAGCCAATTGGTAGGGTGTTTATATGTTTGTTCAGGCTCCTGTCCTCCACCTCCCTGCGGCCTCTGTTCCTACTGAGTGTGTCCCTGCTGGGACTTATGCTACTGGAGAGATGGAAGCCCAAGTTGCCCATCATTACTGGTAAGTCATTTGAAACTGGTCTTTAAGTTTTATCACTTCAGCAAATAGATTTTGTTGTTGAAGATCATCTTCACCCTTCAGGGTTCTACAGTAATCTTGATCACTTTATTTGTGTACCATAGTGCACTTTTTGCTCATGATTGCTTGCTGATTGTTTGTTTTTCTCCACTACGGCAGTTCAACATGCAGAGGCTCACCCTGTACAAAGGTGTGTAGTGTGTGTGCATGACAAATACAATAGTTTAAGATCACCTGAAATAACACAAAGGAAGAGCTTATGTTAAATTCCAACACTGTGAAGTCCTCATGTTTGACATTTTCCTCGCGTGTGACACCACAATATTTTAGCTAATTCTAGGCTACTGGTCTAGTTGTGTGTGTTTCCCTCCCTCCACTGTCATAAGATGCACATGAAATCCTACCCTACCTCTCTGAGTCACTGCAGTACAACTTTGTTCTTTACAAGTGTTGATTTCTCACTCTCTTCTTTGTTTGTGTGTGTGTATTGTTGTTTGCATACAGTGAAACAATGAGTGGTGAGCAGCGTCTGCTCAGTATTCCTGAGCTCAGCCACCACCTGGCTGAGAGCTACCTGACCTGCTGTCTGTACCTTCAGGAGATGCTGCAGTACAAACGACAGAACCATGGCAAGGTACAGACTGCTGTTTCCATGCAGCCACTTTTGTGTAGGTGACTGATGGCAGACAGAGCCATTACTCTGTATTTGAAAGTAAACTTTGCTAACAATATGGCTGACTAGGCATATGACTACTAACTGTAGGTGCTGCAGTTGATGTAACTCTTTCTTGTCTATCATACGTAAACATGAATACACCACACACCTGCAGATGTCATTTTTTCACTTCCTCTTTTTGTATCCCTTGTGGCCTGAATGTGTGGTAGCCTAATTTCTGTTATTTGTTCTGTGCCTCAGTTCTGTGTGATGATGTGCAGTGGCTGCTTTGTACTTGCCGTGGTTGGACATTATGTCCCAGGAATCATGATTTCCTATATTATAGGTGAGTCTCTTGTATGCCTACATGGCAAAAAAAAACTGTTGTGCCCAGCCCTGAATTTGAATGTGATCAAACAATTCCAACATCTAGTTTTGTTAATTGTGAAGAGTCGAGATACAGTCATTTTTGCTGTGGGTCTGTTCAGTCCTGAGCGTGCTGCTGTGGCCGCTGGTCGTGTACCACGAACTGATCCAGAGGATGTACACAGGCTTGGAACCGATCCTGATGAAACTGGACTACAGCATGAAGGGAGATACCGAGCACCGCAAACATGACAAGAGGAGTGAGTACTGCTGTGATGCCTCAAGGCCATAGATTTAAGGATAAAGTAATGTGCACACACACTTGTGCTTGTAACATCAATACAGGACTTATACATGGAATACAAGGAAGAACTGCTCCACCAGGAGCCTGAGTCTTGAACCTTGTTAGACTTTGTTTTTCTTCAAACCAAAACTCAGATAGAAACCACCTGCAAACGCTGAAAGAATAATAGCCATTGTAACATCACTTATTACATAACTGTGTAAATGATAATATGTCAACTATCAAGGAAGTGGGACCAGAGGTTTCTCTGGTTGCATTTGTTCCTAGATCCGATATCTCCCCTACAGTAATTGCACACTCATTATCCCGCACTTCATTTTAAGGTGTGGTACAAAACTGAGTATCATTCCTCTTTTGAATCAGTTCTTTTGGTCACATCTTTCTCCTACATGGTGACATAATAATGTGCTTGTTTTAACAGAGGTGAAGAAAGAGATGGAGGAGGGTGACGAGCCGAGAGCTGAAACGGAGAGTGAGAGTGAGGAGGAGCTGTCTTGCTTTGCTCCAACGGTATGGACACACACACACACACCTGTAAACATGACCCACATTACTGAGCCACATATAGTAGACTTGTGATTTTTTTTTTTTTTTTTTTTTTTTTTTTTGATAGATGGCACTCTGAAGTGTTGTGTGATAAATGTATGATGCAGTGCAACCATACGTTTCTTCAGTAAATGACAGTGCAGACAGGGTTTCAGGGGTTCAGTCTGTGAAATGAATTAAGACCTACAGAGCTAACTTACAAAATATAAATGAAAACTATTGTAATGATGAACTCTTCACGATAAAGTCTGTTTTATTATATAATAATAATACAAGAAACTGACGATGTTGGTGTTATGGCAGTGATGCAAGTTTAACACTGTGCTTTCTTTTACTTAGGTGGATGTGAAGACTACAGCTCTGGCGATGGCCATCACAGACTCAGAGTTGTCAGATGAGGAGGCATCCATCTTGGAGAGTGGAGGGTTCTCAGTGTCCAGAGCCACTACTCCCCAACTCACTGATGTCTCTGAAGGTAAATAATGCATTGGTTCCCATCTTAATCTTTTTATTTAGTGGAGGTAATGGAGGCTCTACTGATGTGAGCTCACTGTTGGACAAGGTTCCCTTCATTAAATTACATCCACAGTAATCAAAGAAAACCTGTCACTGTTTTTCAGTTTTTGTTTTCAGTGTTCTTAATTACATTATTCACATTACATTCATGTTTTGGTGTCTCATCTCTGGACTTAGACCTGGACCAGCAGAGTTTACACAGCGACCCAGATGAGTCCTACCTTCGGGATCTCCCTGAGTTTCCCTCAGTCGAGGAGTTCCCATCCATTGAGCACAACCTGCTCCACTTTCCTCTGCGAGGTCCAGGCCAGGTTGAGGGAGCCCAGGCTGGTGCTCAGTCAGAGGGAGAACCACTGAGCCCTGCCAGCCTCCTCATCCAGCACCTTGCGTCCCCACTTCACTTTGTGAACACACACTTTAACGGACATGGACGACCACCAGGGACTGAAAAGGTCTTATTGTCTGTGCCAGGTGCAGGGCAGGAAGCAGGGGGGCAGGGGGGAGAGGAGAAGGAAGCTGCAGTAACCCAGGGTGCACAGCAGTCCTTGGAGGCCCTGAGTGAGGAGATTGTGAGCACGGCCATCTCTGCTGTGGTGCAGAACACTCTGTCAGCCCTGCTGCGCACCAGTGAGGCCAGCGAGGATCCCTCTCTGGCTGAATTCCTTCCCACTGAAACCCCCCCGAGCGCTCTGGAGACCTTCACCCCACCCACCGACACCACTGCTAACACTACAGTTACTACAATAGGGGCACTGGAGCCTGATGAGGAACTGGACGAGGCGATTACGACAGAAAGTGGCGCTGGCGAGGAGATGCCTGACGACACACTAGTCCCAACTGAGGAGGAGGACTTTGAGCTTCTGGACCAAAGTGAACTGGAGCAGGTGGATGAGGAGCTGGAACTCAGCTCTGACAGACAGCTGGTGGAAGGAGCTCCAGACACGCCTCCATCTCCTCAACATCAACCACAGTCATAGCTTCCCTGTTGCCTCCCCCTATCCTCAACTCCCACTGTTTTTGTTTTATTTGTATGTTAGAACTACATTATATCCATACACACTGCTATAAAGCATTTATCAAAGAATATAATGCTGTTGGTTGTTGATAATGTGGCAGATGGTTGAGATTAATTGGTCCATTCTGTTTTCACATTCTCATATTGCAGGGGTCTGTTCAGCCTTGGTACCTGAGTTGGTTCTAGTCCAGGACCATCACATAATTGGGATCACCAGCTATTATCAGGTGGCATTCATGACAGGTTTGATCTGTACACTTAGATACAAAAACAGAAATTATGAATAATTCATCTACATTTGAGATTGTTGTGATGTTACACTGCCTGTTGAGCTGATGGTATCATGTCAAGTGAGACCAGGTTCAAGGTAGAGCTTGGGTTAATAGTTATAGAGACATCACTGTTGTCAGTGGCTGCATAGCATTCTATATCAGGGCTCTGGGTTTTTCATGGTTCATCTAGCATTGAAATTTGCTTGATCATTTAGCAGTTTTCAAAGCATAATGATCAAATTCAGTCTCGCATCACAATGATGATGCCTTTATTTTCTACTAAGAGCTGAATTATTCCACCTTGTTTTAGTTCAAAAGCAGATGTTTATCTAGATGGTGTGATGAAAAGGTGAAATGTTGGATCGCTATCTATTAATATATGTTATAAATTATTTAATTTAATTGCCAGATAATGAAAGTTTATTGTTGAGACGGAATTTGAAAGTAAATTTTATCCCTTCAGATGCCCATAGTGATTGCATTAAGTGTTTTAAAGATGGCACTGTGGACGCCCATGTTTAAAAAGTAGTTGCGTATTCCCAGAGTTTGACTCTAGTAAAACTAAAGTATTACCCTTCACTTTATTTGCACCTTCACGGTGTCAAAAGCATTCAGTCATTAGTGGTCTTTCACTCGTTGCCTGGAAATGGAAACTTAATCTTTGACATTGTTGGATGTTGACAAGTAGATCTTTACCCATACACATAAGTGACTTTGATGTGGCAAGATAAAAGAATTGTTCCTGAATTTCCTCTGTGGTTGATGCCTAATCTTTATTTATAGGTGCAAATACAATTTAATTTCATACATCCATATCCATATGTTATTGGATTTACTCTCGATCTACGACTTGTATACATGTATAGTCATTACTGGGATATGTATTTTTACCAAATAACCTCCTTTGTACCACGACAAGTCCGTGCATGCCATGAATCACGCATGTATTTACCATAATCAATATTTGCGGTAAATTTCGGAAAGAATGTTACTTTACAAGAGATTATTTTTTTGTTTTTTGAAGAGACATAATATTTCAATTATTCCCTATGTATCTGGCCGCTGCGGGGGAGAATAGCTGACATGATAAAAAGAAATATCTAGCACTATAATCAACTGTATGATGAAGCCCATTTTTGCTTTTGTAAACCACTCAGCATCCAAATCTCAGGGGTGGGTTGTACAAATTGAATATAACAGACTATGTGTCCATTTCCCTACTTGTCGTAGTGCATTGTATTTGTACTAACCTTTCCTTTTTCAGTCATTGCCTCCTTGTGTATAGTGTAGAAATGCTAAAAAGGAACGTGTATATTCTGCATGTAAAAACAGCACTGTTCAAGTTCTCCTTGTCAACTGACAAAGTACTGCACAATTTGTGAGAAAAGGTCAATTTGAATGTTTCAGGTTAAAAGAGCCCATTAACTTGCATTTGTTTGATATTTAATTATCAACGAGAGGAAGACAAATTTTGATGTGTCCTCATTTGTTAAGGACTACCCAAGTGTAAATGGGTGGCAAGTGATAACATCAGATTTAGAGGATATTAACAGACTAGTTTGTGTATGGTTGTAGTGTGTTTTATGCTTAAAATATGGCTTCTTGAACTATATAAAGAAAGGCACTTATTGAACTGTACAATTTTAAAAAAACAAAAAAAGGAATATATTTTCTAATTTCTCCTTTTTCCATAAAGTACTCAGTTTGATCTTTTACATCTAAAAATATAGCAGTTACAGACGAGTTTCACAAAGCGGAAAAGATTTATTGTCATAAAACTGGTAAAAACTGCAACTCCACATGTGAAACTAAGAGAATAAAAGAACAAACTGAAACAAACTTTATCTGGATAATTTTCTTTGTTCATCTGCTTCTAATCTCTATGTAGTATCAACTGGCCTCCTTTTCCTTAACAATCATGCAATTTTCTGAGCCAAGTTCTTTTTCCTGGAAAAGAAAAACAACTAACTTACAGGCTTTTGTAAACACCTTATGATTAAGATAAATGTGTATGATTGCAGTTATGAGAATGTATGTGGTGCAACATCACCCAGTATTTTTGTAACTTGTCTTACCTGCCTGAGTTCATCAGCAGAAAGCTGAAGTATCTCCTTCAGCTCATCACCAACCGTCACATCAAACAGCAAAGACCATTTACCGTCTTTGAATGTGACTGGAACTGAGAGGACAATGCCATCTGGGAGATTGTAGTAGCCTGCAAGTAGCCAAAACACTGGTCAATATTACAGCTAAAATACGGATTTGAAGTTTTTCATCCTGGCCATCAACAATGTCTGAGGTCGCTTTGTCACACATGGCTGTGTGTCTACCTGGGCTTAGTACACCCAGAGAGATGATCTTATCTGGACCACAGGTTCCATTCCAAGTCTTGAGGATGGTCAGGATCCCATTGGCAGCTGACATGGAAGCTGCTTGACAGGTCTTTGAAGCCACGGCTGCACGATGGCATCGTACCAAGTCTTGAAAGTCTGTCTCCAACCATTTCCTGGAAGGAAGAGGGAGATTATTGACTTTTTGGCATATCCCAGCACAAGATTTTTTCAGAGCAGGCAGTTTTATTTCAGATGATATTGTGCAATCAACACAGCGTGGACTGAGGTCACAGCAGGGTAGGGTGTGCCAGTTTTGTAATATGATGGTAGAGCTGCACCAGACCATATCATTTTATTGTTTGTTTAGCCTGTCAAACTGCAAGTCCAGTGGAGTTCACTAACAGTGAATGCAGTAAAGCATATCAATTAGATAATATGAACGTAGTTTGAGACAAATAAAAAAATAATTTGTCCCTAATAATCTCAAGCACTGAAGCATATAAAAATGTACAATTTATCAAAAGCCTTTCTGTTCTTGTAACAAACCTGTCATGGAAAATGTTAAGGAGCGACTGGGAAAAGGAAGCTGGTCCTTTGATTGGGCCATCATAGTTGAAAACCTTTGCTCTCTGCATATCAATGTAGAAACTACCACTGATGTTTCCCCACACTATGACATCTGTAATATCTAGAGGAGAAGAAGAGGGGGAACTTGTTAATGAATGCAGTGGAGTGCAATGGAGGTATGGGTCCAGTGATTTACAGACGCTACCTGACGCCTTAACTTTCAACTTCTTTGCAATTATGGCCCTGGCTTCATTCTCCAGTTGAGTTGCCACGGTGACAAATTGGTCGCTGTCGATGGAGTGGGTATTGCCCACAAGAAGTGAACATCTCAAATTGACAAATGCGTCACCAGACACAATCACCTTCACCTCCTTGTTGGCCCTTGAGTCAATCAGCTGTCCATACTCTCTGTAGCGCTCTGAGATTTCCATTACTTTGCTCTTCTTCTTTTCCTGCTTACTCATATTCTCTGTATTGCTGTCATCAGACCAGCAATCATCCAGCAGGAGGATGACATCTGCCTCTTGGAAAGCTTGTTCCAAATCTGTGTGAATGGTCACCTGTGAATGATTATAAAGGTGGCCTTATTTTCCTTCTGATATGATTAAAGAAAGGCACATCTTCTACAAGGCCTATACCTGATGGAGCAGAGGGAGTGCAAGGTCCTCCATCTCCATCCTCAGCCCCTGCAATCCCTCCTCACCCTCCTCCAGGTCCAATAGGTGGAGGCTGATCGCAGCAACATGGGGGAACACTTCAGCAGAAAGCAGATTGGGGATCAGGAAGTGGCAGGCAGGGTTGAGAGCACTGAAAAGTATGGGGAAATTTACAAATCACGTCCGTTGAGAAACATTTCCACAAATTTGTCATTTCTTTTTCTTTGAGTTTTTTTTTTTTTTCAGACTAATCCACCTGCTGATCCATATGTGAAGGGGTTTGATGAGACTCGCACGGTGCTGCTCCTCCACAATAAGGTTCATTGAGGCCTCGAGATTCTCTGCTGCGACACTCAGCATAATCTCTGTAGACATGTCTGATGCGAAGCTGTAATAGTCCTACACAACCAGTGATCAATGAATGAATGAGGCTTGAGCTTGAACGTGATATTCATTAAGATCGATGCCTACCTGACAGTGCTCAAGGAAATCACTGAAGCCCCCCAAGAGCATCCCTTTGCCCCCTCGGTCCACCAGTTCCCTCCAAACCAAAGGGGACTTCTCGTGTTTCCAGCCATTTCTTTTGCAGGTGGAGTCCAGCCATTCCTGCCAGAGACCAAGTAAAGGTCACACTAACTAGAGTAATTACCACGAATAATGTACCCGTGGCTTATAAATTAAAAGAGCTCCAGAGAGTTAAAGTTACCGTCCATTCGCCTGGCAGGATGGAGATCTTATGGACCCTGAAGTTTGGCAGAGATCGCTGCAGAGCATCTGCTAAAAGTTCCGCTTTGGCAAAATAAGGGCAGTCTGCTCTACCTGTAGATGTTGACAGTGTACAAGTAAGAAATACCATTTTTTTTTTTATAGACAGTCAAACTTATATAAACTCAAACTTCACCAGCAAGCACAAACTTGGCCATCCTGCCCCTGTGGTGTCGGTTACCAGGACATTGGAGTTGTAGCGTTTATTTGAGTCCGAGTCGGAAACACAACAAGAAATATGAGGATGTGACATGAATAGGGCCAAAGTTAGACTTTATTAACAATCCAAATAAATATTATACGTTCGATATTTTATATTCACATTTTTTTCACGGCCTTGATAATGTATGCGTTAGTTTGACAGTCCGTGGTGAGCTTGTGTTGACAGGGGGAACGAATACGGCAGCGCACACAGCAGGAAGCGTGTTGTGAGGACAGTACCTCGCTGGAGAGGGTTGGATTTGGTTGTTGCCTCTTTTCGTAATGCTAAACGACTTTGTCAGACACACTAGGTGCAGCAAGCACCACTTGTTTCTTTGACTCAGTTATTTGAATGTTAGAGTAATAAGGTAGGCCGCACCACTGAGCTAACCCTGGCTAATGTAGCTAGCCTGTTGGAGGCTAGCTCGCGTATTGACCTTGTGATATTTTCATAACAGTGTTTTCTTTATTTGTGCTAGCTACTTGTAGAGTAACTGAGTTGTATTTTCCGTTTATTATGTCCAATTTTCTGAATACGTTATGTTAGATAGTAGCTCTCGCCTTTTGCAGGGGGACCTCTGGAATAAATTTGTACACCCGAGTTTAACGCTACCGTTTTCCCCCTTGTTACAGCCTTTAAGGCTTTTAAATTAACCCGGTACAATGTCTGTCCGGGTGGCGGAGGAGGTCATGAGGTGGGCCCTGCGCCTTTATAGCCGAAGGCCTCAGTGGACTCAGCTGATGACATCTGGTGTCCAACACACAACTCGTCCCCGTCAGCTAGCACATGTTTTGGGCACAAGGCAAAGCCTGGTCGGTTCAGCGAGGTTTCATTCACAAAGTAGTATTCACAATGAGGACTTAAAAGACAAGGATGTCCCCTCCTCTTTAGGACGTTTATCATTGCCTGGTAATACCACCTTAAAAGAAGTATCCCCGTTCACGGCCAAACTGCAGGACTGTCGGTCCCCATCAGACGTGTTGGACCTCACTTGTCAATATGCACCTACAGTTCAAGAGATCAGCAAATGCCTGAACCGCATGTGGGTCACCAGTAAGAAGTTGTCATTTGAGCAACGGCACTATGAGATTCAGCTCATGTTTGAGAATCCTGCATTTGACAAACTACTCCAAATGACCAAGAAGAATGTGGGCTACATGCAATGTGATAGTGTGGCTTTCTGTCTCCTGAGCATCCTCAAACTGGGTGTGCCTCAACAAAGCCTTGTGGTCAGGACTCTGATCCAAGCCTGCCAGGTAGGCAGTCAAAGATCAGCAAGCAAAGATATTTTCTTAAAGGCAATATTTTGGCATTGTTGTTTATCCAAGTGTTTTTTATTGTCCACTAACAGGAGAACCTGAACAACTTTGATGAGAAGAGCTTATCTATCTTGGCCACCTCTCTGGATCAAATGGACAACAGCCCAGATGTCAGTGCACTGAAGAAGGCCATGGGGTACGGCTCATCAAAGATTCTTATAGCTCAGGCAAAAATATTGACATCAAAATTTAAAATTACCATGGAAAATAAAACCTTCCGGCCTCAGACATATCCACGTATCAGAAAAAAATGAGGCCTTTCTTCTAATTCCATATTTTCCACTAAGTTTTAATTTACATTCATTTGTGTGGCTCTGTCATAGGCTTATATTTGAGCACCGTCTTCCCAGTATCAAGAGAGTTATCTCTCTCCAGACCATGATGCGTATGCTGGGAAAGAATGCCCCACTGCATCTGAAAAAGAAATTTGAGGTCAGTTTACGAGTCATGGTTTTGACCACATTTTGTGTTCATATACCTGTTTGTGTGATTCTAACATTATCCAAGTTTATGACTGCCAGCTCCTGTCTTCTGTCTGTCTGTCTGTCTGTCTGCTCAACATTCTGGCCGCTCTCAGAGGGCCCTTTTTATTGTTTTATATTAGTATTTATAATTTAAATTTACTAAACACACTCAGTGAAAACAAATGGTGATCCTTTTGCCATGGTTTGATCACAGCTACAAATCAGTATGTTTATCAGTATCAACAAAATTGACCTGTGTTTTTACCTGTAGCTGAATCTGTTCGATTTTGACATTTGCTTTGATCATGTATTCCTCCAGAAAAAGGCTTTATCAATGATAGATTCGTTCACCCTTCCCAACACCCAGTACATGATCTCCACCATGGCCGCAGTGGACCTCTACTCCAAACCACTGCTGGAAATCTGCAATAAGAAGATCACAGGTAAAATATTGTATAAGAAAAAAATGTTTCTAATAACAAAGTATGTATTTTACAGAATTGTCAGCATGAAAATTGAAAAGAAAACTAAAAAGAAATCTTAAAGTCTTACCAATGTGCTGTCCCTCTTTCTACATCTGTCCTGTCTGGTAGAAAACATCAATGTAATCCCCACTGGCAGATTGTTGTCACTGCTGTACTCGTATAAGGATCTGCAGTGCAGAGACTTGGATCTTCTCACCAGCATTTCAGACTATGCCGCCTCCACACTCGACATATGGACCAACAAACAGGTGCTGCAACAGAAAATTGTCTTCTAACCCCTTTCTACGAAAAGTCATGCCTATTATAACCTAATAAGTGTTTTCAAGATGGTTCAATCTCGTATATGATATTTGTCTGTTCAGGTGTGCCTCTTCCTGTCTGTGTTTGAGAGCCTCGTCTTCTGCCCAGCAGCCTTCATGGAGGCATATGCCAAGAAGGTGATCTCCTGTCCAGATTTCCTGACACTGAAAGACCTCCTCTGTGTTCTGAAGGTGTACTCTTTTCTTAACTATGATCTGCAGCAAAACAGACAACAGTAGGTCATTTATATGTCTCCATCTTTCAAATTCTGTTGGCTAATGTTAATGTTTATTTTAGATGCATTACTTTCAGTGAAGGTGACAATTACTTGCAAAGTTTGATGTTTGTGTTGGGTTTCGTTCTTCCTGATCCAGGTTCCTGGATAGTCTCAGCCAGGTTGTGGAGTCCTATCTGCCCAAGATGTCTGGAATTATGCTTTTAAAATGTGTTTACTATCTGTCTCTAATGGGCCACTTCCCCTCTGCACCACTGGAGCAACTCCTGCAGAGTAGCACGATAGAGCAGATAGAGAGTACGAGACACTGAACTCACACACAGAGACACACACACACAGTTGTCTTTATTCTTTATTTCCTTTGAACTTGGATTTTTGAATTTCATTGATCTCGACCTCTTCTGTTTCTCCTCAGCATCACCAACTCTCCAGAAAGACGAGAAAATGTTTCGGATTGTGGACTTGTGCCTCCGTCTTGACCGTCCTCCTCTCCCTCGCCCCCTCACTGTCCCCCCATCTGTCCTTGGAGCCTCCCCAACCAGTTCAGTAGATAACCAGTTGCTCTCACAGATGCTGCACAGTGTTTTTAAGGACGAGGCAGACACAGTGCTACAGGAAATGGTGATGGTGGAGAACTTCTACCTTATAGGTAAAGAAGGCCTTGGTTTCATAGTTAGAACACTTTCATCCTGGGTTTATTTCTTAATTATTATTTTGATGATTAAAATGAGTTGAATGTGTTTGTATTTTGTTAGTTAAGTTATACATCTATTTGTTTTCCAAGATGGTGTCAGAAAACAATTTAATCTTGTGAAACTGTGAGGCGAGTAAGCAGCTTTGTGTGTTGACTCTCAGATGGTTTGATAACTAAACGTCTGCCAGCCCAAACCTCTGTGACTGAAGCGAGCGGCTGTGACGGAGGAGAGTTGTCTCCAGCAGAGAGCAGTCAAAGGTAAATTATCGGCATTGGTTTGCTATCGAAAAGATCACCAGACTCAATCTTTCAGCAAATCTGCAGCGATATTTTATTTGCAGTATTCTTTTCTGAATTAAATGTGCTCATGTCATTTTTGGTGACGTCTGACTGCTGTGACAGCAGGTGGAGCGGATGTTTCTGGGGTTTTTTCATCGCAATGTCGGGCACTGATGCATACTGTGACCACAAATATCAAATATCTGATTCCAAAACTGGACATGCAACAAAATGATACAGTTTCAGAGTTAGTTAGATATTGTCTGTTAAAAAAACAACTTTGGTAAAAACAAATTAGATTTGAACTGTGAACATTTTTAAATTGACCTACACTGACATTTTAATGTGCACATTTCATTTTAATGAACAGAAGCCTTTTTATTTTAGAAGTTTTTTATTTTTCTTTAATTGTAATGTACAATTTTAAACATAAATTGTACCAATGGAAGTTATAAATTTTCATCATCAGTCCTTTGACAGATCACAACTGAAACATAAACACAATGGCAAAACGGCACTTAACAAACCAGACAAACAAATTTACTCATATCTGTTATCTTATGTCTTTCTCACTGCTTCACTCAGATTTTTATTTATCTGGATTTTGTCTGTTATTCTGTTTTAAATTACTCATCAAGTGTTTTTTTAAAAATTATTTTAATTGTCACTGCTGGTTTGTTTTGCTGGTTCACAATGCATGATGCAAAACGAACCAGCAGTGAGTATGGTATATTTTGTAGTATATCATTTGTTGCTTGCATCACACAGTCCTTGTTCCGATCCTCTATCATTGTGCATAGAAAAATTAAATGACATTTTAAAATACAGTACCAGATAAAAAACTAATTGAATCTTTATTATATAAAGAAATTATGATAAGCCCTCTGAGTAGATGTTAAGTGTGTCAAAAGAGTCACAATACAAATGAAGATACCATCTTCTTCATCAACTTCTTATGTCTGTCTGTAAATTTTTTGTCCAATGTTCCACTGTCATGCCTTTTGTCAGCCTTAAAGCCTACAAACACTTTTCTTTTTCTACTAGAACTGCGGTAATTTACGCACCAAATTCTGCCTTTTGCTACGGATCAACCAATCCCCGTGGGTTCCTTGCAGTCAAGATTCGCCATCTGAAGATCTTGGGATATAACCCTGTCTTGGTGAGACTGAAGTGATTTTGGCTCTTCTTTTTTTCAGAAACCACTAGTTGCTGAGACAATATTCTGCATTTTAATGTTTTTTTTTTTTTTTTTTACATTCTGAAGTTGTTAAGCACTAAAATTCTCTGGATACATCTGGAGGAAGTATAAATTACAGTTGTGTAACCACAAGCCTGCCTCGGCCACATGTTGCTTTCAGATATGATCGTGAACCCTTTAGTGTCCAAAATATCTTCAGTGAACAGTGCACTTATTTCCTTTGGTATGTATTAGTAAATATTGTGTTCCTCCATGAGAAAAGCTCACTGACATTTACTAAAATGCTTCTTCAAACAGTTGCCGCAACTATTTAACACTGTGTAAATGTGCAGAGTGCATCTCAGTAAAAGTGAGACTTACACCGTTCTGATCCTGTTCTCCAGGTATCAGAGAGGGAGCTGAAGGAGGAAAAGAGCGCAGAGATCATCAGTAGACTGATTTTTCCTGAACGCCACAGATCTGAAATGGATCAACTACAATCATGAAGTCAGATGTCAAGAGTAAACAGATGTAATCATCACGAACACACATTGTATTGCTGTAAACAATTATAAAGAAAAAAATAAATCTTAAGTGTGTAAAGCCACACTGATGAAGGCAAACAACTGACATGTTTAATTTTTCTGAGACTCCTATAAGATCTTCATGAAAGTGTCTTTGCAGTCTTTTTTTTTTTTTTTTTTTTTTTTTAGCAGTTTTAAAGGAAAACCTGCATTTGTCTTTGGTGTGCACTCGTTTCCCCAGTTTGCAAGAGAGTCACTGAAAAGCGACTGTGGGGGAAGGACAAAATTCTTTTATCATAGACGTTATGTTTTTTTGGCTTGAAAAGCTAACAGAAACAATGTGTTCATCTTGCTGACGCTTGCAGTAGTAGATGAGTAAAACCATGCAGCTAAATGAAACCAATAAAAGCTGTCTGTGCTTTGCAGTAGCTGCACAGAAACTGCAAGGTGAGCAAGGTAAAGGTGGAGTCCCTTTGAAGCAGCTACATCTGCAGAGAGCACAAGGAGGGAAAAACAGTAGATGGAGGAAGACAGGAAACGGTGCAGATTGTTATTGTTTGATACGTTTACCTCTCCTTGTCATATATCTGGTTCTCATCAACATCAGTGTTCTTTTCACACAAGTACAAGCATGCAAACTACAGAAAGAAACCTGATGTGATGAAAGTGGTATTTTGATATGTTTGAAACTGTGGTTTATAGAGGCCTCTGACTGGTTGTGCATCTGTTTTGTTTTTTATAGTGGTTGCTGACCCTTATACTACAAAGATTTACAGGCTGAATGAACCATTCTGTGGTTAAACTCCCCTTATTCAGACACCACCTTCTGTTTCAACCACAGAGATAGGGGTTCTAACCAGAGATGTGTGTAACAGACACAATGACAGTGAGGGACTGAAACAGGAAGAAAGCAAAACCAGAGCTGTTGGGTATGTCTTTTTTTTTTTTTTTTAATTTTTATACAACCACAGCTGTAAAAGGAACTGCTACTTTTGCTGTGTAGACACAAAACAATAACTGCATGAAATACAAATTAATTCACACAAAACCTTGCTCAGAACTCTCCAGTGAGCTATGAGGACGTCCCATCTGTTCGTATCTAAGTTCATGGGGATAGTTGTGCAAATGAACTTAAACTTCTGTTGGCGCATGTAAAATCAGAAGTGTCGTGGTATGGGATTCAGAGCCCATTTCTTCTTTCTGCGCTCCCTCGGTACTCTGGGTTTGGTGTTAATGTAATCACACTGGGAGTCCATCTTCCTCAGCTTGGCCTGGGAGACACATGAAGACAATTGAGCAATAGCAATTGAGCAAGATTTTTAAAGTCAGATGCCAACACTTTTTTATTTACAGGCCAATTAAGCAATACATAAGATAATAAATGCAACAATTTTCCAAAACAGAATTTACTTCCTAATGGGGATGAGAAAGCTCTCACACTTTTGTTTTTGTTTTTTTAGTGGGAAACTATTTTTAAATTGATGAAATAAAGAATAGTTGGATAACCTAAAAATGTAAAAATATTCAAATGATTTTATATATCAGACAATCCTTAGCAGGAAGGGTAGCGCTTGGATGTGACACCCTCAAAAATCATGACGTGCCTCCATTTTAACGCCACGCATCGACTCAACTTACAACTTTGTAATTGTACAAGTAATTGTCACAAAAAAGGGTGAAAAGAATCATTTTCCCCCAACATATTAGCTCTGAGTTTATAATATCTCAATACATGTGCTTGAGGAATATCTCACCCAGGTGACAAAGGTGATGATGGTGATAATTACGCTGTAGATGCTGAGAATTACAACCACCAGAATCCAAATCCAGACAATTCCATGGCTTTGTTGAACAGAATTGTTCCCACAGGTCTTGATATCTGCTGGAAGAGGCAAATATAGTGTACTTTACTGTATGCACACAAATTTATAGACGCGCACTTGGTCTTCGTATCAAAAGCTTGACACTTCATGGAAATATTTACCTTTCGCAATGACCTGGGTCTTCAAGTCACTTTGTACTTTTTTGAAAGGAGGAGGGAACGTGACTGCGCCCTCACACCTGTAGATTCCATGGTAATTGTCCATCAGTTCAGAAAGGATGAAACTGATTGATTCATTTTGTTTTCCCTGGTGCAGTGTTACACCATCCCTTCCATGTAGTTGCGAACATGACGGTGAATTGTTCTCAAGGTTGCATGTAATGTTGGTAATCACTTCTTTGTCCTTGAGAAGGTAAAACATCATCTTTTGAGCTTTCACAATTGGGCACGGCACATATACAGGAACACACAGAGGTTTCAGCTCCTCTGAAGAGGAAAAAAAGTGACAATGATTCAGAATGCAATTCTTTTCTCATTTGTTACTCTAGATGTCTCTTACACAAAGTACAATGTCAGCTCTCTGGCTGGCAAAATACTGCCGATCTCACAAAACACATTGAAACTCTGAAATAAAAAACATTGCTCTAAGCAGAGAGTTACAGTAGCACAGCATTGTGTATGTTCTTGCTGTAAACCAAGTCAGGATGCTTGTGTCGTTGCTGTAACTAACACCAAACTCCTTTACAAAGGAAATCCTTTTTTTTTTTTTGACAGCTACATCTACTCTGAAGATTCATCTATATGCATTTAATTCCACTGTCTGAAATTCAAGCTCTGAAACTCGTCATTTCACAGCAACTGCACCCCCACACGGAATTTGTTCAGTAAAAGTCTAAACACATTTAAACAGGCTCACGTTTCACCTAAAAAGAGATTTGCCACATAAGTGGCACTCTTGAAGTCCACATATACCAACATTCAGTCGCAATTAAGAGGATATATGGATCATCTTTGGTACTGATGAACAGGTAAACAGTCAAGTGAGGAAATTTCCACTATAAACTATTGAGGAATATATTCATGTTCTTTAAGCCTCAACTTTCCATGTTTTATGTGCCTGGATCTAACCACAGAGACACCACTGCTGCAGTGTATCACTCTGCTGTCTAAATTCACTGATACAAGATTCTCTGTACAAAGAATGAAGGTGATTACCTCGGTGTTTACAAAGGAAACCAAACAGTCTCACTGTTGCTGTACAGTGCCCAGTAAATTCTCTTGGTTTGATAGAAAGTACCATTTACTATTAAGTTAGTTGATAACAATTATTTGCATTTTAGTGGTAATTTCTAACAAATTATATGTATTTCTAGAAACAGCTCCTACCTGAATAATCCGTATGAGCATGTAAACGACTTTAAACTGGAATATATGTGATGCAGTAAAGTCCATAACTTACCATTGCAGGGGCAGGTGCTCTGAGACTGAGTGGTATGAGACAGCTTGCACATGAGAAGGATGATGAACATCCAGCAAACACTCATCTTGATCTTTTGCCCCGTGAGTGTGAATTTGCCTCCAGCACAATAACGTCCTCAAGGCTTTCCCTCATCACCTAAAACTAGAAGCTCTTCCAGCAAACTACACAGAGTTTGTGTGCTGCAGAGGAACCTGATCCGTTACTCTGA
Source organism: Rachycentron canadum (assembly GCA_038496675.1). Lineage (NCBI taxonomy): Eukaryota > Metazoa > Chordata > Actinopteri > Carangiformes > Rachycentridae > Rachycentron > Rachycentron canadum. Next base: position 4,660,423 of record CM076671.1, read on the forward strand.
TATCATCAACCCAGGTTCCATGCACTCGTTAATATGACTGTTATACATCATATCCTCCTTGTGTGTGATCGAAGCACTCCCACAGCGCTGCAATGACTGAGTCTTACACACCCTCTCTTAAAGGAAAACATCCTGTGACTGAAAACGCCTCCTCTCAAGTTTCTGTTCTCTCCCAGCATTTGTGACCTTTTGGTTCCTTAAGTGTTAGTACGGTAAGACGACTGTCGTGTCTTCATTTAGGCCATTGCTGGGCAGTTCTGTTTCTGTTTCTTTCTCAGTTCAGTGTTCAGTTTTCTGTCTCTCGCAGAAGAAGACATCACAGCTTGTGATGTAATATTAATTATGAATGAAATTTTGCTATTGTCTAAACATAAAGGGCTTTGTATTATTTTGTAAGGTGCATCATATTTAATTTGATTAAAGCTCCTTGTCACCTGTAACTACATGGAAATACAACCTTTAACCTTTTCTGCTGTGTAGCTGCATGTGTTCAAGCAGTATGAGAAGATCATTGTTGCATTCACAGGTGGAGGCGGACTGAGTGACCAAAAGTGCACTGACCCAGTGTACTATGAAGCAAAGTTTTCTGAACACAATGAGAAATGGCAAACAGATATGGAACTAGATTGAGGTGATATTTGTGTGATTGTCAAAGTGTCACTGTCTCATTAGATCCGTCAAACTCAGTCTGGGAGAGATGAAAAAGAAACTACAACTGCTATGAAACCGAAAAAAAAAAGAAGTGCACAGTGCTTGTGCTGTGCAGCAGTACCACCTATTAGAGAAGGTCCCTCCAAAACACAGGGTATTGGCCTTAATCTTGAGTCTTCAACATGGTCAAAAAAAAAAAAAAAAAAAGTCCAAAACTCCATTACACACTAAATTTGAGACGAAGTTGCAATAGGTTTCTCAGTCCACTAGATGGCAACAAAGCATTTTATTTTGCTCAGCCTGTTGATAACAGTTTAACTACTGCAATGCTTCAAAAAAGATACACTCTTATATTGATTGCGAAACATGCGCTTCACTTCCATCGTTAAATTGGGTTTTGGAGCAGGGATTAGAGGCCACAGGTGACAAGATTCATTGTGAAGTGGGCGGATTTGCGCATTTCCAAAATGTCTGTAATTCTAACTCTGAAAATGGATGAGGGCGATTCACGGGTTAGTAACGCCATGTGTCCATATGGATCACGCGCAATAATCTCCTAATCTGGAACATGTCCCTTTTGTCTGGTGGTGCTGACTTTGGATGAGCATCAGCAAAACTCACTGTGTGGCTCCTTCATTCATGCCACAGTGGCTCCTGGAACATTTTTATAATCTCTTTTTGATCCTTTTGGGGGACTTTGAGTTTAAGCAAAGGGTAAAGTGTCTAAGGTCTAATTTTAGTTTTTATCAATCAACCAGCGGGACATTGCTCAAAAATATGTCAGTGTGTCAACTCGGGTAGCGCCGCAATTCATCTCTTTCCCAGTCCTATCTTATCCTTACCTGAAGCGTTCTTCTCTGCCATCAGCGCTGATGCGGGATATTTCCCACGGTCCTTGAACGCAGCGTCGGATCCTGGGCTGGACAGGAAACGACGGAGACGCGCAGCGTGTCTCCTCATCGGCTCCGGGAGAGAAGAATGGGAAAGGGCCGAGAAATGGACGTGTAGGCGAGTCAACGTGTGAAAACATGAGGACGGCGAGCAGTTTTTGACTAGTTACATCTTTAAAAAAAAAAAAAAAAAAAAAAGATAATTTCACATTATTCCAGGAGTTTTCCTCGTTTCCCCCGGAGGACAGGGGTATCTGCTCCCATTGGAGAACACGGGAGAGGAGTGGACCCTCTTTGTGAATCCCATCTGACTGTAAGTGGTTTTTCTTCAGTATTTCGCCCTGTTTTCATTCTCTAAATGATTTTCGTCCTTTCTGAAATCAGACTGAAAATGTCAATCACAAATAAATGTGACTTTATTGTGGCACACACAGAGAGCAGCCCATGTTAGATGTCCTCGGGAAAAGAGACGGGGGGGGGGGGTTAAACAGTATGTTTGCCACCACACTTCTTAAAGATATGTGTGTATATGTTGTTGCTTGTTATAAAAAGTGTTAAGGCTCTTTGGATGGGGGGGTTATGTGCCCCCTATGCGGCCATTGAACAATCCCTGTCGTGGGGAGAAAGGGTGTGCAGCGTTTGGGCCGACTGGGAAAAGAGCCGCAGCTTCCATGGGAGTGACATTTGAACATGAGCCTATTGTTGTGATGCATTTGTTAGTTTTTTATTGTTACAGCCGAGCTTTGTGGCTCTGTCGTGGCCGGCTGGGGGTATTTTCAACCTCATTTTCGTCCTCTGCATCAAACAGAGGGGGTATGTACAGTCTCCACCCTGTTCAGCGGGAGGAGGCTACCAGCTCCTGGTAATGGCCGATGCTTTTGTCGCGGATGTTTTTATATGTCGCCGGTGGACTCATGAAATGCCGCGTTTCATGACTTAAAATCCCGTAGGAGAAGCGGCGGAGTGTGTTACTGTGGCCGGGTTGGGCACATTCTTCGCCGCCTCCTTCACAGCAGTTCACGGCCACTGTTTTAATCCCCTTTGTTGGATGACGCCGCCGGCAGCAGATGGATAACATGTAGCCAGTTTGACCAGTGCTCCCCACTTTAATGCTCGCACCCACCTTAGCTGGGAGATCTAGGCTGAGTCTATAAAGCTGTGCATTTGCTCTGAGGCCTGGTGGAAAAGTTGAACACTTCCACTGTGGTGCTGCTTCACTGACACAAATACCTTGAGCCTCCCAAGTAACCGAATGATTGTAAATGAGTTGAAACAGCTTTTCCCCTGAGGTCCTGCTGTGGTTCTCTCTCTGCATGAGGCCTCAGACTCTGCATCCTTTCAGACATCAACACTGGAAAGATGATGACCTTTCATTGACCGTGGGGTTCAAAGGTCATCTGTAGAGGAGCTGCACACTGTGCCACTGTCTGGCTGACTTCCATATGAATGCAGATTCAAACCCAGTAAACATTCCCTGTGTGTGTGTTGTTTGCACTATCAAAGCTAGACAAGGACAGATATTTAGCTGTATCTCTTCAATTCAGGGGCCGACGACAGCAAAACAAACAAAATGTGCTGAAAAGGAGCCACGAAGAAGCCACTTTGCCCTGCCTTTATTGCACCACAGCGGCATTATAATAGACCGTCTGTGTCCTCAAGGCACGCTTGATTTGCATCCTCAAAGCACTAGACTAGAAGCACATTATTCTGGGCATTGAGACAGTGCAGCAACAATGCAGCCCATTCGCTTACAGTGCAGTTAATGGGTTGAAAATAACTACTGGCCTTCTGGTTGCTCCCCCTCAGCCAGATGCATTTTAGCATGTTAGGTTTTGGGTTTTTTTTATTTTTGCAGGAGGAAAATAGCAGGAATTTGGAGTCAGATTTCACTTTCTGTTTCATCAGTGACACAGAGGAGGACAGAAAGTATATGATGCCCAAATCACATCTGGAAAAACCCAGTGATATGTTGTTTATGTTCCTGTGGGCATTGTACTGTGGGTCTGTTTTCCTGTGCTCTGTCGCATTATAAATATTTCTGTTTCTTAAGAACTTAATTATCAGATGGTTATATAAATTGGTGGTTTTGAAAATATTATTTTTTATGTTAGAGGCAACTTTTTTGGGTTTATTTTAGGCCTGTGGCTGAAATTCAACAGATAGTTGTAGCAATATCATCATCATACCATTTTTTTTCAGCAAGTGATTCATTATTTATATCAACTTATATCAGAAGTATAGCTAACATTAGAAACAGTATTTTGTAATGGCACTGTTGAAAACACATGATCATCATTTACTCAGGAGGTTGAATTATCCTTAAGTCACTGCGTTCAGCTCAGTCATGGATTAAATTTCTAGCCACAGAGGTAAAACACATGTTAGAACAGAGTGCGTCATCTCACAGCCCCTGTTTAAAAACACATGTAAGGACATTTACTGTCAGCTTTCTTTCTCAAGGCTATTGGAAAGAGAACCTCGGCAGAGTGAGGATATATTCTGGGAGAAGAAACGGCTCAAAATACATAACCAGAAACATGGTTTTCTCATTTGTCCACTCTATCTTGTTTTGACAGAGGAGTTAGAGAAGAAAAAACCCTTCTGCTTTCCTCCTTCCATCCCTCTGCCTCATCTTGTCCTTTTTTTGTACACTTGACTTACTTGGGATTTAGTTGATTAAATGAGAAAAACAGTTGTCAAAGAAATTTTGTTCTTGAGGAATGATCCCCAGAGACTGTGTGCATTAGAGAAGAGAGATTTGAAAGCTATTGTTGGTTGTGTGTGTGTTAGCATCTCCTGTGTGCTGGTGTGTCAGTCTGTCAGCACTTTACAGGCCCTGTTGTGCGAGTTGTAAGGGCCATGTCTGACCTCTGCCCATCCATCCACCCATGTCCATGGGCACAATAAGATTTAACTGCACAAAAGCTCCAAAGACGAGAGGCGGTGGTGGTGGTGGTGGTTGGTGTAAGTTTACCCAGGTTGTGTTACAGCCGTGGGTGCAGGTGGGTAAATGGAGAGCAAGGGGGAGAATGGCACTTCAAACGAAGCCTTCAACACACACTGACAGAGAGCCGGAGGGGAGACTGTAACCTGATATTTCCTCACTGATAGGTGGTACCTTGGGTTGGGTTGAGAGGCTGGAGAATATAAAAGCCACCAGCTGCAGCAGGGTTCAGCTCCATGGTGCCAGACAAGATGCCATGTTTTGGGTGTGAGTGAAAGAAAGAAAGTAGCTATGTGTCATTCCACCTGGGTGTGTCCCCCCTCTTGTCACAGACACGTGATCCCAGCCTGTATAGGGCCTTGTTCTGGTAACATTTTGCTGACCTTTGGTGGCAGCTGCCCCTGCCATTTGGAAACAAAGACAAATGGCTAACCAGCCTGCCTGTGGCCTCTAGAACCTCCACTGTTCCAGATAGCAAGTTGCTCTTCCTGTTGGCCTTTTCATAGACGCATAGAAACTTATATGTGTTCCCTCTACCACAGGAAATCAATTGTTTGAGATGCACTTGCGGCCTTTTCTTATTTGATGATTGATGTCTGTTCTTGAGCAAGGAGAAAACTGCGCAGTCTACACATACACCCATGTGAAGGTGTGCTGAATCCATTTGCACCGATCTATGGGCAAGGAGGCATCTACTCTCCAGCTGCACTGCTGATCGGAGTAGGCAGAAGGAGGACATCGTCCTCTCCTTTCTGGGCAATACATGACCAGGGTTCCCGTTCCGCAGGTGCAGTGTATGTGCGCAGATTAGCGCACATGCACAATCCAGCCTATAAACACAACTAAAGATGCAAAAAAGTCAAGGACTGACCTACGCTCAACTCTCCTTGCCATGTTAGTTCTCAATTCTGTGCCACTGGGTGAACGCTTTCTCCTGCAGCACTTTGCATTTTTAGTACAGGTCAGTCCTGATGGGATTTACACTCTGAATAGAAAACTCCACTTTTAGAGACTTTTACGTTGCTTTATCATTAATTCAGAAATGATTTCATGATGAATTGTTGCACTATTCCCTTTAAGAGGTCCCGTCTACTCTCCTCGATTTTCCAGTTTCCTTTCAGCAAACACCAGAGAATGGGTGCACTTGTTTGAGCCAGCTGTGAAATAGAAAAAGAGTCAGAGTTTCCGAATAGAGAAAAAGTGATAGTTGCACCCCTGTTACTCTTTTTGTCTTCTTGTGGCTGCATTGCATTCTGGTCTATTGAGCCCGCTGTCATTGGAGAAACTGATACTTCTCCATGTTTTATGATGGATTTCTCCCTGTATGATTAGGAGGCATGCACCTGTAGAAAATTGTGGGTCTAGAAATAAGCCCCCGCTCTTTTAATGAGAAGCACAGACACTAAAATTGAATGCTGCCTGCTCATGTTTTGACGAGTAGATTTGTCCTTTACAGATGTTACTGATGAGGCATTACCCCACATCACTTTTTCCATGACCCGCTTTTCTATTTTTATCTAATCAGCCATGATGCATTATAAACTTGTTGTATTGTTCATTCATTAATTGTGACTTTGGTCTGCTACCTCATCCACTGTGCAGTTTGCTTAAGCAGCTTAGGCAGCCATTAATCAGTGTGACTTTGACAATGGCAACTCACTGCTGAGCTGCTGGTGAGCACCCCCCTTTCTCCTCCTCCTCTACTGTATTACAGTTGGTCTGTTTCATTCACTGCTGTCAGGGGTTTTTGTTAACTTCATAGTGCTCATGACAGGAAATGGGGGGGTTGGCTGTAAAAATTAGGTCTGTTTGGGAGCACATTGTCTTGTCTTGACTGTTGCTCTGTCACACAGTCAGCATGATCAACACCTGTGACTGCCTCAAAGCCCTCAGGCCATTTGCCTTGTTTCTTGAGCACCTATCTTTAAGTTAAGTTACAAACAGTTGGGTAATCTCCCTGAAACTTATCCTTACATCCAAGGTTGAGAAAGGGAATCTCATCCCAGTGGGAATGCTCAACTAGAATTCCAGCGGTCGCATCAGATATCAGTGAGGTGAGTGCTGAGGGTGGAGCGGAGGAGGTGATTTATGGTATCATGTTTTTTCCTCTACTGCAACGCTCAGTGTAATCCACAGCAAAGTCCAGTCAAAGATTCACCACAACAGTCACGGGACAGGCTGATGGACGGGATGGCCTGTCAGTGTGGATGGACAGCCTTTAGAACTAGTCCATGGATAATGGCTCTTTGACATGGAAAACACAGAATGCTTGAGGGAGGGAGAGAGAGAGGGAGAGGGAGAGAGAGAGGGGGAGAGAGAGAGAGAGAGGGAGAGGGAGGGAGG
>CM076671.1:4667627-4696788 GCA_038496675.1 Rachycentron canadum
TGGAGAGAGAGAGAGAGAGAGAGGGAGGGAGGGAGGGAGAGAGGGAGAGAGAGAGAGAGAGGGAGAGAGAGAGAGAAATACTCGTGCTGTGTGGCTGCTGCAGCAGCTTGCTGTATAGAAAATATGCAGTATTGACTTGGTGATGTATAATCTGTCCTGTGTAAGAATCACACACTGGGGGAGAACGTGGATTTATTTCCTATGCTCCTTATTGCTTTCACGTGCATTACTTTGCATCCTTACTTGAAGAAAATGAAATGGCCAGTCCTTCGCAGCAGATCACGGCCATGGTTGCTGTAGAGAAAATATGCAGTATTGACTTGGTGATGTATAATCTTTCCTGTGTAAGAAGCGGATCACGGCCATGGTTGCTGTATATCCTGAGATAAACACCAACACCCACAGCTCCAGCGTCCTCTCTGTCCGATCAGAGTTCAGCCAGTTCTCATGAAACTGTAACAGCAGTTTGCGTGTCTGTGTGTTTGTACGTGTGTGCTGGTGTTTGTTTGCCTTTTTGCAGTCTCTGGTAACAGTTGCAGTTCAACATAGAGACACGCACACACATAGATATAAACAAATGAAACTGTACTGTTTCCCCTCACCGTGCTGTGAAATGCCTGCCTCTTGGCCTAAAATGTTTAGACCCCTGTTTAGACAAATGTATGCTCATGCAGTTTCCATTGACCTCTGGGTTACATTCCTGTCAAATCCACTGGGGATTGAGTTTTATATACCACTTGCTATAGACAAACAATAGTGGCATTATAAGACTATCAGAGAAGGTCAAGGATGCCGTGATTACAGCTCGTTTCCCTGGTGGCTCTTTTCGGAGGTTGGCATCTTATTGTGTTGGGGGTGTCATGTTTGTGTGTGTGGTTAGAAAAGCAGTGGTATATGTTTCAATCATTGGGAAGAGTAAATATCCTGGCACGCATTGGATTCCAGAGCAGATTGTGCGCTAGTTGCAAGTTGTCATCCTCTTGAACTGTAGCTCCAGCAGGATTCGCTTACACTACATGCATAATGTTTGAGGCCAAAACAGGCTCATCCCTGCATTATTTAAATGTTCCAGCTGTTTCAAGCGTTTCTGTGTTCATTTCAGTACACCAAAAACTGGGGCTGAAATGTCTTGCCATTAAATATGCACTGCAGCCCCCCCTCAGATCTTAACTACACTCTTACCCATAATCATGAAAGTTACCCCAGCTCAAAATGCTACACTATCCAGTCGGTACTCAAGCATGTGGTGAAACCTCAAGGAAGGGAAACAAGAGGGGTTGGAAAGCAGCCTGCCCTTGTCACACTGCCCGCTCATTGCATCCTGAGCCAAGAGCCACAAGGTTCACCTCACATCACCATCTCACTAGTGACTCTACAATCGAATTGGCTGCCAAAAAGACTTTGGGAAGTGGAAGAACACCTGTGAGCAAAATGTGGTGGAAAAATGTAAAATGGTGAGAGTAAAGAAGTGTCAGATGGAGGAGGAAGGGAGGACAGCTTTGTTAAAACCAATAAAATGTTTTTTTCAGTGCAGCTGATGTCATGTGAAACACAACGGCTTGGAAACACTGAGATCATTCTTCGTTTTCCTCACTTCCTCCGCCAGTGTCTGGAAGTCACACTTTTTCAAAACATTTGGCTTCAAGCTAGTGCTCTGGATTTACTGTAGAGACTGACGTTGCCAGGATGCTCCATTTTCCTTTTTATATTGGGGTTCAAGGACACCAAAGGAATATAGGTGTTTCAGTCGGTAGCTGCGCAGACCTACAGCGAAGAGAGAGTCGGCCATGCTTGCCCTTGTGGAAATGGATTGACACATTTTTGTGAGAGATTCTCTTGTCAGTCGCTCAAACTTGCAGGCTTAATCTCACAAAATAGTGCTCTGTGGGTGTGTGTGTTTGTGACTGCGTCCTGCCAAATCTCATTGACTAATACCCAAGCTCCACTCCAAGTGAGCCTGAGCTGCCATTGACTTGGCTGAGTAGCTTGCTAATCTCTCTCTGCTCTGCTGATCTTCACTCTCCAGTGATTCCTGATTATTTCGGCCCATGTGCCACACAGGCAACTCAGCGAGGGAATCGAGATCTTTGGCACCATGACCAACTTTGAGGCTGCTGGGGGGGGGGTCACTAGCACATTTGTGGTCAGTGAGCTTGACCCCGCAAACCTCACCACGGTTAGAGACCGAAACAGCGTAATGGGAAGTAAGATTTCTGTCTGTAAGCTGATCAGCTCTGAGCAAGCTGTGCTAATGAGAAGGTCTGAGAGTTGAACGCTCTTGTTTCTTTTGCTGTTAAATGAAAACAGTCCACAAAGTGTCGACACAAAGGACTACACGAGAACACAATAGGAACAGGTCCAAATGTAGACTAACACAAGAGGCATTTCAACATGTAATCCTGTATATGTGTGTTACATTACCCATAAACCCCATTGGCAGCTAGCCAGCCAGTGGGACCTCCATCAGATCCCACTGGCCATCGTGGGAACATTCCTGACGCAGCGTTATTCCATAATTCCCACCATGTGTGGTTTTTCCAGAGCTGAGTGCTCACTGCAGGGGCTGTGGAGAATCCCACCGAGGAGAGGAGATCAGCTTGTCGTAATCACAACCAGACTTCAGTGTGCGTGAGTGAGAATAGCAGTAGTCTGTAAATGATGCTAGCGGGTCAGTTCAGGAACATTTTCACCACAGGTTAAAGCTGAAGTTGTGTGTTCAGCCTCAGTTCATGTTTATACTGTTGTTGTGACCAGTGGGCTTTAAGTACAGTGAGTAAACTTAAGTAATTGTGTTAATTTACTTCTGATAAATTACTTGAACTGAAAATCAGCTGGTGGTTTTAGTTAAGAAAAGACAACAGACATCTGAATCTTCAGTTCCAGTTTCTAAAGGTGACATGGATGTGAAATGATTGTAAAGGGATTATTGTCACATATTGTTTTCATCTTGGGAGACTGTGTGTGTCATCAAAATATGGTCCTAGAAACACCTACTGCAGCAAGAACAACCACAGTTGTGGTTTTGAGAACTGTGGCAGGTGTTTCTCTGTCTGATTACGTCACAACCTGCAAGATGCAGACAGGAAACTTTACAGGTGTGTAGCTGAGATCAAAACAACAGTGGGCATCGTCCACTTATTAGTACCGAGTAGCTATTACTACATTATTACATGAGTACTGACTACTCGTAGGTCAGGGCGTCAACATGTCAAGTGATTTTTCTATTGACTGTGAAAGAGGTCAGACCATCCACTGAGCAAGAATAGCTTCTTTGCATTCCACTTGGCTTGGTGTAAAAGCAATACACTGATCAATACTAATGCACCTTCCCACTGAAGATGGGATTTGTAGTGAACCATCAGTCAGCTGACTGATGGTTTACCTCAGTGCCCTCACAAGAGTGCTCAGGGTCACTGCTAAAGGCCTCATCCTGCTCTGAAACAGATTAAGATGCTGTTTCTGATCAATAAATCTCCCTGTTTGCTGCCATTGTTATTATAGATCAGAGGTGAATTAGGGAGTGAATCTGTTCTGTGTCATGAATCAGAGGCCACTACCAGATTATCACAAATTGTCTTTGCCTCACCATGTGTCACAGGACACATTGTAATTTTTCACATTGATGTGATGTTATCTTGTCATGCAACACAAGAATGAGAGGAATGTCTGATCATTAATTTGTGGGATCTGTTGCATCACTGTGACGCGGTGGTTTTTTGTGCAGTCACGGTTAAGAGCAGACTTTGCTCTCCATTTATTGGTAAATAAGGTTTATGTAATTATGATCTTTATAGTATTTAAATGATTGAGGAGGAGGATGCCATCCCACTGTGACCACCCTGCAGGATCACTTGAATAGATGTGTTGATTAACTGTAACTGGTTATTATCTTTTATTTTTTACTGCTGTACGTTTTTCCTGTAATTTATCAAAACCATTTTGCCACAGAATGGCAGTTTTGGGAATTAGTAGACATTTCCTTTTAATGTGTGAGGAGTGCCTGTTTGAGTGTGGTGTGTCACACAACACCTGTGTGACATAGGTCTCTTACATGGTCCTGTAAAACCCATGTTACTGTGTGTGTGTGCGCGTGTGTGCGCGTGTGTGCGCGTGTGCGTTTGCATTAGTAAAAGAAACCACAGATTGGGGGTTTGATCGTGTTACAGTATAACCTGCACTGTACAAATATTGTTTAGTGCTGCCTGATTCCTGCAGACTCATTCACTGAGCTTCCCCTAAACAATCCTGTCTTTCTTTTCCTGCTTGTGACATCATCATCGCCCCTGCTCTCTCAGTGCCCTGCCCTCCCTCCCACTTCCTGCCCTGACAGGAAATGAGCCAGCTCAAAGTTTTGCTGTTAATGGGGGAAGTGTTGGTGGACAAGGACACACCTGTGTCCACTACATAGGTCCCTGTGTTTTCCCCTTGGTCTGTTGTTGAAATCTGGGCCACATAAAAAGTCTGTTGAGACAAACTGTTGCAAAGGCAGTGATACACAGGGCACCATTTTGGGCAGTTGTGTATTTTTGGAGTGCCCACAGAGTTGCCTCAGCATTCAGTCACAAGGGAAGATACTGTTCTAGGTCATATGGCTATACGCGCCCTGAATGCACAGGCTCCATAAACACACATATGCAAGGGTGTTGGCAAGTGATGCATGATGCTGCAGACAAAATAAGATAAGCGATAATGTCAGTTTTGACCAGCAGCACTGTCACATTTTGTTAAAGCTGTCACAGATAGACTCACCTCTATGTAAGGTGAATCTTTGTATTTTATGCCTGACATAGTTTAATGTAACTTCCCTCCTTCTTTGTCAACTGTCCATAATAAGTCGGTCGTGTTTATCTGTGGATGTGTCGTAGGCCTTCCTTTGTTTTCAGCGTCGGAGCAGCTGCCGGCCTCCTTCTGTGCTGTTGTGACTGGAGCAACTGTTCCCTGCAGCTGCACAGACCCATGTGTCACTACAACACCTGTTCTATGGCCTTGTGTTGACTGACTGATATCACATGTTCACTGTGTGCAAATTACACCAGAGACATTGATGAGGAGGAGGAAGGGCGTGGGTGACCTGCGACTCAAACAGGCAGTTGTGTTACAGACACACATGCATGGATGACGTTCATGTCACTGGCACACACCCGTGCTCTCTATGACGCTCTCTCCCTGATATAAGAAGTGTGTTTGCTGTGGAAACACACAGTCACACTTTTTGCCAGCCACATGCTGGGGCTGAACAACAGTTGGTGTATACAAGACCGAGGAACAGCTGAGGCCAGGGGAATAGCTTCCTGGTAGTTAGCTGCAATATCAGCTGCCTACCTTTCTCACTCGCTCACACACACACACACACACACACATAAAGTAAATCCACAGTGTGACCAAATCATAGTGCTGATATTTTCCAGCTAACTCAGCATGTTATAACCTGACATACCTAAATCATATTCTATGATTCAGCATCCAGGTTGTTTCAGAGGAAACAAGGTTAGGGTGGTGTGAGTCAGCACTTGATGATTCGCTAAAGTGTTTCATGTTGGTCAGCGTCATTGAGACCAGGTGAAGGCCAGTGAGTCACATTTAATACACGAGTAAGAGTTTTGACAAGGTTTGAGTTTCTACTCTGACTCATGTTGTGAAATGATTAGTCTGTGCTGATTGCCATGTGTTGAATGCCTGTGTTTTCATGTGTGTGGGTCTAAAGGGCTTTGTAGTCAAATGAAGAAGGCCTCTGTAGCTCAAAAGTCAGATTCTTAAGCTCGTAGTAATAAGAGAGAGAGAGTTTATAATGAAGGGAGAACTGCTCTTGATTGCTTTCAGAGCTGTGCGATAAGTGTCTTTCTGGCTGTGCGTGTCATTTTTGTCTGTGCTTAGTTAAGTCTCTCGCTCAAGTACCCTCCATAGTTAATCCTCTGCATTCTTGTGACAGTAAAATCAGCCTGCTCTCCTCCAGCTGCCGGCTGCCAATTCTCTGATTTCTCCTGCAGTGCGTCGAGCGCATACACTCGATCCACAAGTTTGGGATTTCACTGACTAATGGCTTTGGTTGAGGTGACTGAAAGCAGGGGATGTGTTTTGCTTCTATAGCCACAAAAATGGACACTAAATCATATAGGATTGATTTTTTTTTTCTTTCTTTCTTTCTCTCTTTCCAGGGGATAAAAGCCCAGTCACTGAGAGGAGTGGTGGTTTCGCTTGACCTTCAACCTCAATAGGAAGCAGAGAAAGCCACTTCAGAGGTAAGACTTCCTGTAAACCAGAATGAGTAAATGGTACCATTGCTGCTTTCTGTGAGTAATAAATTCTGAGCAGAGGAAAAAGCAAAGACAGTATTGACATATACTTCACAAAACTGCTGCAAATGCCAAACAGATTCATATTTTGACACCAGTTGCTGCAGCAAGCTGCCAGGGAAGTTATATTTAAGGTGGTCTCAAATGCTGGTTTTGACATGCATGTCTGAGGAATCATGTGCTCACACCAGCTATCATCTGTCATCACGCTGCTTTGAATTTTTCAGTAAGTGGAATATCCCAGTTGACAGTGTGGATCCGTCATGTGTTTGTTGTTTGAGGAGGTAAAGTCAAACCTCTTAGGACTGCAACAGGGGAGAGTCTCCCTCACCGAAGGAGATAATTCCTGACTAAAGTGAAACCATGTGAGGGCAAACCATGGCTGTGGTCTGTGGCAAAGAGATGCTCCTTTATTCTCTCACTATCACAGACAAGCATTGAATTTGCAACCTAGAGCCTTGAAGTTTCCACGAATAGAAGAGATGCATGCCTTTTTTTTTTTTTTTTAAAAAGAGATGAAGTAATTTCAGATCAATCACTCACATTGCAAGTAAATCTATACTCAGAGCTCCAGTTTGGCTGTGTAATGCTGGTTTATATTAATGTACACCTACATATTTTTCCTGCCTTTCAGTAACCTCAGTCACTATCAGATTTTATACCAAGAATCTAATGTCAACAATTGAAAGCAACAGAGAAGATGAGACCCTGAGGGTGACAGCAGCTTAATAAACAGAAGTAAAGCTTAAACAGCAGGGATGAATACAGTATTTTATTGATGTTATGAAAATTAAAAACCATTGCGTTTCTGTTTAATAAATCTCCCTAATGGGTAGAAAGAATGAATTGACAAAGACCCAGACTCGTACTGGATTATTTACATTTTTGGAAAACAACCCTGTGATGAGTGAAAAGCCCAGGAGTGATGATGTGGAAGAAAGCTGGATTTTAAACTGGGACCCAGCAGTGATGGAGCCTGGAGCTGAGAGGAGGAAGTCTGTTCCCCTGGACTTTAACTATTTCAGGAAGTGAGGATGCTTATGTGTCACAGTTTTATAGCTGTGTGCTGGTGGGTGACTCTGTGTGTGTGTGTGTGTGTGTGTGTGTGTGTGTGTGTGTGTGTGTCAGTGTCATGTGTTTTAAGGGGAGGTTGCTCACTAACTTTGACATTCAGCTGTCCATAATATTCAATATGTACATCGCACATGCAAGGCCATGGTTAACATGTCATTGTTCAGTGATGTGGTTGTCATGGCAACCATTTCATTCAAGAAAAAAACTGTCCTTGAAATGATCTTCCCTGCTGTTCTTGAATAAATACAGATTGCAACCAGGCCTTTGGGAGATGAAGTGTGTGTGTGTGTGTGTGTGTGTGTGTGTGTGTGTGTGTGCGTGTGTGTGTGTGTGCGCGCGCGCGCGTGTGCGCGCGCGCGTGCATTACAAGAATGCTGTAGGTGGTGTGGCAGGAAACAGACTGCCACATTTTTGTGTCTGTCTGAAACACACAGACACACATTTGGACATTTGCTTCACATCCAGATAACAAGAAGGTTTTCAGCAGCAGCCAATGTTATGAGGTGAAGGCCTGAGAAAGGGGAAGATGGTAAACGTAGTCAGATGACAGATAACATCCAGCTGCTAGTGGCATGTGCACAGATGTATGTGTGCTTCCTTTTGCCTTTAGGTACAACACGTTGCACATGGCTGGCTTGTTGCAGCAGGAATGTTAATGCACAGGTCACCCATCCGTGTTTGTGTCTGTGTATGTGTTTTTGGCCATGTGTTGCTTGTGCAGTATGTTGTACCTACTGTGCTTTGTATTCCCTAACAGGTGGCAGATGTAAACCTGTTCTGCTTGACCAAGCAAAAAAACAGATGAAGATCTATCTGTAGGCCCCATAATGATTTTATTTGTCACGTGCAGATGATAAAAGAGTGAGGAGTTAAATATATCGTTATCTATATCTAGGAATTATTAAGTGACCCTGATATTGAAGAAGACCACCATTTATCTAAATATATTACACCATGTTCTCATAAATAGAGCTGCACATTTATACCTAAACAGACACAAAAGGGCTTCCTTTACCACGTAAAAAATCTAGACAACTGAAACATGAGCTGGAGATTTACTTTGCAACTTAACAGCTTTTTTTCCAGAGCAGAGCAGTGGGTCTCATCTTTTTTAAGCAGTGCCTCTTTTTAATCTCTGTCTAGGCCCTTTCAACAGTCAGCCTCTGTCTACTGCTGCAGTGCTGCATCATGTTTAAAAGTGTGTGTGTGTGTGTGAGAGAGGGAGGGAGAGAGAGATCCCACTGCAGCATACCACCTGAGCCTGTGTGTGTGTGTATATATATGTATATGTGTGTGTATATATATATATATATATATACACACACACGTGTCTGTGTGTGGATGTAACCTGATCTCTTGAGGGCAGGGACAAGACTATTGATTTTACATTTTGACTGCTGCCCCGCAGGGAAACTGACACATCCTATCTCTGTTTGTGTGCAAGAGCTTTATTTCTTGCATGAGGACCACCCCTTTTATTTTTTTCTTTCATCACTGTGACATGAAATTTTTGGAAATTATGGAAATCCCTGCAAACGTCAGCAGAATGACCTGGCAGATGGACGCCCTGCGGGCCGGGATGGGGAAACATCACTTCAATATGTTAGTTATTGCTCGGGATGTAGGCCGAGCTCACATTGAAGCCTTGTGATGGCTGCATCTCTGTCTGACAGAGCACGTCAACCTGCGTTTGCGTTGCCATGGCAATGCCTGCTAGAATAGATGGAGGGCAGCTGAAGTAGAAGCAGTGCTCACACCTACCACCCACCAGTGTGACCATGCATTTCCATGCTGCCTCTCTTCCCCGGTCTCAGTCTCTCCCGCTCCTCCTCTCTCCACCCCCCCTTGACTCCCTCTCCATCTGTCCACCTCTGACATCCTCCTCATCTTTCTCCCCTCTCTGTCCCCCATCTCTTTCTCTGCCCCTCCTTCCTAATTGGCTGTATAAGCCAGAGTCACGCTTTGCTTGAGTGCACTCGCATATGTTTGTGGGTCCATATGTGTGTGTTTGGGTACAAGTTCCTCCTCTGCTTGCAGGCTGTTGGTCATGCTTGACTAATGACACTGGAGCTGTTGTTTTCGCCATCAGGCCCTCCCCTTTATTCACAACCTAATAGCCATCTCCCTCCCGCCATTATTCTACCTATCCATCACTCCCTTCATCAGTCCCCCTGCTTCCTCGCCGCCTGGTTACCCACCTCATCTCTCTTCCCCAATCAGTCCTTCCCCTTAATTCTCTCTGTTCTTCTGTGGTGAGTTTTGTGTTGTGTTTGTTTTTATGGTTGAATCCTGTGCGACAGAATAGTCTTGACGTTGGTGCACATTTACATTTAAGCTATTTGTTTTCAACTCTATTAAACTGATATCACAATACTGATATTTTTCCAACATGTAGTCATGAGAATATGAAAGAAAATTCTCAGCAGACAACTCCACAGTTGTGGTGTAATAGTTTGCAGAAGATAGTGTTGCTGTTATCTCAGCCTGAGAGTTTTTACACTGCACACAGCAGCATTACTTTCTTTTTGAGCTGTGCTTACTGCTAATGTACGTGTGTATAATTTCAGTATTTGTAATTTCATCATATTCCATTTTTATCACATCATAATTTAGTAATGAGTCACATATCTGAGGTTTATTTTGAAGGATCAACTGGTGTTTTTGACTGTCAATGACGTCTGAAGTAGGAAGGTTGAGGCAAAAGTACAAGAGCTCTTAATGGAAAAGTTCAGTAAACACCAGCATCAGTAAATAACATCATGAGAGCGTCAGCATGTAAATCTATTGCCGAAAAGCACATAAGCCCTTCTTGTTGTATGTCCCTGTCCCATATTTGAACCTGGGATCATCTTGTCACAAGTATGTTGCTTTAACCTTTAAGGCTGCATCCACCCATTATATCTGATTTACAGAAGACACACACAGCGTATTATGTCATTTCTAGCATCAGATGTCGGTGGCCACAACAGGTCAGTTGAGGTTGACAAGCCAACCACACCCAGCTGGACTTTGGATAGTAGCCGACGAGCTGCTCCCTTGTTCAAAGAGTTCTTTCACTGGCACTGCAAGCCACAGCTCATAGCCAGTTTCCTCTTTCCACTTTTAACTTGCATATGTCTATGTGACACAGTGACATTGGTTTCTGGTCTCCCTTGCACCTCTCCTGGTGGTCACGTCTTGTAGATGAAGGGAGTTGACCTGGAAAAAAATGGGAGAGGCGAGGGATGGAAACGGAAATGAGCAAACAGCCACAGACTGGGCCGAAGACATGAGTCTCAAATTAACCGTTATTACACACTCTTTACAACATTACAACATTTACAACAAGATTGTATCTGTTTTATGTCTGAAACCAAACATTTTAGAGCAGCAATAAAGGGTTTTTTCGACCCTAAAAAGATGCCTTCTTTTGACTGTCTAACCATTAATGAAATCACAAGTTGCACTTTGAAGTGCATATTGGCTTTAAGCAGCTTCAGTATGACACAGGATGTCATTATGATATCTTGACACACCATATTTTAGTGTGTTTTTTACAGCTGGAGCATTTTAGGCTGCGATGACAATCAGACACATGTATGTGTAAGAGGTGATTCATGGTCTGGGAAATGGCACAACCCACACCAGATAAGGGGCTGACATGAGGAACAGAGGAAGAAAGGAAGTCAGGAGGGAGAAGATCTTTATGCACAGTACAGGGACATACAGCAGCTGCTATTAGAGCACATTATATAACTGGGGTGTGCCTTGTAAAACTGAAAATGAGCCTTCGTGCATAATCACCCCAGATCTTCTAAAAAAAATTGAGAACATGCTGTTTCACACACCCAGAGTCAGACAGCACTATTTAGAGTATGAGGGGCACACCTTGCAGCGAGGTTGCCCCGGCTGTGTTTGCTATTTCTAGCCATGGGTATGCTAAATGTTTTACTTGTTCCCTGTTTGAGCTTTGTCTGCGTCTGCCCCCAGAGACGCTTGTCACTCTGAGCATTTATGTCCCACAAAACTCATAAGAATTCCTGCTCTATTCGCAGCCAAACACCATGGCACTGCATTCATGCCTCATAAGTTCATTGAGTTTCTATAATTGCCATGATGTTTTCTTGCCCCAAGCTCAGTTATTTCCTGTCTGTTTCTTCTAAATTTTGGCTCACTCTGTTGTGACGATGTTGAGAATATTTTTAGAATAAAAGTGTCATATTTGCATGAAGTACAAGCTGATTTGAATAGGGAAAGAGCTGTGAGCACAAGGTGGTTTTGGAGGTTTGTTTTTTCAAAGTGGAAAGGATGAGAGTCAAAACACTGATGCCCGGTTGTAATTAGTTCTCATTGCAAAGTTATAAAACTAGGTAGGTGGAGTATTTGGTCCAAAAATAGTCTGTTTAGAGGTGCTTGGTGGAAACATCCACTCAGTCTGAGCAGCAGGGGTACCTGGCCACAATAGTGTTTACACAGCTATGGTCATATTCCACATCCCAGCCTTTATATTTCCTGTGTGATTGAAATCTGAAAGGATTTATTTGTCACTAAAATGTTAGGGGTAAGTTGGCATTTGAGTGTCTTTTTTTGTTTTTCTCTTAGATTGTATGGATTCAATTAGCTATTTTGTTTGTTCTCATAAAAAGCAATTAAAATCAGCCCAGCAAAGAGGATTTGAGCAGAAAGTAAAGAGCATCATCTATAGAAACCTACCACTCTGTGAGGAGCCTGGGTTAACTCATTAAAACGCATTGAATGGAGGTGATACAGTTAGGATTATCTCATATTGATGGTAAGTGAGTTGCACTACTCCTCCAGCTAGTCTGCAGAGTCATTAAACTTGTGCTTGTCTATCCAACTACATTAAACTGCATGTTTAATGTGAACCAAATGAACAACAAGACTCTGTTCTGTCATGCAAACTGAATTAAGAGGGAGCCAGTCATGGAGATTTAAACTGACCTATGATGTCATGTTGCACTCTCCCTTTCTCTTTGTCACACCCAAACACTTGTGTGAGTTTCTTTCTCTCAGCAGCTTTTTTATTTATTCCCCTCTTTCTCGTGACTGTATCAAGAAGAAAACAAGGTTGAAAGTCCCTTCCTTTTGTCACAAGTTTCCTCTGGATGATCCGGTTTCTTCCCACTCCACAGATTTACATGTCAGGAAGTTTCTGGCCTTTGCCCTTCACCTTCAACACTGGCCTCAGAACCAGAATTGTCTGTGTATCTATCCAAAGGCTTCACCCTAGTCTGGAGCAGCTACATTTGTTTGTCACATTTGGTGTGAAAGTAGGCCTCGGGCAGCATGAGTCATGTGATGGGAAGCCAGTCAGCGAGTTCACTTGAACCAGTGCAGCGGTGTTTTCTTGCCTCAAATGAAGTTTCTTCTTGTTAAACTACTTTCTATGACGCCACAGCAGTGTCAACTGTCAGCAGACAGAAACCTGCCAGTTTGAAACCTATAGCCTCATTTTTATTGATATTCAGCGACTTAACATCTAGTCCTCGCACCGCTCCCTTTTCCAATCCTCTTGACATTCTCTGATATGAACGACTTAGTCTAAAGATAGACACATTCTCCTCCTACTCCTCCTCCACCTCTTCATCCTCCTCAGCACCGGATGCTTGGTGTGCTTTCTCTAAGATTTTGAGAGATTCATTTTCCCAGAACATGCTTTTCATTTTCCCTTCGCCAGCACTGCGACATCAGCAGGATCTGTGAGTGCTTACAAAAAAAAGGCTGCAGAGGGCAACTCCACTGGGAAGACCTTTGACCTCCAACCTTTCACCTGATAGACCACTGAGCCACCCAGCAGCCGCTGGAGACCAATGAGTGCTCGTCATGCTCAGACAAGAGAGGGGGACCGTGCAGGATCAGGAGGGGAAAAGGCCAAAGCTGCTGTTTGGTTTGCAATGATGCCTATAGGAGTGCACTTTCTCACACACACACACACACACACACACACACACACCCATCCACTCAGAAAGCTTCCACCCATCCCCATGTCTCTCCCAGGTCATGCTTAAAAGCAGGGCCTCAGGTGGTAATTCACTTAAACCTGCAACAGCATCGGCCATTGGGGCAGTGATTCCATTAAAATAACAGCAGCAGATCTATTTTCAAAGTGCTGTTTGCTTTTGTCTTTTCCCTGTCTGTTTTTATTCTGTTTGGATTTTCTTCTTGCATTTAAATTGAATATCTACCTACAGCAGATGTATATATCTGGGTGTGTCTAACTGCTAATGTGTGTGTAACTACTGTGACGGGCCGCAGGCTGATTGCTGGTTGAACACAGCTGTGTCGCCTCCTGCAGTGCCGCTCATTTTTCGCTTGTGTATTTCCAGATGGAAGCACCTCAGAGTACTGGCAAACACAATGCAAGCATTTGATATTTGGCCATTTCCTCTTCCTGTCTGCTTCCATCCAGCCATGATGTCATGATGGCATTACAGCAAGAATAGTCAACCTTTTTCATACTGGGAAACCCCAAATAGATACAGACCAAAGGGCCCCATATAGAGCCACATTTGAGAGAAGCAGAGTCAACAAATGGTTGTTTAAGTTCTTTGGTGGTAGGATGGTACTATGTAATTTAAATGAGGGCAAACTGGTGTATGCTTTTTGTAATTTTTATGGTAAACCACTGGCTCATCCTCAAGGGTGCAGCGGGTGGGTGTGACGATGTTGGGGTCTGGATCCCACTCTCAGCACCCTGAGCTCCTCCTTCCACCCAAATGTCTCCCCCATCCCCAATAAGTGACACAGACCAACCAAAGGGCAGCTGGAGTTTCCTGCCCAGAACCAGGCCATTAGGGAAATCAGGAATTCTGCACATCCTGGCCATTTCCTGTTCTGACTCCGACACATGTTCATGAGGGTGTGAATATAATTTTACACACACACACACACACACTTGGATAAATTGTTTTTGTTTACATACTTAGACTCTATCTTTCTTGACAAGATGACAAGTCTGCATTGCTCATGTGCTTCATAGGCATGCTGAAGCAGGAAAGCATCCATCAGCAACACTGCAATGTGCACACACACACACACACACAGACACACGCAAAGTGGCAGCTTTGGCTTGTAATATCATCTGTAGAGACACAAAGGCTGGGATGGGAGACTTAGGGAGTATATTTGTACATGCAGCAAATGCAGTGACTTTAAGGAACAGAGCACATGTGCTGCCTGGAATGTGACCGCTTATGATCTCTGCGCCCCTCAACTCTGTGTGTGTGTGTGTGTGTGTGTGTGTTGACTGATTTTTTTGTGTGGTGTTGCTATCATATTCCTGTTTACTTTGCCAAACACCCGCCTGTTTTATTGCCTTTCACCTACTGCCTGTTTTATTACCTGGTTTTATCACCTCCTAACAACATAGCATGACTTTCAGATTGCTTCTCAAGTATTCAGTAAAACCATAAAGGTTTACACACGCAAAAACACACACACATAACACGTTGAGCCACATCGGCACATTTTACTAGATCAAAAGAACAGGGGTCGTCAGAGGGGTTAATCCTGGTTTGGTACAGTCCCCACTAGTGACTGACACCACACACTGTGAATAAGAGGAGGGCATAACACCCCCTGTAAACATCAATAGGATTATCCAGGAATATTCCATCTG
Organism: Rachycentron canadum; assembly: GCA_038496675.1. NCBI lineage: Eukaryota > Metazoa > Chordata > Actinopteri > Carangiformes > Rachycentridae > Rachycentron > Rachycentron canadum. The sequence goes on from CM076671.1 coordinate 4,682,613, forward strand.
GAAGGCACTGGACTGTACCAAGAAATGGTCTCTCTTAAGGGGGAAGAGGATGTTGTCAAATTGACCTCTCTCATTTAGTTTATTGACGATCTGTTGTTAAAAGGTGTAGGGATTTAGCTCGGTGCATGTCAAGATGAGAGTGTGCAGGTGTTTCTCTTCCTGTGCTTAACTACACATTTTTTTTTTTCCGTTTGACGCACATATCACCAGATTAGACAGCATTCCTCCTCCAAGTACACTGGCATGTGTGGGTGTTTATTCATTCTCCAGGTTCGATAATATCAGACTGTCTAAACAGTGTGATTTCCCACCTGACCTAGAAATGATAAGAGGGCATCGTCACATGTTACATATTGCAGAATGGGGTCATTTTTGCTCTGTTCTTGGTTCAGCACATACACGTCCAATCTGTTTTCATTCAGTGTGTTTTTTAAAGAGTCCTTGTAGACACTGAAAAGGTTTCCCTTTGTCACTTGTGTTCAGGCCACTTCATTTGGACTGAATACTGGAGGGCTGATCATGTCATAATATGTACTGAATGTTATCATGTAAATGAAAGTGTAATGTGGGGAAATGTTTACCAAAGAACCTCAGACTGTCTGATATTTTGCTGCTCCAGCCATATGAAATATATCCACAAGGATGAAATACTCCCACCTGTGTAAATGTCAATATTAAGATGTTCTTCAGAGCCCATCCCCTGCTCTGTTGCATCACCAGGTATGAGCTGCTTGTATTAAATCAACCAGAAACACCAATGCATTTTTATTGCAGTTACACTACTTTCCTTTATATCCAGTAGAGGGAGCTCTTTCATCACCTTGGACAGCACAGCTGGGCTCTAACAACAAGCTTGCTATGCCCTCCTTCACTCACACTGGCCCACATAGCCACCTTCAGAGTGGTGTGATTGATACGTCCTTTATGCTGTAGTGATTCACTGCACTCACGCTGTCGATTTACGTGACATTGCTTCAGCGTCCTCTTCCTTCCCCCTTTCAGGGATCTGTTGGGTGTGTCAGCGATGAACAGCACACTAGACACTACAGGGCATTTCAGCGATCAGACTGCATAGGGTGCCCGCTAGGGGTTCACGAGCCGTTGTCATGGTAACAGGCAGTGAGGTTGGCAGGAGCCGAAGGTTCTTGTTTTTTTTTTTTTTTTTTTTTTTTTATCCTTTAGATCACTCCTTTGTGGGTGTGAATTTATGTACATGTATGGAATCATACGACAATGTCTCATTTGCTTTCCTCTGTTTCTTTACATCTGCATTGGTGTGTGTGTGTGTGCGTGCGTGCGTGCATGTGTAGATGGAGCAGGTGTCAGATGATGAGTTGGACCATGGAGCAGAGGAGGACAGCGATAAGGAGGACCAGGACCTGGACAAGATGTTTGGAGCTTGGCTGGGAGAGCTGGACAAGCTCACACAGGTTAACATACATAACATACATACACACAAAGTAATGGAGGTTGAATCCACAGATACAGACTCACACAGGTAGAAAAGCATGGGGAAAGGAAGGGGCTGTATCCATAGCAACCTTAACACTGCTAATCCTGTCTCCCTACACTGTATCCTAGCAACTCCCCTCCTACCACCACTTTGTATTGTGTATCTGTCGTGCAGGCAGACATGGTTGCTTAGATCCTGTAACTTGACTGCAATGTCAGAATGTGTGTAGTTTTTTGCATATGTGCACTTCAAGTATTTCTTGTTTGTGTGATTGTGCTTTGCAGAGTCTGGATGATGGTAGGCCACAGAAAGCACTGCAGAAGCCTCCTCTCAGGCAGGAGACAAACATGGCCAACTTCTCCTACCGCTTCTCAATGTATAACATAAACGGTGAGACCTCAGTACAGAGTATAAATATGATAACATTGCTCAGAAGAGGGTAAGAAAAATTGATTAATCACACCCCTCCCCCTCTCCTGTGCCCTGCTCTCTGATCTTCCTGTACCCTTTATCTTTGCTCCCTCCAGAGGCGTTGAACCAGGGAGACACCGTGGACCTGGATGCCCTGATGGCCGACCTGTGCTCAATCGAACAGGAGCTCAATACCATTTCCAGACCAAACTCTCGTGGCCAGAGCAAAGGCCAGCAGAGGGCCCCTGGAGGGCGTGGTGCTAGTACCAAGCACACAGGCACCAGTGGAGGGGGGAGCAGTGGAGGTAGTCTCACTGAATACTGTGTATTTACAGTAGTAGTAGTCCTTCATACAGTATTTCAACATTAAAATAATTACACCATCAATCCCCAAATAATGATATGTAAGGATGGTAAATAAGGCTGTCTGCCAAACTTTGCTTTGCATTTTCCATAAAAATCTACATTGTTGGCCTTGGGTAATGTTGGACTTGCTATGTAACAACCAAACATAATGTATGTGATTATTCAAATTGTTTACATATATTGATACTTGATAAAAATTGAATGTGTAATGAATGGAGACAAATATTAAGAGATGAAAAGGATGATGATGAAAAAGCATTATATGTGTATTATTTAAAATGGAGGCTGTGCATGCAGAGATGTTTCTTCCTCCATCTGAGCTCTGTTGAAATTTTGAATACCCCAACAGGAAGCACCAGCAGCAGCACCCGGGCATCCCCAGCCAACACAGTACGAGGCGGCAGCGTCAACGCCCGCCCTGCGGCCTCCAACATTTCTCTAGATGAGATCACCTCTCAGCTGGAGAAGGCGTCTCTCAGCATGGATGAAGCGGCTCGTCAGACATCTTCCTCTTCCTCCTCCTCGTCTTCTTTCTCCACCACACTCCGGCGGCCCTCCTCAGGGTCGTCCGCTAGCGGGCAGCACCGCAGGACGGGCTCCGTGGGCGCAGTCAGTGAACAGGAAGCTCCGTCCCAGCGGTCCAGTGTGAATTCAGCATGTGCCTCAGCGTCCAGCATGGACTCCCTGGACATTGATAAAGTGATGACTGGAGGAGAGGTGCAGGGCCAGAGCACCCCAAGCACACAAGGACAAAATCAGACCAGCACTGAGGTATGAACTACACTGAAGTACACACAAACACTGAAAAACACACACCAAGGAGGTAGGCGTAGTGTCAGCTAATGAGAATAAGTATGTGTGGGCGCCAGTGTGTGGAAGACGTGTGTGTTTCCACGTGCACTGGTAAGTGAACTCTTTGTTAATGAGGCTCGGGGTCGATTCAGATTCTGTTTAATAGACATACTGTACTGCTTTACACTAATGAACAACAGACCTTTTGGATTTATAAGAAAATCCAAAACCTTAATTTGCTGAATTGACCTCAATTCAGCTCTGATCCTGCATGTTTAACCACACAGCATGACGTTTGGAAGAAACTGCATGGCTGAAGAGTACTGAGAGTCAGTCCACAATACGGCCCGTGTATTGTGCATTGGATTGTGTTTTCATGAAAGCATTGTAATCGCCTGTTAGTCTCTTAAGTGTGACTTGGATTACAATGTCATCAGCTACTACTTCTGAATTTCTTTGTTCACTCACCAAGCATCTTGGCTCTCTAACAAAAGCAAAAATATTCCCTAAAGTATATTTGTTTAACTTGTTTCAGTGGTGAAGGCTTAAGCAAATATACTGTACATAAACAGATAAGCATGTTTATGTGCAATAAGAGGAGAGAGGCAGAGCTAGAAAAGGAGGAGAGGAATGTATTACCTGTTAATACCCTATCTTTCGCATCTCACCTGCCCCCTCTGCATGTGTTTATTATCTGTGTTTGCATCCTTTCCTTTATCTGTGCTGTATGTCCACACACACCTTGCCTGCACCTCCTCATTTTCCCAGCATGTCACACTACGACGGGCCAACGGTAAGCCACCCAGACGGCAGCTTGACTTCACCTCACAGGAGGGTGAAGTGGATCGGGCCACTGTAAGTGCATGTGTGTGAACTTGCATGTGTGCATGCATGCATATAGGCCCATAGAAGGCTGCACAGTTAATGATTGTGATCATAGGCTGACATTTTTGTTAATGATGCTTCAGGAAGACAAATAATTGCAGCAGGACTGGCTGAATATCAGAATTGACATTTTAGCTTTAGCGTGCAGCCTTTGGTTTGTGTGTAATGCTCTCACGTATAACCATAAGGATAAAAGTGTGTATGGATTGTGTGTATGTGTTTGACAGTAGTTGTAGAATCTAGGTTTTGCAGCCAGCCAGACTGTACAGGATACTATGAACTCGCACACTCCAGTCTGTTTTAGCTGTGCATATCTACAATATCTATCAAAATCATTGCTTCTTTACCCACAGCTGCAGCTAATGACAACCCCAACTGCTGAGCGCTCCATTTATGGAGCATTCTCTCGCTTCCACGCTTCTTTATACAAAAAAAGATCAAAACACCTGCAATTAATAAGCCTTCAAGAATCATCTGGCACTGACTTCTCTATATTTTGTCTGTTCCTCTGCTCTCTCTCTTCTTTTTTTTTTTATCTCCCCTTCTCTCTTCACCCAAGCACTCCTATCTGGACCGAGAAACCTCACTCATTCTGAAAAGCATAGCTGGAAAGCCTTCTCACCTCCTGACCAAGGTGACCTCCTCATACACTCGCTTCTCTGTTCATTTCTTTTTCTTTTTTTTTGGCTCTGTCCTCTGCTTTGCATGTCTTGTAGTGGAAAAATCCATCTCGGAGACAATGTTGAAGCACAGCTGCTTGAAATCGGATTTACTCACTAACATAAATTTTAGGAAAAGTGTCAAAAGCAACAAGGGGCTGTTCTCCAGAGGGTTTCTCCACCTGAAGCACCCTTACCCTCAGGGCTTTTCTCTGAGGGCTGTCAAACAGTATTGAGGCAAGTTGAAAGATATCTGCCATGCCAAAAAATAAACTACAAGACCATATCAAAGGTAATTAAAGGTGTTCGAGTACCAGAATGGATTTTTCCTCCTCATCATTCACCATGCTTTTAAACTGAATACACTTGATTGTTTTTTCCCCACATGCTTCCACATTTATCTTTCACTGGCATGTAGCCTTCTGACTATGGGTCTCTATTCCCTCTGTGGAACTGACTTGATTTTGCACTGTCTTCATTAAGAAAGGAAATATGATTTGATATCCTTATATCTGTATCGATTAGTCAATTAATCGATTATTCAATTGATAATAATTTAATTGGCTGCAATTTTGGTTACTCTTTCCTGTGGAAACAGTAGTTTGCCCATGAAAAATTAAGGTGGAGACTTCAATCATATCTTCCAGTTTTCCGCAGCAGATTTTGAGTTAAGGCATTTTTCTCATCCTGTCCTGACATAAAGACAAAATGATTAATCGATTAATTGATAAGTAAATAATCGTTGGTTGAAGCCTTTATAAGTTGTGTGTTGTTTTGTACCATGTGTATTGAAATGGGGGAATGTCTACTTGGTGCTGCAGGTTAATGTTAAACAGCTTTGCATTTAAAGGGAATTCTTTGCTATTCCATGCTTTCCAATGCTGGTACAAACAATGAAATGTAGCTTTGATATAATACATTTATCCATCATGTCCTCCCCCCCTGAAGTTGCTCCTCACACTCTATTTTACTATAAACCTCCTGGCAGCCTTCAGGTTTCTCAGCAAGTGTATTGGTTGCAGCCTTTGGCTCCCATTCAAAGCTGATGCTGATCAGATGTGTGCAGATTAGTGGTTTAAAGTTGGCTGCTGTTGATTGTGATTTATCTTACCATAGCTACACAACACGTAGCCAAGTGTACAGCGAGGGATTCCAAGAGAGGCTGAAGTCTAGAGCTCCCTGAATCCTTAAGAGAGTTAATAATCCAAGAGCATTTGCTGAATATGAAAGAAACTCCAAATTATTGTAATCTTAGTATAAGGGTCTGGAGATCTCAAGGGAAAGTCTTCACAACAAAAGCCGTCATGTAAGAGAAGACTGAAAGATCTCTGTTGGCGGTCATCGATTTCCTTCTTAAACTTTTTCAGTTATTTGAATATATAATAGATGTGGCGATGGCTGACCCTTGAAGAAATATCCACACGATTCATCTGCTCTCAAAATTTTCTGCCAAAATCTTGCCATGGCAGTTTCCCTTTGTATTACAAAACAATGGAATTAATCCAGTGTTTCGAGGCTATTGGTTTCTGGCATCCAAGCTCTCAGTCTGTCCATGCATTCAGAAAGCATTTGAGTAGTTTTAAAAAGGGGGAGAGGATAGACAGCCTGCGGCGTACAGGCTGTGAGGGAGTTTATGTGTTAGTGTTACACTTTCCACTAGAGACTGGGAGAGGGCGAGCCGCTATCACCTCAACTCACAAAATCTCTCCCTCTCTTCGCTCGCAAATCAGAATACTGAATGAGCCCGGGATGTTTGGGAACAAGCGAGGAGGGAGAGAGTGGGAAGACATCAAAGGGAGACGGAGCCAGAGTATTTTTTTTTTTTTTTTTTTTTTTTTTTCAGGCTTGGCAGAAGAGCCTTTTAAAATTGGCTCTGGTGTGGCTGAGTGTGAAAGTGGAAGAGAGAAACGGCTGTGGAATAGGAATCAGATTAATGTCTAATAGAAAAAACGCTGTGTCTGTGCCATGTGGAGAGGGAATAATGGAGGGGAGTGCAAGATGTTGGAGGGGCTGCGCTGACATTTCTGGGGCTAAACCTACAGGGTGACTCAGATTGACTCTACACTGTAATCTGCACAACCCCCATGACCTCTGTTTCTCACACACACAGGCTCACACTTGGCTGGCTAAAAGCCCATCGCTGTGTGTTGGCCAAACACAGTGTTGGCTTTTATTGCATTAATGTGTTTGTGCGCTGGAGCTGGTCATGTGGAAAAGGTAGTCTGGGTCAAGGAGGAGGGGGGGTGGGGGAGTTTTTTGAGATACGAGGCTAGGGGAACGGTTGCTAGTCCACGTCAACCCCCTTTCTTTTAACACACATATGCCTGTGTCCACACACACAACTCCAAATATTCAGCACCTCCGCTTCTCATTCACCCGAAATCCACTCTCCATCCTTGTCGCTGTAGTTTAGCTCCAGGGCCAGTGTCAGTCACGCTTCCGCCCCCTTGCCCTTGTCCTGACTGGCTAAAGGGGAGAGGGCCTTGCAAATGGGGCTCACTGATTGGCTCACCCGTCATTCTACTATTTTTGTGGGGATTATGCTCTATCGATTGGGCACGCTCCCAAACCTCTGCATCTATTCTAGGGAGAGAGGGAGAGAGGAAGAGAATGATGGCGAGGGGGGGAAGAGACGGGAGGAAGCAGGAAGCGGGGAGGGGAGGAGGGGGAGGGGCACCGTTCTCCCTACTGTCTCACTTTGGATTTTAGTCAAGTTGTGCTCCTCTCAGACGCACATGTCTGCGTGTCAACGAAGCTGCGCTGTCACTTAGTGTCTGCTCAGCACAGTCTCTGCTAGCTTGACCACAAGATGTAGATGCGAGAATGAATTTCTTCTACTGAGGATCATGGTGGAGTAGCTTTCGGTGGTGAATAGTAAAAAATTTGTGTAGATTTTTTTTTTTTCCTTTTTTTTTTCTTTTTTTGCTTCGATCTTTTGATGTAAAACCAACTGAGGACGAACCTGTTTCATCCTTCTACATCAATTATGGACGCATCTGGATATTTTCTAAATATATTCCCCCCTTTCTAATATGATCTTTGTTGGAGATCGTTGTCTATGAGTGGAGGGCATATACTATTTCTGAACTGATCCTACCCTCATTCGCAGCCTCTCGCCCTTCGGGGATCTTCAACTATTGTTTCCTTGTTGCTGTACAGCGAGATCAAAGGAAACCGCTGCAGCTCCATATGAATCCAGTATGGAACCATAGGCAGCAAATGGAGCGCCATATTTGAGGGGACACACCGGACCAGTGTCACAATAGCAGCGATTTAGCATCACATTGTTTGTTTGTGCTTGATTGCATATTCACACATAAGTGATAAAACATAGCCTCATACACGACCTGCACAATGGAGGTGATGGCATCCTGTTGGAGGGGGCAGGTAAGCAACCCAAAGGAAAATTACATTGGCACAAGACACCATGCGCCACCATGCCTAGGCTTGTGCATTTAAATGGTTGAGAAGGCTGCTTACGATTTAATGAAGTTGTGTGTGTGTGGAGGATGTTTTATTCCTGCCACAGGAATTATGAAAGACATGGGTGAAGAGGGTGAGGCAAGGCTATGAAATCAAGAACTGTTTGTGTGAATGGCAGCTGTATCAATGGTGTTCATATGTGTCCATCTAGGAGGAGCAAGCTGCCAAACTGAAGGCAGAGAAGATCCGAGTCGCCCTGGAAAAAATCAAGGAAGCACAGGTCAAAAAGGTAGGACCGCCTCCATCCTTTGTGCCCACGCTCTCAATTATTGTCTCAGTTTCTCTTTTACAGAAAATCTGACTCCTATAGTAATTGCTGTCTTGTCAAATTCACTGCACGCTGCATTTCTTTGTGAACTTCATTCACAGCGAGGCGATGAAGCGCAGAGAAAATAGGTCATTGCAGTGTTTGATTATGTGTGTGTGTCTGCTAGGGAGGGAGCAAGAAATCAGACAGAGGCTTCAGAAAAAGATGCAGTGTGTGTGTTGCAAGACAATGCAGACACATTTTGCTTAAGACATCTTATTTAGCCCATGCAACCAAACAAGTGCTGGTTTTCAGTGAACAACTGGGGCACCCCGCTCCATTGAAAGCCGTGTCTCCACTGGGAAGTCAGTATGGGACTCCACAGGCAGGCCATTTTACCAGTGTTTCCACCAGTGAATGAACCGTCTCTGTGAATGAAAGCAATGCCATTTAGCAGAATGATGTCCTTTCTGCATGCAATGAATAGTTCTTCAGCAAACAGTGCTAGACTTCACTCTGCCAAGTGAATAGTATATGACAAGATAAAGAGTGCTGGTACAGCTGGTACTCGGTGCTGGAAAATGCTGTGATGTGCTAAATTATTAGTGTTGTGCTTGTCAGCATTTTATGTAACCAGCTATGCTTCCAAATTTACTACATTTTGGATTGAAGCAGTTTTATAGGATTCTGTACTTTCACTTGTTTATTTTCTGGTTTCCGTTTACTGTTCTGTGTTGTATTTCTTTTTTTCTGCCAGACTGGGGGTTTTAGGGGTTTCTCCTCTGAAAAATGTAGGTCAGACTCCCCATGTCTGAGACTCACAGCTCCCCCAGTATTTCTATTTGTCCATGTCTGTATTCAATCAACTGTACCCACATACTGATTGGATATCTGGGTCCTTATGGGCGGAGACAAACAGGAGGTCAAGAAATCTAAGGCTTTACTTGATTTCACACCAGGACACGTCTTATATAGGCTGTGATTGTGTGAGGCTGGATTTGGCACATGTGAGTTGGTCACGTTCAGCTTAGTTTAAGCTTGCCTGTTATGGAGGACTTTAGTTTGCCTCTGGATGCAAAGCCTTTGCTAGATTATTTGCTTTTAGTAGCATTATATATATATATATGCAACAATGTGACTATAGTGACCCATAAATAGAAACGTTTGAAACAAGCTTCAGAAGCACGAGAAGATTTCATCCCTCCCCATTCCCACCCAGGACCAGTGGCTCAAATTGAGGTGCACTGTTAATGCAAAAATGTTATCATATTAAAATATACTCACATAAAATTAATGCAAATTGTGCCCCAGAGGCTTTTAAAGAATTGTCCACAGAAATTTGTTGCTACAGTTTGCCAAGAGGGTAATATCATTTAGTCACTTTAGGAAGCGCTGTTACACACTCAAAAAAAACATCAATAAGTGTGTTTATGCTGAAATAGAAAGTACATTAAGAGTATAATATAACAGTATAAAAGTATAACTCCTGACGTTTGGCAAGCTGACCAACATTCTCCTTATCCTCTTCCTCAGCTGGTAATCAGGGTCCACATGTCAGATGAGAGCTCCAAGACCATGATGGTGGATGAGCGGCAGTCAGTCAGGCAGGTGCTGGACAGCCTGCTGGATAAGTCACACTGTGGCTACAGCCCTGACTGGTCTCTCGTGGAAACCATCACTGAGCTGCAGATGGGTAAGGGAGGAGCTGCAGATAGTTTCCACACACCCAAGTCAACTAAACATTGTTTATGCTTTGCTTTCTGCACAGTTAGAGAATAATGCAAAGTATGGGGGCAATGTAAACTATGCAGATGACAAACATGAACTGTGTTATAATTATGTGTGATCTAAAATTGTCACTTCTTGTGGCTCCAGGCTATTTGTGAGACTTGCAGTTAAAGATTCTGCCCGACCCAAAAATAATAAGAACACATTTTGCTTATCTTCACACTTATCTTCTCTCTCCTCTCTACTCTCTCTTTCTCTTAGAGCGCATTTTTGAGGATCACGAGAACTTGGTGGAGAATCTGTTGAACTGGACCCGAGACAGCCACAACAAGCTCATGTTCATTGAACGCATCGAGAAATATGCTCTTTTCAAGAACCCTCAGGTGACCAGTCATCACACACACGCACACACAGCAGAGTGAAGACAGATCATCTACTCGATATTCTCTGCATTTAGTGTGTAAATGCGGAAAGTATATGCTATACACACAAACACATTGTTTATGCATGCTCAGTAACTGCGCAGCCCAGAGAGCTGGGGAGTGAACAAGGGAGTGTGTTTGTGTTGGAGAGTTGGAAGTAGGTCAAAGCTCTAAAGCGAGAAAAGGTTAATAATTTATTTACCATAAGACAAGGTGAGCCACTGACTTCACCCCCCACCCCCTACTTCGACGCCACCAATCTCCTCTCCTCTCCCTGTCCTCTATTCACTTCTCTGTTTATCTCAATCATTTCCAGAACTACTTGTTGGGGCGCAAGGAGACATCAGAAATGGCTGACAGGAATAAAGAGGCTCTATTAGAGGTGAGATATTTACAACTAAAGGCATTTTTATCTTTTCTACTGATTAATCACAAGCTAAACTTAGTTAAAAGCACATTTTTGTTTGTGTGTGTATTCTTCAGGAGTGTTTCTGTGGCGGCTCGGTGTCTGTGCCAGAGATCGAGGGTATCTTGTGGCTGAAGGAAGATGGGAAGAAGTCGTGGAAGAAGCGTTACTTCCTCCTCAGGGCTTCAGGGATTTACTACGTCCCAAAGGGCAAAGCCAAGGTCAGTGAGACTTACAGATTGTGCACTGAAGGCACACAGTCATGCTGCTCAGTCAAAATAAAGATAGAAAACCGAGATGTGGGTTAGGGTTATGAGATCCAGGTTCACACAGTCTGCTCTGTGGAATTTCCTGTTGTGGGCCTGATGACTTTCAGCAAAACCAAGGATTTATTGTACATATGTGCTCCATCATCCCCAGACTCATTTTCAGACTATAACATTTTTTGCACAGTCTTCATTGACAACACATCAGCATCCAGTAGCTTCACTACTGGATTGTGTTGCTGTGCTTAAATCCTGCAATTTTGTGTGAAAACAAAATTGCGAGTACCAGCGAAATAAAGACCTGTACATTTAATTTAGATCTGCAAAATCATGTGCACGCATGACCTGGACTACACATGTCTTGTTAAAGTAATTATTTAAAGCCAATTTAGAGCGGTCACCAAAAAGATGAGACATACAAGACTAAACCTCTGAAGACCTGAATTCTGTGATCCCATTTTCTTCTGGTGACATGGACAGCTACTCCACTCTGCAGCTTCAATCCACGTCAGTCTTTCTGTGATCAGCCGTGTATCAATAAATCATCTTGTCTCCTGTGTCTTCTTCCCTGCAGGCGTCCAGAGACCTTGTGTGCTTCCTGCAGCTGGACCATGTTAATGTGTATTACGGCCAGGACTACCGCAGCAAATACAAGGCTCCAACTGACTACTGCCTGGCCCTTAAGGTGAGGGCTAATTTGTGTTTTGTAAAATAATGGGAAATGTTAAATCCTCCACAGATCTGTACAACAGCATATTTAATAAGGCAGAATAAGGTTTATGTTGTGTCGATGGTAAAGGTTTACACACAGTGATGGAAAATGATGTATTGTTTTCCATACCTGAAAAGAAGTATAGAAAATAGCAACATATATAGGTTGTTAACATAAACTGTGACAAAGTCTGAGTTTCTCACCCACTTTCAAATAGGTGTGACCATGTAAAGTTTTTATTATGGTGCTTAGAAACTTGAAAGAGCTTTTCTTACATCTGCTGCTTTTAGCAAATACATCTGTTTCTATGCAAAGCAACAAGTCAAATAGATGTGATTTATTTTTATTTAAGTAGGAAGGGGATAAAGAGTTTTGTATCACATGGAATCTTTTCATTATTATCATCCAAGTGTGTATGTTAAAATGCAGACATATTTATTTTTGCAGCATCCACAAATCCAGAAGAAGTCACAGTACATCAAGTATCTGTGCTGTGATGATGTCAGGACTCTCCACCAATGGGTGAATGGGATTCGAATCGCTAAGGTAGGTCTAGACCTGAGCTGCTTTAATTTGCTTAGTTGACAAAAAAACAGTGTGTGTTGACAGTGTGTGTGTTTGTGTGTAGTATGGAAAGCAGCTATATGTGAACTACCAGGAAGCCATGAAGAGGACAGAGGCGGCCTATGATTGGTCCTCTCTCTCTACCTCCAGCATCCGATCAGGTTCCAGCTCTGCCAGCATACCCGGTTAGTTTGTTGTTTAATCAGTCCGCATCATAAATTTCATTCGATCAAGTTCATAATTTTTAACATTTTGATGGTTCTAGTTAACATATAACCTTGTTAATATTTTGTTATAACCCTGTTCTTAACCCACATTGTCTTTTCATACTTTCCATGTATCATATTTTTATTATACTAAGAGTCTAGTCTCTCAGAAAGGCTTTACTATCATCTGTGTGTGCTTCCAGAGTCCCAGTCTAATCATTCAGGCCATTCAGACAGTGGCGTGGACACAGGCTCCTCTCATGGCCGGTCCCAGAGTGTGGTGAGCTCCATTTTCTCTGAGGCCTGGAAGAGAGGTACCCAGATCGAGGAAAACTCCAAGGTACAGCTTTTTGTCAAAGACTCCCAACGGCTTGTTACATGGATTTAAGAAAATGTCATTCACTTCACTGAGCTAACACATAATCTCTTTCTTGCAGATGAGAATGGAGGCATCCAGAGGGGCCACCCTGCCGCATGCTTCCCACAGTCACCGGCATCACAGCCAGCATTCAATTGACCACCCAGCCCTGACACCACCACCGCCTCAGCCTCAGCCTCAGCCTCAGCCTCAGCCCCAGCCCCAGCCCCAGCCCCAGCCCCAGCCCCAGTCCCAGCCCCAGTCCCAGCCCCAGCCTCAGCCCCAACCCCAGCCCCAGCCCCAGCCCCAACAGCAGCACCCACCGCAGCCTCAGCACCCATCAGTGCACCCCAAGACACCGCCCCAGCCACAACTCCCACACCTGCCTCCCCAGCCTCAGTCTCCTCAACAGCTCCCGCAGCCACCGCCCCAGTCACCTCAGCGCCCTCAGCAGCCACCACAGTCTCCACAGCACCAGCCGCAGACCATCAGCAGCTACAACCACATGCCCCCAGAGCAGCAACAGTCGCAGACCATCAGCAGCTACAACCACGTGCCCCCGCAACTGCAGCAGCAACAGCAGCCAGCTCCTCAACCCCCGCCACCACCTCCTCCGCCACCTCCTCCTCCTCCCCCACCCCCAGTTCAAATGGTGTCACACCACTCACCGGCTCCCACCATGTACAAGTACAGCACCATCACAAGGCTGCAGAACCAGAAGGCCTCCCAGGCTGCCAACCTCCACAAGTTGCCCATTCACCTCCATGCGACGGCTCACCAAGTTCTACCCCCTGTTCCGACACCGCCTGCGCCTCAGGTGTCCATCAAACCCAATGTGAATCACATTGCGGCAAGGACTAATGTCCCACCTCCCCCTCCACCTCCTCCTCCCCCTCCACCATCCATGCCAACCCCTGGGTCAGCCATGGCTGTATTGAAGCGGGGCCCTCCCAGCCCAGCCGCCCCACCTGCCTTCATTCCTCCACCCCCAGCACCTCCACCTGCTCCACAGACCAATGGATTAGCATTTCCTCCTCCCCCTCCTCCCCCACCACCCCCACCTGTACCAGCTCCCATGAGCCAGCCTGTTTACCCCAATGGGCTGAAGCAGGCGCTGAAGGAAAGGTTTCCCAGCCCGCCACGAGATCTCCTGCCTCCAAATGGAGACCTGGAGGAGTCCCCACCGCCAGCTCCTGCCCCACCACCCCCACCTCCACC